>BSQZ01000145.1:20000-415000 GCA_033239005.1 Lamellibrachia satsuma | reverse complement strand
GTACAACATTAATGCACTGTCATCCCGTCTACTGGTAGTCTTCGTTGAAGCATTGATCTGATAACTAGGTAGAACCACACAAGAAAAGGACATAGGAGTAACATTTAGTGCTGACATTAAAGTTTCAGAGCAATGTGGGATTGCCGCTTCGAAATGAAATCAAATTCTAGGGCTAATTAGGAGAACTATCACGTATAAGGAGAAACAGCTAATTGTACCCCTGTACAAAGCAATAGTTAGACCACATTTGGAATATTGTATACAAGCATGGAGGCCGTATTGTAAGAAGGACATAGACAAGCTAGAAAGAATACAACGAAGAACAGCTAAAATGATTCCAGGAGCCACTTATTACAATGTGGTTTGACAACACTAGAGACCAGGAGACTAAGAGGAGACCAAATAGAAGTGTTTAAAATAGTGAACGGTTATGAGGATGTTGATAGGAATATGTTCTTCAAACTTAAAGAAGGCAGCAGAACCAGAGGAAACAAAGCAGCATTAGTTAAGGACGACTGTAGGTTGGACATGAGAAAGTACTCTTTCTCACAGAGGGTGATAAATGAATGGAACAAACTGCAAAAATGATTGTGTTAATGCTAGTAGTCTGAATATGTTTAAAAATAGAATTGACAGATATCTGATAAGGGCGGGCTACACATAGATGATAAAATTGTTGGACTCTCGATAAGCCAATGGCTTCCTTGTCCACTTGCCATCTGGAACTTGTTGTTTGGGATGGCAATCTTGTTAAAACTTGTTAAATCTTGTTAACGCCGCTGCGGTCACAGACAAGGAAGTTTGGTACGCCGACTGAACAACGCCGAAACACCGTGGTACATCCCCAGTTTGATAAGAGGACGCTATATAAAACGTCCCACACAAAGCAGGTCAACGCAAACAGGTTTCTTTGATTGACCTGATCTTTTCAACACAACCAGATCAATTGTAAAAGTTCGTCTTCCTGGTCCAGCGTCGTCAAATGCTCGTGTTACTAGGTTGTTGTATGTTGTGTGGCTCTAACTGCCTTGTTATTGGTTATCGTATATTACGTGCGTGTGTGCATGCGTGTATGCGTGCGTGGCACATACACATACACATACACACGCACATACACACATGCGCACACAGACACGCACATACATACACTGTCTGTCGCCACCGCGGTGGCAGTTTTGGATGGCCTCCCCTCGCACGATCGAGCCTACACCCGAAGGCGATTGTACTCAACTAAATGAACTGTGGTGGAATTCATGCTTCACGGACGGTCGCATTTGTGCAGTTGTACATTCTGTTTATAGATTAGTGCCCTGCACGAGCCAGGCACACGGGCCTCCCGGGACTCTACTAGATTTCTCGGGTAGGTCCTGGGTCTACATTTTATAGGTTTGGACTGGGCCTAGGCTGCAAAAAAATAAACACTTCGGGCTTGGGCCGAGCCTGGGACTTGTGTGAGTGGACCTGGGCCGTGCCTGGACCGAATAAAAAGTTGGTTATTGTGTTGATTCACAAGCGCCCACACACAACAGTATAACATAGCAGCATGACAAGTGACCTATCTAATAACCATTGAAGGGTGCATTCTATTTCAATCTTTCTGCCTCAAACAAAGGGAGGCGGCGCTTTAATAGCCAATCTCTGTGAATAAACCTTATCCATTGATAAAAGCAATTAGATAAGGCCTGATAGTTGCGGAATATTTGGGCAGATTTGGACAGTGACATAGCTGTATGGGAGACTGGGGCTAATTGGATATAGGGGCACGTTGTTACAGAGTCGTTTTACGAAAACATAGCACACACATGGATACACCATCGACAGTAGTTGGTTGGAAGTCCACCAGCGGACACACTGTCCAAAAATCGGAAGTTAGGAAAACGAAATTAACCAGGTGTGGACAAAAACGAATTTTTATACCCTGCTGAGGTGATAGAAACATGAGCTCGCATGCAACGGAAGGACACATTGTCAACAAGTAATTGTTGGTAAATGTCATTTAATAATTGTACCGACATAAAACACTATACATGTATATTGATGAGACAGCTTAACAGCTAACAACGTTCTCTTCAAGAAAAACAACCAATGACCAATAAAAGTAGCGAAGGTGTGGGCGGTCATTTGTCCCACACCAAAATTAGCAAACTGACATCACCATGAAAGAAAACATAATGTTGTTAATAACGTAAGGCATAACCATTTTGTATGCATTGAAAAATAAAATAAAAAGAGGTATGCTGAAATGCCTTGATGGGAGAATTCACGAAGGAAACTGTTAAAACATAATGCAAATTGTCATAGAGATCAACGCACTGCATACCCAAAAGCATGTATATATTTAATTGCATACGCTAAAACTCGTCATTGGGAAAATCACAACGAAGGAAAGCGTTAGAAAACGATGGGGATTGTCAAAAAGATCAACATACTGCATACCCTCTAAAGTAAATTACACACACCAAAACTATCTAAAGCCCGTCTTTGGGCAAATCCACAAGAAGGAAAGCGCTAGAATACAATGCAGATTGTCACAAAGATCAACATACTGTCAACTTATTATGCATACAGTGAACAAGAAGTATACACGCTAAGCCTTCTAAAAACCGTATGGGAAAAATAAATGGAAAACGTTAATAATGCAGGTTGCATACAACAAACAAGTAAGCTATATAAAAAAAAATAATGTATACATACAATTCACAAAATTATGACAAGGCAAGCAACACGATAACAGTTTGGATAGATTGCGTAACTGCTAGCAGCGTGAATATGTTTAAAAACAAGGTTGACACATGTCTCAGGAAGGCAGATTACACGTAGATTAAAAATGTTGGACTCTCGATAAGCCAATGGCTTCCTTGTCCATTTTCCATCAGGGCATTTGTCTTGGATGGCAATCTTGTTAAATGACGAAACAAATACAACTTCGTTTACGCTATATCGGCCGTTAGCTCAGCCGTCAAGTAAGGCATACATCGCAGGTCTATCAGTTCATTATGTTTGTTTATGGAGTGCTCTGCAGCAGCGGTCAGTTTTAGGGTTGACGGACATATACAGATGCCGTCGGTCGCAGGCCCGTTCGTCCGAGTCGAGGCCGTATCGTGCTGCCACTCATGCGTGGCGACACCCCAAAGCGGGTTGCGGCATTTCCGTTTGTTCGTCGTAGCCGAGGCCCGAGCGACAGCGCATTCGTGGAGGCGGTGTCGCTTGGCCTCCGTTGCCGCGGCTTTGTTCGTCTCTGCTGCGTATGAGCCTCCCGCACAAGACGGCCTGACATCTCGCTAGCACTATCCGTGCGCAGCAGTTATGAGTTGTTGCGGGGTTCTTCCAGTGGTATTGAAATAATATATACTCACTGTGCTAGTGTCTGTAATACAGGGGTTTTCCTCTGAAGCACTTTGAACACGGGTCACATACAAGGAAGTTTTGTTGCAGTGCAGACATGACCATGAACTATGCTCACAGTTTGATTATGTCGTACGGTGAAACTTTATTCTGCATGTATGAATATTAACTGTGTTGTGTCAGTCCAGAATTGGTCCGCAATACGCGAACATTTCTAGACCAAAGCGAGACTGCAATAATAGCCCTTGATCGTCGTGAGACGGGTTTCAACACACTGGGAATTTTTTTCTCGCCATCTTCCCTTTGCTACCCCACTGTTCTCCCCTTGCTACCCCCACTATTCTCCCCTTGCTACCCCCTCTTCTCCCCTTGCTACCCCCACTGTTCACCCCTTGCTACCCCGCAATGTTCTCCCCTTGCTACTCCCCACTGTTCTCCCCTTGCTACCCCCACTGTTTTCCCCTTGCTACCCCCACTATTCTCCCCTTGCTACCCCCACTGTTCACCCCTTGCTATCCCCCACTATTCTCCCCTTGCTACCCCCACTGTTCTCCCCTTGCTACCCCCACTGTTCTCCCCTTGCTACCCCCAACTGTTCTCCCCTTGCTACCCCCCACTGTTCTCCCCTTGCTACCCCCACTGTTAACCCCTTACTACCCCCGAATGTTCTCCCCTTGCTACTCCCTAGCTACCCCCACTGTTCTCCCTTGCTACACCCACTATTCTTCCCTTGCTACCCCCACTATTCTCCCCTTGCTACCCCCACTGTTCTCCCCTTGCTACCCCCACTGTTCTCCCCTTGCTACCCCCACTGTTCTCCCCTTGCCACCCCCACTGTTCTCCCCTTGCTACCCCACACTGTTCTCCCCTTGCTACCCCCCACTGTTCTCGTGTTGCATGCCTTGTCATAATTTTGTGAATTGTATGTACACAATTGTTTCATATAGTTAACTTGTTTGTTGCATGCAACCTGCATTATTAACGTTTTCCATTTATTATTCCCATACGGTTTTTAGAAGGCTTAGCGTGTAAACTTCTTGTTCACTGTATGCATAATCAGTTGACAGTATGTTGATCTTTGTGACAATCTGCATTGTATTCTAGCGCTTTCCGGACGTCGGCCGACAGCTACTGCCGGATAGACCTCGCTGCCGACGCCAGCTGTGTCGTCGACATCTGTCGTACTGTCTGTGAGGACGAGGACAGAGGTCCCACATATAGGGATCTCATGCGTGATGTCAGTGGCTTCAACTACGATGATAGTGTGACCAACACAACGAAGGACTTTGGTGGCGGCAACGTCACCGTGGCCGTGTTCAACATGAAAGCACAGCTGGCATTTATGAGGGGCACAGTGAATTTTACGTCACTGGACGAGTTCACGCTGAGTTTTTGGATAAGACCTGACGATACAAACCCAGAAAGGTAATTGACACCCTCCGCACTTAAAACATGAATACAATGGACTCCGGTTAAAATCGTCACACCAGGACAAGGCAATTTGATTATGTTAAGCAGCTAATCCTGTTAAGCGAATTCCGTAAATTTGCATTCTCGAACGACATATTTTCTTTGATCTAAGAGAAATTCGCAACTTAGCTACGTATATATATCCGCGTTGCAACGGCAACATTAAATAATATTTCAGTTAAAGGTGCTTAATCAGTTCGGTTTTGTGCTAGTTTCATTTCAAATGAAGTATGCGAAAAACCAAACCTACCTAGTATCCACTACAACATGCTAGATCGTTTGTGCAACTTTTATATGTAGTTTTGGTGAAATCGTCAGACAAACTATTAAATTAGTTAATGCTTGTTCAAGCATTAACTGAAGTGAAAATCGAAATGCTGAAAAATCACGATTTTCTTTCTTGGTGAAATTTCGTAACTTTGTCATGTGATCACGTCCATGATCTGCATTGACCCACATCGTGTTTACCATTTTGGATAACCACTATTTTGATCCTTACTAGATCTAGCGACTGAAGTAAATTCTTTCGATGATTTAAAAAAAATAGGCATTTTATTATTAAATCGACTGCGTTTGTTACACAAACTATTCACACACTACATATTTGGACACCAATGAACCGGATTTGCGATAGGCTAAATCAGTTGAGGAAGCAGTTCTAATGTAATGAACATAAAAAACACCGATCTAGTGCCAAAACGCCTTTCTGGTTTTCTAGGATTCACGTTCGCCGCATAGTAGAATTAGATACATAAAAAAGGTGGGGGAAATAACAGGTTGTTTAGGAAAACCTCTTATATCGCACTAACATGTATTTCTTTCATGTATCTGATTATATTAATGGCGGACGTGATTCTGTTAAGCGAAGCATTTAAACACACAGGGGATAGGCCATTTTGATTCTACTAAACAGCTGATTTTTTTAATCAATTATTCTGTTAAGCGGAGTCCAGTGTACTTAAAGAAAAAACGACTAATAAAACATTGTTGCAAATCGGTTGGCTCTGTATATAGGTAAATCGCAAGACGTACCCAATGGGACGAACCCTAAATAAATATCCGTTGAATACAAATGCATCGTTCGTTCTTTGTTCACTGTTAATACGCATTTCACCATGATAGTCCGAGAGCCAGCGGTAATTTATTTCCTTGAAATGACATACTGTCCGGCTATTCAAAACACCGCGGTTAAGGTTCACGAAACGTGGACTGAAGTATTAAGGGTTGATGAATGCCGTTAGGTGGCGTCGTCGACCGAGAAACAACAAACAAGATACATTAAGGTATAAGTGCAACCCTTTACATTGCTTTTTTTTGCTATTGTAACACCCATTGACACTATTCCTCGCCATTCTGAGCCATTGTGCGGGGACAGGTATTGATTTCCTGGCCAAAACATTACCTCACCCTGTAATGTCGCGAGAGCCCATCTTGTCAAACAAATACATATTAAAGCTGCTTCCTCAAGTGGTTCAGCTCATCACGAATCCGGTTAATTTATGTCCAGATGTGTAGTGTGTGACTAGTTTAAGTAATGTGCCCAGTCTGTTTTAAAAAATGCCTATTTTTGTTAAAATCATCGAAAGTATTGACTTTAGTCGTTACATCTGGTAAGGATAAAAATAATGGATATCCAAAATGGTAAACACTGTGCGAGTCAATGCTGATCATGGGCGTGACCTCCATCCTCTCGCCGATCACATGACAAAGTTACGAAATATAATCAAGGGTGAACATCGTGATTTTTCAGCGTTTCGATTTTCATTTCACTTAATAATAAATGACTGCTGGATCTTGGGCTATGACATTGCTATAATAATAATAATAATACATTTATGGCCACGATACGTGTACTTCTTTCCACAGTTCCGTGATTGACATTCACGGCGTCGGTTGCGGACAAAGAGTGCTTAATATCAGACTCGGCTCAGATCTCGGCATCACTATCGTGTCTGGCATGACAAGCGTCACGCGTCAGTCATGGAGACTAACGCGTCACGCCTGGTCGCACGTCGCTATTCGGGTAACACTAACGTACTAGTTCTGTTGAACCCAATGTGAACCGTTTTGTCCTACTCTAGGCAAATTCAGATTACATTACATAAATAAGCGGTCTGTAATTAGTCGAGAGTGTCGCCGAGGGTGAAAGTGGAGATATAAATCAGTTGGAAGACATCCGGGTTTCACTGTTGCGAGTACCGCGAGGTATTATATTTGGTTGTCTTTGCCAGCGAATGTATAATTATACATTAGGCAAACGTCGCCACAAGCACATTCCACGACTATCTGGCTGGCCAGCGCACATTCCACGACTATATGGCTGGTCAGCGCACATTCCACAACTATCTGGCTGGTCAGCGCAAACTCCACGACTATCTAGCTGGTCAGCGCACATTCCACGACTATCTGGCTGGTCAGCGCACAATCCTCGACTATCTGGCTGGTCAGCGCACATTCCACGACTATCTGGCTGGTCAGCGCACATTCCACGACTATCTGGCTGGTTAGCGCACATTCTACGACTATCTGGCTGGTCAGCGCACATTCCACGACTATCTGGCTGGTCAGCGCACATTCCACGACTATCTGGCTGGTCAGCGCACATTCCTACACAAGTTGGCACAACTCGTATGCGCACCGCCGCGATCGGGGCGTTTTCTCTGAAACTTTATGCGCCTTCAGATGCCAGCTGTATTGAGTAGGATAACTTTTTTCTTTGAATTTTATCAGCTGCGAACAAAGGAAAGAGGCATTATGTTGTAATTTTACAAATACATTAAATATTAAAACACCACCACACCCCGTCACTATACAGATATGTACATGGAACACTTTAATTTTACAACATTTTACCAGAATGAGTCAAGGAAAGTGCTATAATCATCACATCTAGCAGGGATGGGTGTCGAGTAGGTGGGTCATAGTGTTCTCCATGGCCGGAGGGGCATTTTTAAAAAGTTTTATTTTCACTACAAAATACACCAGATTGCAAATGACTACTGTTGGTCACAGATACCCCCTCTTAGATTTATGCTTCCAATTATATTATGCCTAGTTATGCCCCTGATAGTGTCAAAACAGGCTTCATTAATAGTAAATACTTCCCGTTTCTTTGTTAGTTTGCAGACAATAGGAGTACGGTGTATCTGAATGGGTCGCTGACCTCCTTGACCGAGGTCGCGCTGCTACGTGTCGGTGGCGACGCATCACAGTTGAATGTGAAGCTTGGACAGTCATTTGCAGGTATGCTCTGATATACAGTTCCACAATAAAAAACAAATTATATTTAGCAATATCTGGAGCAAGCAACATATGTCAGCTATTACAAAAGAAGTGAAAGACAAATGTATAGAGCTACGTTTCGGGCAGACTCTAATTAGACACACGTTCCTGTTGGTGCTTCAGTTGGGGAAATCCTACTTTGCACTGCAACCGAACTTTCGAGTAACACTAATTGTCATTACAAAATTGTATTAATAATACTAATTGAATACCATCTGCCATTTTTAAGACTATTTCGTTATTTTGTCTGGATCGTCTTGTAAATATTGTTTATTCTCATAAGCTGTCAATGTCAGTACTTTGCTTGAAACCTCCTCTAGTATTGCCATTAGTCACTTCTCAGTCAGCCATGTTTCATCTCGTTAAATGTACCATCCCCTATAACTTGTGCGTTTAGCGTAGGCAACAATCTTTAGTGAGGCACTTTATTGAACGCTTTTCTTCTAAATATAACATATTTGTTAAGCATGACCTCGTTTTAGGAACCCAAGGAAGTCTCCTGTATTACTGCCCTTTCTAAAGGCCCGTTTACACGAGCGATTTATGCTCTGATTGGTCGGACGTGCGTTTAATCAGTGCGAGGTGCGACTGCGAAATGCTTTTGGGTCGCGCCAATCCCGACTTGAGCTATGACCACTGCTTTGGTCACTGCGTCAGTTAAATAGTCGGTTAAATTGGGTCAAGCCCCAATTCTAACGACACAATCGCAGTCACACACTGGCCCCGCACACAAGAGAGTCTGCAATCAAAATGCACTTTCCATTGTGACGAATATGAATACGGATAACCAATTACATTGACTCTCAAAGTGACTCACCAACTAAGAATAAGCAAAATGTCAGTTCTTACGAACGATTATATTTATACAAGTCACACGATAAAATATGACATAATTAATATTTAGCACCTTATTCGCTACCGATTCTGCACTCGTCCTGACCTTTCATCAATGCTCTTGTCTTAGCGCGACACAAAAGATTCACCTCGCATTGTGCACTCACATCAACTGCACTTTGTCATGCGACACGATGCATGCTGCCCGAGGAATCGGACAACTCGTGTAAATGGGCCTTAATAATTTAGAAATCACTGATGTGAAAGCATTAATAGTATGTAATGTTTTAACTAGTTTATCGCACCATGTGTTTCAAATAAGAACATCATGTTTGCTTTCTTTCCATACGAAAGAACATCGGCTTCTTTCAGTGACACATTGAAAACTGTTGCGAGTATTGGACTGATTTGCTGTACTGTTTCCTTTGACAATTTTGTTATCTGCACTTAATGAACGAAGTACACATTTATATCCTCTGCTATTAAAAACCCACCTAATATCATATTTCCATCATTGTCGTCTAATAATTGCAAAGTTCAGTTGTAGTGCATCAAGTGCATCTTTGTAGTTGTAGTCTTCGACATGTCCAATAAGTTCGATTGAGAGTGACAAAGCAACTGTTGTGGCAGTTGCATGGATATGCTGTCACAACAGTTGCTTATACGTTTCTTTCTCGACCGTTTCCCTTGTTTTTTTTCTCAAAATAACAAATATATCAGTTGCACTCACACTCTCTTATTTTGAAAGGTTCTAACATTCTATTGCCGTCTTATTCTTCTGTATGTTTATTCAATCAATCTTTGCTAAATACGTTCTCACATGTTTATGTTTATCTTCCTGTGCGTTCCTCCTGTATTGCTTTCTATTTAATTTTCTTATTTTACCTTGATGTTAAAATTATGTTAAAATGTATGTAATTGAGATAATTGCTACCCATTTGATAATAGTTACGTAACTTTCCGTGATACTGACAAACTGTCATACAATAAACAAAGAGGAAAAAATCGGCTATATTCATAAATATCATGCACACAGGTCAGTTCTCTCCATCATTTACTTTCCTCATATCCTTATATTCCTCATTTCCTTATAGGTACACTGAACAGCCTCTAAATCTGCTGTTCTTTGACAATTTCAACAAATATATATGCACCGATTTTTTTTTTTCTGTTCTGGGATCAGTTTAGTTGTTTAACACACGCACGCACGCACGCACGCACGCACGCACGCACGCACGCACGCACGCACGCACGCACTCACTCACGCACGCACGCACGCACGCACGCACGCACACACACACACACACACACACACAACACACACAACACACACACACACACACACACACAAACACACACACACACACACACACACACACACACACACACACACATATATTTTTTTTACTTGGTCTCTTACACGTTTTTTATGAATAATGTCTCTCACTTCTGGAATCAGCATTCTTATCACTTTTACACTTTTCAGATATGACTCATAAGCGGCAGTATTATATATATATATTAGTGCTTATTCAAAATATGGCAAGACATTCCTGATTGTTCTGTCGTCTATTGAAACATGTGACACGTGGATTTCCCTTTCAATCTTAGAAAGTATGTATAAAAATTAAACAAGACACTCAGAAACGAAATGCTGCACCTGGCTGACCTGATAACAGTTTCTAGGAAACATTACTGGGTCAGAATAATTATACTATTACGGAAATTCACTAATCTAGCTATTGTTATTGGCGGAATTTTGGCCGACTAACTGGGGTGTTGTTAGTGTGTTACAATTACGTGTCTTGTTGGCCGGCAATGTCAAGCTGAGAGATAACACTGAGGTATCAACGATCTGTGTCGTTTTGTCCGTGTAGGTGACCTCTCACTGACGCACCGCTTGAACGCGCCAGGACGATGCTCCATTCCGCCTAGAACAGGTGCACCGTCTACGTTTTATCTGTCGTGTTACCCGATATGTAAATAAGTAAATTAATTACAATTGAAGAGGCACAATTCGTATCATCATTTTTCTTAGAAGGTATATTGAATCAATAGTATTCTTCGAATTCAACAATGAATTATAATTTATACAACTGTTTTGCAGCAATTGATTTCAAGATAGTTTAGCTTATTTTGCATCGCATGAGCGATTGCAACAAGAGCGTTTCGTGTTTTATTGACAATCTAAGTATCTAAATTTCATTATGTTAACATTATTTCGTAAGTGTGTACAACGTATACGTAAAATGTTAAAACAGTTGCTGTAGTAAAAATATTGATGTTACTGCATTACCCTGAAAACGTTACTTTATACTTTATCATCACGACTGTCTCACAGAGTTACCATCCAGCAGTGATGACTTCTGCCGACACAAAGCTGACGGATGGTACCAATTACTTGACGAAGGCTACACGCAGTGCCTAGCTGGTCGTCAACGGAACGTGCGCCATTGCGGAGGCAGATATATATACAATCGGGCGGTTGGTGCGGTTTATGAGCAGTGCAAATTTTGCCCAACTATCTGCCAATGCAAAACAAACTGTCGTAACTCCAACGCCAACAAAAGTGAGCGCACACTCTTCTTCGACTACACCTTTTCATATTGATCATTCATATGCTTATATAAAATATGCTGCTATATAATTGTTCTGGTGGTCATTTGATTCGCAAAATGAGTTTATGGATCAAGCTAATTGAAAGTTTACCGAGCAACCGTAAACAATGTTCAGCACGTTGTTAAATAACAATAAAGTAGCGATTTACTTTCTGAGATTTAATTACTCAACGTACACTGTATCAAAATAACTGACATACATTCTAGGACCTATCGATGGTAAGACATAAAACCACATAAAGAACTCAAAGCACTTAGCTTACGAAATGGCTTCTATCATAGATCGAACAAGACGATAGGTTCCCATCACATGATGTAGTGCCTCTCTTCACCAAAACCCATATCAACGAGACACTGGATATCATTAAGAAGTGACCAGTGGACGACACATAATTGACACTACGGACAAACCTAAACGTGGATGACATAATGGAGATGTTGAAGTGCTTTGTCACAACTTCATGGGGTACGATGTATTAGCAGACAATGGAATGGACTGCTGCCGAGAGGCCCCTGGAAGCCACATGCCATGCCGCTGACACTGGCAATCATCACCTTCATCCTCCTTCTGCAGTCACACAACCTTACGGTCATCACGGATGGCTATCCATCACCAACAGCTGCTGCCACCCCCATGATAAACATCAGTGCTACCACCCAGGACATAGCATATGGGAACGGAAATCTCACCAGTCACCAATGTCTCCAAGCCCTACTGATGATCGCTGGGGTGGAGCAGAATCCTGACCCAAACTCACTAACCAGGGATGAGACCACCCAAGAGCAGGACTATGTACAGAGCTCGGGCTGAGCTCTGTGCCAGTGCGCCGTCTCCTGAAATCCGGGATACGCTTCGACTCTATGACCCTCTCCTGGACAACTGAGCGCTGGAGAGGTAAGTAAAAAGGCACTCTGGTACTTAGCTTATCTCACCTGGGATTACCAGGTATGAAGAACTACACTAAGGAGGCATGTGTCTCAGCACTGATATGTAGAATATAAAATATGTTGCCAGATCAATGTCGTCTGTACAAAGAACGTTACTGCATCAAACTGACTGACACTCCCCCCTACTAACCTGCAAAGTTTGTGGCCAGGACACATATCACTGCTGCATCATGGACCACCTACATTGAGCCGGATACCACATTAATACAGTTCGCAGGTGACACAAGGGGTCCTCAGGATGCACACTCCCCCGCAAGCAGTCTGACTGGGAATAGCCGCCCACAGGATACCAGTAATGCAGCAGCTCACTGGAACTTAGAGCGTCATGCCGAGATACGACCTGGTGCTGAAGTCACTGGAACACACTATGTCCCATACAGAAGAAACAACAGAAACACATGTTCTTTCTACAGGCAGGGCCCCTGCAGATATGACATGGGAGGTCACATGTGCCCCAATGAGCACCCCCAGTGTGCAAGAAACATGGAAACAAGGGTCCGAATGGGTGCACCGCTGGAAGACCCTGTTTCACCCAAAAATGTGCCCAATGTCCCGTTAGCAAACGGGAATGTTTCAAGCCTGACTGCAGGTTACGACATGTAACAGGCAAGAAACGGCAGCTGGAAGGGACAAGGCCTACACATCAATCCAGGAAGCATGAAAACCATCCATGAAGAACCACCAACAAATGGAGCAAAAGCCGGACTATTGCTTAGTGGCACTGCGCACTGCGAGGACAGAAAACGGAAGAACTGGACCGGAGGACAGCTGCCATGTGCCCGACTCCGCCTAGTGACCCTCCCCTCTGGTGCAACAACCAGCTCAGCTCCCAGCACCGGCCGCACTCATATGGCCGGAGCGCAACACTCCCAACCAGGTGTGCACGATGTGGCCACGAGGGCCAGTAGTCGGTGCACCCAACCTTCGATTAGGAGGCAACGCCAGCCGTCCCATGATGCTGGTGCCAATGCCTCTAGCCAACTAGACCACTTCAGCATACTGAATGTGCAGGGACTAAAGCCTAGGACAGTCCCCGGTAAGGTCCTCTACACCCAGGACCTTCTTCACTACACCAACCAGCTCTTCCTTTCTCTAGCGGAGACCTGGCTGAAGAACCACCTGGATATGGAATACAAGATAAACGACTATACACTCTTTCGCAAAGACTGCATTCGCCAAAGGTGACATTGGAGAGGCAGAAACTGTGGTGGTGTAGCCTTCTATCTGAGAGATGATATTGCATCAATTGCCGAGCCAGTTCTAAACTACTCGAATGGTGCAGTAGAGGCCCTTGGATTACACATCAAATTCAAAGACTTACTTCTCATAGTGATGCATCGGCAGCCCGACGATGTCACTGGTGGGAATCGGTCCACTAGTAGAGAGCTTAGCCAAGCTCTAGATGAGATCAGAGCCACCCTGGCAGTCATGCCTTCCTCTACCCCTGATGGGGTCCTCTATGGGGATTTTAAATTGCCCCACATCGCTTGGGCAGATGGAATTCTCCGTGGAGGATTAAGCAGCGATGAACGAATCCCTGAAGTATGTGCCTCGGAAGAAATGTAAAAAAGGGGAACAAAATTCCGCGAATGATGAGAATCCTGATGAGACGCCGAATCAAGGTGAATATGCAGCTGTTTTGAGTCACATCAGAAGCCTGAAAGGCCAAGCTGACTCAAGAATCCAGGGAGATTGAGAAGAAACTATGTGACTCATACAGGAACGAGAAAGTTGAGATGGAACACAAGGCTGTGTTGGCTATGAAGAACAACAACAGGCATTTCTAATCAGCACTGGTGTAGGCCCTCTCATTGATGCATCCATGAACATTACCAGCTATCCAGTGAAGATGGCGAATATGCTAGCTGAGCAGTGCAAGTCTGTTTTCAGTACACCTAAGGAGAAATTGTCAGATCCACTTGACTAATTTCCCAATGAACCATACAGGTCACCACATAAAATAAACCACAGCATACAAGACGTTGAATTCAGCACCGAAGACATCGAACATGCCATAGGAGATATCTCTTCGACAGTTGCTGCTGGACCAGATCGCTTCCCAGCAATTCGTCTGAAGCAGTGCATACGTGTCCAAGCCACTCTTCCTGATCTGGAGAACATCGCTTGACAAGGGAGTGATTCCTCAGTTGCTGAAGAATGGAAATATCATCCCAATCCATAAGAGCAATAGTCGTGGTTTCCCCAAAAAAACTACATACCGTTTTCCCTGACGTCACACGTAGTAGAGGTGTTCGAGAAAGTTTTGTGAAAGAGGGTAGCGACATACATGGAGAGACACAACCTGTTTAATCCTAGCCAGCACTTATTGCGCACTACGATCTCATCCTTGAACTGCTCGAAAGCGTTCGACAAAGTTTGACTTTATGGTGACGTTGCGCAAACTTAACAGGCTAGGCCTCTCCGGTAAGATTGGCATATGGATGCACATTTTCCTCACCAACAAAAAACAGCAAGTTCTTGTCAACAATGTGATACCGAGCCCAACAGAACTAACATCTGGTGTCCCCCAGGGATCAGTTCTCGGACCGCTCCTCTTCCTGAAACTTATTGGGGACATAGATCAAGATGTGACCCGGGGTTTCCTGTTCTGCTTTGCTGATGACACCAGGATGTGACCCAGGCTTTCTTCTCCTGCTTGGCTGATGACACCAGAATTGGCTGTCAGATCACTTCAGTGAATGATTCTGAGGCACTCCAAGCCGACCTGGATACAGTATACAACTGGACAGAACAGAACAATATGGAACTAAACAGCAATACACTTGAGTGTATGCGATATGGATCCAATAAAACACTCCAGGCACTCACACAATATACGACAAACACTGGCAGTATGATACAAGACAAGGACAGTGTGGAAGACTTGGGTGTCACCATGACTAATGATGGCACCTTCAAGAAGCACATTCAGCATGCAGTCTCTGAAGCTAAGAGGCAGTGTGGGTGGATACTGAGAACATTTGATACTAGACAAGTACTCCCCATGCTCACTCTATGGAAGTCACTTGTACAGTGCAAGCTGGATTACTGTAGCTAGTTGCAGTGTCCCACAGAGACTGGAGATATCCAATCAATCGAGATGGTTCAGAGGTAATTTCTATGGAAATATATCGGAATGAGCCAACTGTCATACTGGAAACAACTAAGCCACCCCCAACTATATTCCCAGGAGAGACGCAGAGAGCGCTACATAGTTATTTACATATGGGGCATACTGGAAGGACAATTACAAGTGCTGATGGGCTCACTAGTAGAATCATGGCTAAGTAGCACACCAGACGAAGCCGGGAATGCATAATACCAAAGGTCACCAGAAACGCTCCTCAAGCTATGCAGAGACTCAGGTATGCCAGTCTGCATCAGCACAAGTAATTCTGCAAATGTCATATATCATACAATGCTGGGAAAAAGATACAATGTGTGTGTCACTCTAAGACTGAGAGACCCGCCAGTCGAGACCTATATATGTGTCTCCAATGTGGTGGCCTGCACCACCTCTGTGGGGAGATAATTCCAGTTCACTACAGTTCAGGGAAATAATGACATCCTGTATGAATCGGTTTTATCACATGTTTGAATATATACCGAACAACAAAAGAAACGTAAGAAACATAAGTTTTTGTCACGACATAATCAGCTAAAAGTTTTTCGTTCTAGGTATAGCTAGTTCCGTAACTGATAGGCATCAGCAGAATTTGCCGGCCACATGTTCTCCATAAGTTTCGCTCCTAGATACGGATACGTAAATACTGACGGTTAGACACTTTCAGCTGTGCGTTTTTTGCTCCCAACGTATATCAATACTTAACGTATATAT
Source organism: Lamellibrachia satsuma (assembly GCA_033239005.1). Lineage (NCBI taxonomy): Eukaryota > Metazoa > Annelida > Polychaeta > Sabellida > Siboglinidae > Lamellibrachia > Lamellibrachia satsuma. Next base: position 398,665 of record BSQZ01000145.1, on the reverse strand, counting down.
GTGGTGTTTCGTTGAAGTCGAAAATATCGTGCATGGCGCACGTGCTAACACGGTCCAGACCGGTAGGTTAAAGGCCTGCGTGTGCGCGTGGGATATACCCGGCCGCCGTAGTCATCGCATTTGACTGATGGATAGGTTCCACGACGTCAACGAAAGCACCCCGAACATCACCGAGAATCCTTCTCAACAACAGAGGCATATTAAGCGAAAAACAGCGCGCCGCCGACATGCCGATAAACCAACCCGGGTTGTATAGAAAATTTCGGACAGATCGCATACGCTATGCACAGTCCAACTAGGCTAGTTCGAGGCCTGTGTTAAGGTTTTTATCGGCATGTCGGAAGCGTACTGTTTGACCGCTTAAGGTGGCTGATTACCCTGAAATAAAAGTAAAGAATCTTTCAATTTTAAAGGTTGTCTGAAATCCACTAACCAAAAACAAAAAGAAAAGGCATAAAACGTTGGGGCGTCCCGTACAACTGTTGGAAACATCTGACGTAGTAACAGCTCCGTCACCAGCAAAATTAGCCAAATACTGTGCACTAGTCATAATCGGTCATGGTATGAGATTTATTTACTATTCGCATATAAGACTTGCAGGAATATTGAAATTTGATATGTTAATATTACATAATTAAGGTTTTTTTTTATTTATACATATTATATAAGTGACAAAACAATAAAACATGAAGTGCCCATGAAGGTAATATTGTCGTCTTTCTACAGCATGTGGCGCTTTGAATTTCCCGTGTCGAGATAACGCGCGCAAAGCCCACCATGAGAACTGTGACGCTTATTATATCTGCGAGAAAGACAGGTATGTAGAAAAGATATGCGACTACCCTGATCGCTGGTCTGTTGAACACGAACGCTGTGAAGGATTCCAGTCAGTCGACTGCGGTAGACGTCGTCCCTGGCACTACCAGTGTGAGTGTAAACACACTCTTACAACTATTAAAACATCACGGCAACGATAACATTATTTAAACAACGACCCGCAATATCTAACTATAATCGAACTAGTGTACTATGTTTGTATGATTGTATGTGGTTATGTTCACGTTTCCCCCCTAGACGGATTGCACCTTGGGCGCCAAAGTTTCAGGGATTAATCTAAGACTCCATGAATGAAACGTAACACCTTTATTTTTCGAAATACCCGGTATATCAAGAGTTTTTTTAATTGCAAATGTTCGCTACGTAAAATGTCAACTTCCAACAATCGCGGCAACCAGGCGCGCGCGCGCGCACGGCGAATACTTCGGTACGTAAAGCGTTTGAGAGTACGTAGCGTCATTTGGACGGTTTATATTAATCATAGTAGAAAGCAAGACCTCGGGCCAATACATAATAAAAAAGATATTCTACTATGCTACAACCGATACAAGTATCCATGGGTCTAAATTCACGCGATCTGCAACATTATATATATATATATATATATATATATATATATATATATATATATATATATATATATATATATATATATATATATATATATATATATATATATATATATATATATATATATATATATATATATATATATATATATATATATATATATATATATATATATATATATATAAATTATACATATATCAGCACATACATGATGTCGTTGTATATACTGGTAATGGGAAGGATGGCTGTATGTAATATAATATGTAACATTCCAACAATTACACATAGTTTAATATATATATATATATATATATATATATATATATATATATATATATATACATATATACATATATATATATATATATATATATATATATATATATATATATATATATATATATATATATATATATATATATATATATATATATATATATATATATATATATATATATATATATATATATATATATATATATATATATATATATATGAATATTAAACTATGTGTAATTGTTGGATATCGCTGTGTGAATAATGTGGTCACGACTGTAATTGTTTGACTATATATATATACATGTATGAATACATGTATGAGGCAAGGTAAAGTACCGTATCAGAGGAATGGCCGACAGGGCTAATAGGCTAATATGGAAGAAGAAGGGAGATGTGCAAGACCCAGGGAAATACCGAGGAATCACACTTCTAAGTCACATCATGAAGCTGCTAGAGAGGATCCTGGATGTGAGGATCCGAAAGAAAGTAGAGCAAGAATTGGGTGAAGAACAACAAGGATTCAGAAAGGGCAGAGGGACGACTGATGGGATGTTTGCATTAAGACAAATGGTAGAGAAGAGGTTGGAGATGCAAGGGAGAATGGCAGTGGGATTTGTGGACCTGGAGAAGGCCTATGACACAGTCCCTAGAGAGATGGTGATGGCAACAGTGAGATGGATGGGAGTGCCAGAAGCAGAAGCCAGGATGGTGGAAGCAATGTATGAGAGAACAAAAGGAAGAGTTGTGGTTGGATCTGGGTTGTCAGAAGAGTTTTTAGTTAACATCGGTTTGAGGCAAGGAAGTGCCCTTAGCCCTTTACTGTTTATCATAGTGATGGAAATAATCAGCAGGAAGATCAGCACGAAGGATATTCTCAGGAAGATGATGTATGCAGATGATTTGGCCATAATAGCAGAAAGCAAACAAGACCTACAGGAAGTGTTGGAGGAATGGAAGGGGGTGTTCGAGAAGCACGGACTGCGAATGAGCCTAGAGAAGACAGAAGTGATGTGGGTTGGACACCAGAGAGAGGAATTGAACATCAGGTTGGATGGTAAGGAGATCAAGCAAGTGGATGGCTTTGTGTACCTTGGAGGAATGGTTACGGAGGATGGGCAATCAGCGGCAGAAGTGCGACGTCGGACACAAGCGGGAGCAAATGCTTGGAGAAAGGTAGAGGGAGTCATGTTAGACAGAAACATTTCAAAAAAGCTGAAAGGGAAAGTCCTGAGAACATGTGTTACACCAGCATGCCTGTATGGTCTGGAGACAGTGGCGTTGACATAACAACAACAGAAGCTGCAAGTGTGTGAGAACATCTGGGTTCGGCGAATAACAAGAACAAAGAGGGTAGACATAAGAAGGATGAACGACCTAAGGAAAGAGGTTGGGATGCAATGCAGCCTATCAGCAAGATTGGTGAGAAGCAGGATGAGATGGGCAGGCCACTTGGTAAGAATGGATGCAAGCAAGCTAGCAAAGAGAGCAGAGATGGAAACACATCAAGGACGCAGGAAAAGGGGAAGGCCACAGCTGAGATGGGAGGACTGCGTGAGGAGGGACATGAGAAGATCAGGGGAGGATGAAAGATGGAGAGAGGGAGCAGCCGATAGAAAACTATGGAAAGAACAGAAAGAGTGGCTCGACAATATTTTACCTGACCTTATTTTACCTGATATATATATATATATATATATATATATATATATATATATATATATATATATATGCTCTTCCTCCTTGTTCCCTGCTGTACAGGGGTGAGGGTCAGGTAAAATATTGTCGAGCCACTCTTTCTGTTCTTTCCATAGTTTTCTATATATATATATATATATATATATATATATATATATATATTTATATATATATATATATATATATATATATATATATATATATATATATATATATATATATATATATATATATATATATGTATATGTATATATATATATATATATATATATATATATATATATGTATATGTATATGTATATATATATATATGTGTGTATATATATATATATATACATACACAAATTAATATATGTATATACTGGTAATGGGAAGGATGGCTGTATGTAATATAATTTGTGTCTTTCGATAATCGTAACTAAAAACTACTTTTGGAACAATGTATTTGTATTGCAACGATGAAATAATTGTTAGAGATTTAGAATGTGGGTTTCTTACGCAAACATTTCTTCAGATTGTTGTGAAACCTGCATATATTATTTTATAAATTAGATTATTATTATTATTATTATTATATTATATTACGTATAGCAAATGAACGGGCGTAGCCATTCTTGCTTACGTTACTGTATACAGGAGTCAGACCACAGTTGAGAATTGCATTGGTGGCCATGTTAACGTTTTGTCTGATTATAAGAAAACGTGACCACTAAAAATTCTGAAACTTTTTCACAGAAACTGCCATCATCTCATTGACATGCTGACCAAGTTCAAAATCACATACCTCCAGCTCTTTTAAATCGCCCCGACGTGCGATGCCTATCAATTTTGACAAAAATAGCCATGTATTCATGCGCCCACTTGGCCCATAGCAGAAAAATTCCCCAAAAATCCCTCCGCCATTTAAACTCTTTAAAAAATGCACTGTTTCACAGCCAATAGCTTCTACAAACAAACCTGTGAATATGACTGCTCAATTGCACTTATGTCACATCATATGAATTCTTTAAATTGACATATCGCAATTTAATACGCCCTACCTAATAAACAGGAAGGTCAACTGTGGTCTTACCCCTGTATTAATACGTGAGCGGCAGCGGATAACACTCGCGGTCAAGGCCGAAAGCAGTCACTAGCGATAGCGTCAAGATAGCGTAGAATCGTTTCAACACTGACAAGTAAGTGTCAACTCGCGAGGTATACATTTGGGGAAAACCCATGTTTGCGACCTTTTATTCCGGATAAACGTTACAAATTGAGCTTAAGATCATACATGTTATGTGATGTAATATATGTTTAGATAAAACTATACTAGTAACGTAGTCTCTAGACCACGTGTCTGCGTGGGGTTGGGGCATTCCGTCTCAAACAAAACATAATAAGAAAATCTTGTTGTGCTCATATTTTTTATTCAACTAATATTTGGAGATTTCTTGTTCTACTGAAAATACCAATAACTAAAAACTATTTGTGCTAGAACTGGTATAAAATACACAACTTCAAAGTCAGATCGTGTGAGAAATTATACAGAAAAGTGATACAGTAGTATATATGTTCCTTTTTACATAATGATGGAGAATAAGCATACCAAATCTCAGAGTTCAATCTTGATCTAGAGTCTAGATGCTATCACAAGCGACTGCTTTCGGCACTGACCTCCAATGGCAATGTTTCGTTTTTTTAAATTGAGAAAACGGCGAGTTTGCAGAAACGCAGAAAAATCGCGAAAAAAAACGGCGACTTTGTAGAAACGCGGAAATCGAAATAACGGTGAGTTTGTAGAAACGTTGAAAATCGAGAAAACGGCGAGTTTTGCCGATGTTGTCATGTTATGGGCTTCATAGCTCTAATCAAACTGGCGATCTACCACAGGGTTTCGGCGTCACTCGATCGGAGTACCAAGCGTCGTTGTCCTCCGCAGTGGCGTTATCAGATTTCAAGTATGAACGAAAAAACCAGTAGGGTAAATTCCGGTTGTATCTCGCAGTTAGGCACGATACAACCAGAACTACATTCGTACGCCCAATGCATTGGCAGATGTGTCCGTCGAATATTCTTACTTTTGTCTCTCTCTTCTGCGGCAGCCTTTGGTGTTAGCAAAATATGTCCGACTTGACACATAATGGAACTGGCGGCAATTTAACTACAACTATTATTTAGGGGTTGTATCGATGAAAACCGGGTTGTATCGCGCATTTTAAAGACAATCGATCCTCCAAGTTGCAACGTTCAGATCGTGTTGAAACCACAGTATTGATTTGGTCCATATAAATCGATTTGAAAAATAAAAATAAATTAGGGTTGAAGCTATGTCACATAACATTAACAGTATTGAGGTTAACGTTGAACTTGTTGATCTGTGGCAATTCAAAATATCACAATTGCACACAAAAATCACAAGAATCGTCCTATTTTTTTTATCGTTGACAACTTCACCAGATTTCATGAGAATAATTACCTACAGGTGCTACATCATATAACATTAAACATATTGAGGTTGACGTTAACAGATTTAGCTGTGACAATTCAAAATGTAGAAATTACAAAAACATACTAATTTTAAATTCATTTTCCTAAATGTTTCTCTCAAAGTCGCCATGTTTGTGTTAATTTTATTTAAAACATAAACAAATTGTTTGATATAATACGATTTTCTTTCAAAATTTTTCGTTTTAATCACCAAATGACTTGTCATCGATACAACCCGATGCCATGCGCGTTATTACCCTACATCACACACATTAGCTCTGGTCGTCATTTATCATTGAATAATCATCCTAGACACACATTATACAGTGTGTAATGTCCTTGTGTGCTCTTGACAGGTGATCGAAGACACACAACTACTAACTACAAGTTTGGAATACGGTCTTGTAGTAGCTACAGTGATCATCATGGCAACTGCACTGCACGGAAAGATGGAATCTACTACACACTATCATCCATGGATGTTTGCGGTCTGTATGGGTGTATTAATGGTACACTGATGAGACTGAACGGCAGCTCGGCGACCTATTTTAAATGTTCCGACGGACATGGGATAAACCCTGTCACTGGTCTGTGTGAGGACGGAGCCAACTGCCCAAACAACACCGTCGAACGTAAGTGAATTCAAAACAGTGGCCATTATGGCGGTGGTTGTTTCATATGTGCTGTTTCAGTGTCAAATCCCATCTTGCGCGTAGTGAGCGAAGCGTATCTATGTGAAGGATTCAGGAACGGTTATTGGTTATCGGGTTAAAGGAGGTTCTTCATAAATTATATAACCTGTGAAAAGGTGTTCGTTTATTTACCGTAATAACTAAGTCGGTTCTATAGATTGGTGGTGGGGAAAATATACTTAATGTTTCAATAAAATAAATAGAAAACATGACGACATTTGTGACACGTGCAATACTTCCACTAAAATGCATTTTTGTTGTACTGGTTTTAGTAGGGTTTTGTCTGTCCAGTACTGTTTAGGAAAGAGGTGTGTATATGCAAGTGCGTTAACGGTTTCCGACTTAGATGAAAATAAGTAGGCCAGATCGTGTTTTCCCCCAAAGAGGTGCGCTTTGCCTCACCCTACTCTAAATGTGTCAGATCAGTATCAGCATCAGTAGTATGTGTCTTTTTGAATCAGTAAATCAGCAGATTTCGGGGCTCATTCTGATTGGTCGAAATTTGAAATGGAGCGTTCTGATTGGTCGAGAGCATTTTACCATCAGGGGGCCACGGGGTAATCCCCTATCATCGCTCAAATGAGCAGATTTTGGGGCTCTTTCTGATATCTTTCGATAGCAGTTTCACCGCCAGGGGGCGCTACAGGTCAATTATGTCGACGGTTCTGATTGGTCGAGAGCGGTCACGTGACCTATGACATCACAGCTGATTTGCGTAAATTTGCATAAATTAGCATAAATAGCACCCTTTTGTGGTGAAACCGTCGCCAGGGAGCGCTACGGTTCAATTGTGTCGACGGATCTGATTGGTCGAGAGCCGTCACGTGACCTACGACGTCACATATCCTCATTTGCATATCACGTGACCTCTTATGGAGGCTGTCATCTTTTTTTTGGCTGCCATGTTTTGCGATGATACGGTCACCAGGAGGCGCTGCTACGAGTCAAATGTATCGACGGTTCTGATTGGTCGAGAGCAGTCACGTGACCTATGACGTCACAGCTCCTCCCCATTATCTAAAATTAGGAAATTTTGGGGTAGTTTTTTGTGATGATACGATCGCCAGGGGACGCTACAGGTCAAGATCAAAGGTCGGTGGCGAGCGTTCTTATTGGTCGAGAGTCCTATGACGTCACCTCATCAAGTGTGAATACAATTGTCAGTTAAGGTTAGTGTTAAGGTTAGTAACCCTATTAGAAAAATCGATAAAAACTGGTAAACTGTAGGAATAATTGTCAGTTAGGGCTAGGGTTAGTAACCCTAATGAAAGGTCAGAGGTCAAAGGTCACCGACCTTTTGTACTGATACAATTGCCAGTTAGGGTTAGGATTAGTAACCCTAATTCTGTCGTTTGTAGTGAACCCTAATACGAACCCTGTAGGGTTAGTAAACCTAACGATAGAATTAGGGTTACTAACCCTAAACCTAACTGGCAATTGTATAAGTACAAAAGGTCGGTGACCTTTGATTTTTGACCTTTCATTAGGGTTACTAACCCTACAGGGTTCGTATTAGGGTTCACTACAGACGACAGAATTAGGGTTACTAACCCTAACCCTAACCCTAACTGGCAATTGTATAAGTACAAAAGGTCGGTGACCTTTGACCTTCCATTAGGGTTACTAATCCTAACCCTAACTGACAATTATTCCTACAGTTTATCAGTTTTTATCGATTTTTCCATTATGGTTACTAACCCTAACCCTAACCCTAACTGACAATTATATTCACACTTGATGAGGTGACGTCATAGGACTCTCGACCAATAAGAACGCTCGCCACCGACCTTTGACCTTGACCTGTAGCGCCCCCTGGCGATCGTATCATCGCAAAACAGTGCCCAAAAATCTCCTCATTTTAGATAATAGGTGAGGAGCTGTGACGTTATAGGTCACATGACTTCTCTCGACCAATCAGAACCGTCGACATATTTGACCCGTAGCAGCGCCTCCTGGTGACCGTATCATCGCAAAACAACATGGCAACAAAACAACGTGGCAGCCTCCATAGAGAGGTCAAGTGATATGCAAATGTGGAGCTGTGACGTCGTAGGTCACGTGACGGCTCTCGACCAATCAGAACCGTCGACACAATTGACCTGTAGCGCCCCACGGCGGTGAAACTGCTCTCGACCAAGCAAAAAGAGCCCCAAAATCTGCTCGTTTGAGCGATAATAGGCGATTACCCGGGGGGGTGAAATGCTCTCGACCAATCAGAACGCTCCATTTCAAATTTCGACCAATCAGAATGAGCCCCAAAATCGGCTTATTATTTACTGATTCAAAAAGACACACATACCACTAGCATCGTATCGGTGATAATCAAACTAACAACGTTACATAACAAATGAACGTGTGGTAAGTGAACAGTTTATATGTGTGTCGCCAGTAACAAACGACAATAGTCAGCAACAGTTTGCAGCTCGTCGTCTCACACGGTACTTGTTGTTATAGATGTCCCCGACTCACCGTATTTGTGGTGTACGGACGGTGAAGTCCGCACGTATCGCTACGACTGCCGCAACTACTGGCGCTGTCAGAACGGGCTGTGGACGGTGGAAGGTTGTCCTGAAAGCATGGAGTGGTCAGATGTCAAGATGGAATGTGTGTCCAAATCCTCCCACTGTGGCAAACGTTGGCTTCCAGAAACATATAGTGAGCATTTAATGTGATAGACTGTCAAAAATAAACTAACACACCTCAACCGTTAAGCAGCAAATCAAACATCCGTTGTCAACACACAACATACAACACAATAATAATAATAACTTTATTTAAACACCATCAAATCCGGGGCTAATGACCCGTTCCCGAGCGTGGGCATAAATACATGAAACAGTATTTAACAATTACATATGAAAAGATAAAAAATGCAAAAAGAAAGTACAATAGACAATAAAAATAATATAAATTGGTCTTACAAAGCACAACACGTTTACGAACGATAAAACTTTCTTTGTATAACCAGGTGAATCGCAGTTCCCATCAACATTAAACAATTCGATTCCACAGGATGTCGGTGCAATGAAAGGAAAATGTATTGCCAACTGGGTTGTATGGGAACAACGTGTAAAATGGGCCACTTAAGTAAGACTTGTAATAAAGTTGACGTTAGTTTATTAAATATTGTTTTTCTCAACAGAATAATCTTATCCACTTATCTCACTACGCATGTACCTATATATGGCGCCTTTTTGTCTAAACTACTATATCTGAAGGGTGTTTCAAGACATCACCCGATTTTTCTCTCTTTAAAATGTGCGTGCAAAACAGGCCCCCATCCACTTGTTCTAATAAATTATCACACACTTAGCAAACAAATTGTCCACACTCGGTGCTAAGCACTGGTGTGTCCACGCCGTACGTTGTCCACACTCGGTGCTATGCACTGGTGTGTCCACGCCGTACGTTGTCCACACTCGGTGCTATGCACTGGTGTGTCCACGCTGTACGTTGTCCACACTCGGTGCTATGCACTGGTGTGTCCACGCTGTACGTTGTCCACACTCGGTGCTATGCACTGGTGTGTCCACGCTGTACGTTGTCCACACCCGGTGCTATGCACTGGTGTGTCCACGCCGTACGTTGTCCACACTCGGTGCTATGCACTGGTGTGTCCACGCTGTACGTTGTCCACACTCGGTGCTATGCACTGGTGTGTCCACGCCGTACGTTGTCCACATTTGATCCAGTCTTCCCCTACCATACTGTCTGAAAACATTTCGCAGCAGTACAAACATGGTGTAGTATCGTTTTCTGTATTCAGTTTTTTTGCTTGCTATATAATTATTTTCATGTTGTCATTATTATTATTTTATTATTATCATGTTATATTATTACAAGCATCACTCTGCTATACACAATTTACATTGCAATTACTGGTGTGTGGGCTACACCAACAACACACCGACCAAAGCGGACCATGTTGGCACAGGCTAAGGGGCAGCAGCACAACACGGTTTGTGGTTTTTTTGCCTTGTTTGAATAAGACCGGTGCATCCACTTTAAATCTAATATGCACACATCAACTGGCTTATACATACAAGAGTTTCCATTGTTTTAATCGCATTCAAATGGATGATACATTTGGAAAACAGTGCAAGTATTTTAAGAAAACTGAAAGACAGATTTTGTATGAGCTCACTCGTTTAAATTTGCGTTTCGCGCTTCCGACCAACGCTTAGTAGTGATCCCTTGTTAGTTATTTAGCAGTGACGCCACCAATTCGACGGATGAATTAAATGTGTAGGAACAGCATAGTGTCGGTGATAATCATACTGACAACATTACATACGATAACAAGTAACAACATTGCATACGATAACAAGTAACAACATTACATAAGATAACAAGTAACAACATTACATACGATAGCAAGTAACAACATCACATACGATAACAAGTGAATGTGTGCTAAGTGAGCAGCCGTGTATCGCCAGTGACAAACGACAGTAGTCAGCAACAGTTTGCCGCTCGTCGTCTCATACGGTACTTGTTGTAGGTCACCCCGACTCACCGTTTTTGACTTGTGCTTCTGGCACAGTCCAAACGAATCACGAAGATTATCGCAAGTACTACCGCTGTGGGAGCGGAAGTTGGATGGTGGAAAGTTGTCCTGAAGGCATGGTGTGGTCACACGCCAAGCAGGAATGTGGGGCCAAATCCTCCCAATGTGGCGATCGTTGGTTTCAGAAACAGATGGTGAGCATTTAATGTGCTAGACTGTCAAAAATCAACTAATATCGTGAAACAACAAATCAAATATCCGTTTTCAGCACACAACATACAACAAAACACACAACACTTACTTTGCATAAACATATGTAACTCGGTTCACACAAACATTAAACAATTCGATTCCACAGGATGTCGGTGCAATGAAAAGAATATGTATTTCCAACTGGGTTGTATGGGAACAACGTGCAAACGGGCTACTTAAGTAAGACTTGTCATAAAGTTGACATTATTTTATTAAATAGTTTTTTTTCGACATAATCATCTCCATTTATCTCACTACGTCTGTACATATATATGGCGCATTTTGGTCTAAATTACTATATCTAACGGGTGTTTTAAAACATCATCCAGTGCTAGTATTTTAAGAAAACTGAAAAATCAATCGTTTTGAGCACACTCGTTTACATTTGCGTTTCATGCTTCCGACCAACGCACAGCAGTGACACCTTGTGAAATACTTAGAAGTGACACCACCAATTTCAAGGTATATAATACAATAATACCAAACGGGCGGGGCACGTTTTGGTAGGGGGCCCGTTTTGGGTAGGGGGCCCATTTTGCACGTTTATTCGGTAAACCATTATCTTTTGTAGAACGGTGACCGAAAATAATATTTTTAAACTGTAAACCAAAATAGTAAGGATTAAAACAAAACTGTCGTGCGGAGAGAATGAAAAGGATTATGAAAAAACATGCATTTACTTTTAAATGGTGTCCAATTTTAGATTTAAAGACACGACAGTTCCACGGACAACTGGCGGTCGTGATATTGCATAACTTCCGACTGTCGGACAGGTAAGACGTACATACAGTGGCAAATATATTTAACATTTATCAACATTTCACAAGATTGCCATCCAAAGCAAATACTCCAGACGACAAATGGACAAGGAAGCCTTAGGTTTATTACAACTCAAACATTGATCACATACCTATATATGTGTAACCTGCTCTTGTGTGTGTGTGTGTGTGTGTGTGTGTGTGTGTGTGTGTGTGTGTGTGTGTGTGTGTGTGTGTGTGTGAGTGTGTGTGTATATATATATATATACGCATATACTTAAATTATCTATACCGTTCATTGAATGTCGTTGCTTCGTGTTCTCTACTTCTTCTATCACTCATAAATGAGAAAAACACATCAATATTTTCACAATCATTCAATATAATAAACAACGTCTATATGGTCTCATCCTTTAACCCGTTTGCACGGCGCTAACGCAATAGCAAGATCGCGATCGCAACAGCGATAGTGGATTACGATCGCGATCCCACTCAATTTGATCTTGATTGATTTTGATTCTGTTCATCCTAAACAAATGCAAATACAAAACTTACCATATTGATCTCTTGCGCAAAAGGTTGTTAAGATTTTTTTCAAAAACTGCGTATTTTATTAAATACTAGCGGAGTTGCCCGGCGTTGTACGGGAGAAAAATGCAAAAGCTTATGAATACTTGCATGCATATATGATTACATACTTACATACATCCATACATGCACACACGCACGCACGAACGCACGCACGCATCAACGCACGCTTACACACACACACACACACACACACACACACACACACACACACACACACACACCCGCCCTTTTGAAAAAGTATTTAAAATAAATTCATTTTAAAGTAATTTTATCAGGAATTAAACTACTTTAAAATTTAGGTTTCAGAGAGTGGTCTACGCAGATAATACTGATGTAAATTCACTACTGTTTATTTAACGTACATATTACTTTGCTGCAACAGTTATCCCATTAATAAAATATAAAATAAAATACATTTTGATATTTGTTATTTGCGAAAATACAAAATAAAATGTAAATTCCTGATTAAAACGCATGAAACTAATGAGACTTATACCAATCCCAGATTGTAAATTATATCCCAATGTGTCCACACATCCATTATCGATATTATATTGATAACTTTAAATGGAACAAGCCAAATTGGGCAAGAATTGTTTTTGAAAGGCAAGGGAAAAAAATGTTGTGAAGACATATTTTCTAAAACTGCTACATTCGTTATTTGCGAGTCGTTAGCATTTGTGCACACGCAATGTCACACATACTTCAACTCGCGAACCGTTTACATGCCACACCTCGATCGCGATACTCGATCAATCGCGATCCACCTCCGAAGTAGGATTAAAAGTTTCGTGGTCACGATGAAGTATTTCCCCATTCTGTTCCGATTGGATTGTGATCGGTTAGTGCCGTGTTCACGGAACATTGTCAAGTTGTCAAACTACATTATATTCATAAATAAGGTCTCACAGTTCTGGAATCAGCTTAGTCGCTCTCCTCTCTATTCTTTCTAGCGTGAGTATGTCCTTCTTATGATATGGCTAGCAGTCATGTAAACAATATTCTAAATAATGTACAGTTTGTTCTCTTTCCATATCTGTTACATTTCTCCTAATCAACTCAATAATTTGATTACCCTTAGATAATCGTTTCGATGCGGCCCCGCTCCGCGTTTAGGGGCACCTATTTCAACGCCAATGGGGCACCGGATTTCGATATCCTACATACGTTGTTATATATCGAATTAAAGCTAATATAATAAACATTATAATAAACATATTATACAAGCATACCTCGAACTGCTATGCTAACAGTTGCTTGTAACGTTAGGAACAGTGACGAATGAAAACAACTGTCGGCGTAGACCGGTATCACCTGATCAACGTTGCCCATTCGAATTGGTTGTTTCATGGATAACATATATGATATTTATATTTGGTGTTACCTTAGTGAAATCTACAAGTTGTGTGATCCTCTTGCATCATGTGAACAATGGGGACGTAATGCTCATCCCATCAACTATGCCATTGATTCTGACCCATCCACATACTGGTTGAGTCAGTCTAGTCTGTCTTCGGTGGATGTAACGTTTTGTCTTACAAGAATCTATAATTTGAGTACTGCTTATTGCATATGTAATTGTTATATTGTGTAACCCACAAGTTACCACACTCTCATAAAGCTGCATTAATGAATAACGGTGACGGTGACATTGAAAAGAGACAAAAGTGTATAAGTAACTGTAAGGTGTACGCTGGTCTTGAAAGTGTGTGATGGGTGGACACGTGCACACTGATACTGTACATATCGTGTGTGTGTAGACATGAATACCTTCCACCGATAATATCATCTAAGATACAGCTGGCTGAACGCTTATGATATGCTATAATTAATTATTGGTCTATTACGTGAAATTAATTTCACATGGACCACTTGTGCGTTTTCATCATATTGTCTTTGTTCAATTATAAAATACCACTACATCGTGTTTTATTCGCTCAAGTTGGAGGAGATTTCGATGACGTTCTTCGGCCCTGTTCCACTAGTCGTGTCGATCTTCAAGAAGGTGACTACGGACGACTCGTGGCAACTGTGGCGTGTCTTCCGTGATGACTGCAACAACGTCTCGATGTGCACTCAACTGAAGAGGTGCGTTTAACAGCAATGCGTGTCACTAGGCTCAGACCTAACTGAAATATATATTGTTGTCAATATTCGTCACGACAGTATCCCTAGGATAGGGTTGGATCGGGCAAGGAAAACCCCCTTAGGGGGACATAATGCGGGAAAGAATCCTTTCAGTATTTACCATCATTATGCTATGACTGATCTAGTTCATTATTTAGGTACATTCCATGTATTGCAATTGTTGACGTACCTAATCTCTGAGAAAAAAGGCGATTCCCATCGCGGGATATGAGGCCCACCAGCGCTGCAAGAAGCCCCTCTCTGGGCTTTTGCAATATTATTATTTCTTTATTTAAATATTTTATCACATATCGCCCACAACTGATATATGCATACCATGAATATAATAGTATTTGCTTATTGTACACATATACTCCTTTTGTCTCAGTTTTCCGTGGCTACTGTATATAGTCCCAATAACGATAAGGAACACTCACGTTACTGTATAGTAACCAACTCCATCTGGCTATCTAAACAAATCTCGTTTTCGAGCCTTATGACTAGATGGAGTGGGTTGCAATTTCTAACATATTGGCGTCGTGCCCATCATACCCTAGTATGAAACACTTATATGGAACTTTATGAAAATGTTCATCAAGTTAGTAGATATATATGAATAAACATCTTCTTCTAAACACAGCTATTGAGATTACTTAATCAACGTTTCGGCTGCTGATGACAGCCTTCATCGGGAATTCTGGGACGACTAGTTCTTCTGCTCGCCAGTTGAGTAAATAATCTCAATGGTTGTATTTAGAAGAAAATAATTTTTCACCGACTGGGATATATACATAAAGACCCGACTCGACTCAACTCAACCTAGTCTCGCTTATCCGACTCTCACTAGCATTCGTGAATTCACCGATAAGAGAGTCTGGCCGCAGAGGCGTGGTCTCATTGTCACCACTACAGTTGATGTTATTCAGGGATCAGTCTCCTGTGGCGTATTTAGGGGGCACTGGGCCATGCACCATTTGGCTTAATTGTTTTGAATTATTCGCATGTAACCTGTTGCGCCACTATACGACAGCATGGTAAACTAATGAGCGACAAATCTTCCCCTTTGGCCTCCCCTTTGGTATCCCCCTCTGCGAGATCCCAGATACGTCACTGTCAGTCTCCCACACGGAATGCTTTAATGAGATGATATTAAACCGAGTTGTACGAGGATATATATTTGGAATGAACAATTTCCTAGAAAAAAATAAAAACAATGTGTCAGCCCGAACTAATAAAATAATGTGTGCCATGTCATTCCCGAATCAACGAATGTGAAAACAAAAGAGGATTTTGTCCATGGAAAGAAATATAAAGTAGAATAACTTGTGAAGGATTATGTCCGGTGTGACACTGCCTCCGACATATTGTCCAATATATATTGCTATTCATTTAAAGACAATCAACCTACTAAAAGTCTCAATCTACTAGAGGCCACAGTTTTTAGATTGTTGTAGCTAGTCGGGTAGCATTGGTTCGTAGCGTGTAATTGCAGTAGTCAATCGTACTGCTAACAAGAGCAGTTGCAATAGTTTTGGCGACAGAAATATACACTAAAGTTTTATCGGTTAGTACGGCGACTGTCACGAATGAGATAAAAGCAGCTACGACATTATTTTTTTGGGGATGCCTTTCTAAAAATATAAACCTAAATTCTTGCTGAGGCGGTCGACTCAGGCTAGGTGTCGGGAATAAAAGTCAACTTTGTCACGCTGCTTTTGTTTACCAATAATTATATATTATGTTTTATCTGCATTTACCTTCAATTTGCTATCAGTCATCCAGTGGACGATATCATGGAGATAATACCTGAGCTGGTTTAGAGATTGACACTTAATTCAATTTCCAAACAATACGTATCATGTGAGTAAACAGACAGGATGTCGGTTATTGCCAGGTCTATGCAACTTGACGACGAAAGACTGACGTATAAATTGCTGGACGCCAACCTCGGTCCGGTCCAACGACGGGCGTCGTCGCTACGAGTTCGTCTGTCTGGCCACAGACACGAAGGCGCCGCTCAACTCCGGAACATCTCGTATTTTGGCCTGTACAACTTTGTCGTCAGTCGCAGGTTAGTGCACGTATTCGTAGCGGTCATATTTGATTGGTATTGTATGTTTTATAACTAACAAAGCCAGCCATTTGTATACTGCTATATGCGTGTTGCAGGGTGTCCAGCCCGTGCGTGCCATTCGACTATGTGGAGCACGGATCAAGTAGCACCTGTCTGCCGTGTAACTGCGACGTCCATGGCGTCATCGACGGCAAGGTTGAGTGTAATGAGGTGCGTAGTTCAGTGACTTTTTTATATTGCAACAATTGGGGGAAATGGACACTTAAAAATAAAACGTCTTGTTTTAGTTTTCAGTTTATGTGAAGTTGTCATAACATCAACAACTTCAAACATTAAAAAAATTGGATAATTTGTTCTCAAAACAAAGCGTGTGTCGGATGTTGGTATTCACTGTAGTGTAGCCAAAATGGCCTAAGTTAGACGGTTCTACGCATTACCTAAGCGGCATATAAGCATAGAAATAGTCACGGACATTCTGTGGCCGCACACTGCAGTCATGGCGTAAGACTGTTTCACTCTCGTCACAGGACGATAATAAGTAATAAAGCCTCTTTAGCGGTAACACATCTGTCAATCTTGCTAGGTAAATATGGCCTACTAAATTAATGAGATTTTTTTCCAGATCGGAGGTCAGTGTGCGTGCAAGCGGTACGTGACGGGCCGTCGTTGTGACCGGTGTCTGTCTGGGTACGACAACATCCAGTAGAGCGACCCGGACGGCTGCTCCACTAGCTTCGTCGAGAGAACAACGTCATTTGAAGAGCAGACATTTCCAACAAAGCCGAGCTCGGCCAAAGAAGGGTCGTCGACGCCGTTGCTTCAGTACATGACACCTGCCTATGTCGTTGTCGTCGTCGGCATTGTCGTCATCATCGCAGTCATTTGTGTGAGAAGACGTCGTCGTCGACTGCAAGATTCGGGTGGGTATATATGTATGTATGTATGTATGTTTATATGCACGCACGTATGTCACTCATAGATTAACATTGAAGCGCTTTATAAAATATATTAGTATAACCTATTAAGTGTGATTCTTTTTTTGCTTAGCACGATGCACTTTTCCTGGGTAGTTGCAGTTGCTAGTCCATGTTCTTTCCATTCTTATAACATTAAAATGTATGCAAAGATACGCTTCGTGAATAATAACATAATCATCAACGTAATTATAACGTAATATATATATATATATATATATATATATATATATATATATAAATACATACATACATACATACATACATACATACATACATACATACATACATACATACATACATACATATATATATATATATATATATATATATATATATATATATATATATATATATAACACCGGCGTTTTCAGGTAAGCGGGCTGACAACACAGCGACTGAGCTTCAGCCAGCTTACGAGCGACCGATGGCGGTAGTCCCGTCCGACGCTGGTCCAGACTACACCCTCGTGACCAGACCTGGCAGCGACAAAGTACAAAAGCGTTTAGCTGGTCAGACTCACCAGAACCAGGTCAGGGTTGATTAAGATTACCTGGAACCGTCCAAAGCTGCACCGGAGTACATCAATGAGACCAGCCGTCGTGTTGACCCGAAGCAAGGTACAACCGAACCGGACTATTATGAACTAAGGTAGATAATAGTTGGTGCTCACTTGAAAGTCGAAACACCGCAGCATACATAAAAGCCATGCGAATGACACATCACCAAATGGGACTGACAGCGAAATGATCATCTCTACATGGAGAGTAAGATTGCCATAACTGTAGAAGTGATCAAGATAAATTGAGATGTTCATGCCGGTAAATTTTAGTTAGTAAATAGTGCAATAACGTGTTCTACCATTGACGAACAACAAAATATGTTGAGATTAATAATAATATTATTAAGCAAGTATCTTCTATAAAATGTCTTGTTGTTACTGTTGATAACAAACTCTAAGAGGTGTTGGCATTCTTAACAAAGCCAAAAGATGAAAAATGGAAGCAATTAATCACGCTTGGTTACTTTGTATTACTGTTGTTTCTTTCCACACTTCAAATAGTGTATTGTGGTGTGGCGAAGTGCACTTGAAACACATTGCTCATGTATTGTAAGGGGTTGAGAAGAAAGCAGTGAGAATTGTTTTAATTAATAAATATTTTAACATTTAGACAACTATATGTATACACACTTCAAATATTTGATACAGATACTATATGTGGCAGCCAAAATGTATCCGCCCGGACCGACTTTGGTAGCCAAAACCAAAAGCCGTAGGATAAAACGAGTCCCCAGACTCGATTTAAAATACCCAGTTTGTGTGTCTTGGTGGTTCATTTTGTTTCGCTGGATGACAGCGTGATACGTAAAAGGTAAACGCGATGGGGGCTACGTTTTGCTGGAAAATTTGATGCCAAATTTGCGGGCTAGCTTAGCTGCAAGCCGTTGCTGGCAGCTAAGCTGTTCGATTCCTGGGAGGGGCGTCCTCTACTGTTCAAATGACGAAACACACAACTTTGTTTACGCTATATCGGCCGTTAGCTCAAGCAAGGCATTAATCGCAGGTCTATCAGTTCATTTAGTTATTGTGTGTTCATGTAGTGCTCTGTAGCCGCAGTCAGTTGACGGGTTGACAAACATTTACAGATACCGTCGGCCGCAGGCCCGTTCGTGCGCGACGAGGCCGTTTCGTGCTGTCACTCATGCGTGGCGACACCTCAAAGCTGGTTGCGGCATTTCCATTTGTTCGTCGTCGCCGAGGCTCGAGCGACAGCGCGTTCGTGGAGGCGGTGTTGCTTGGCCTCGGTTGCCGCGGCTTTGTTCGCCTCTGCTGCGTATGAGCCTCCCGCACAAGACGGCCTGACCACTCGGTAGCACTGTCCGTGTGCAACAGTTATGTTGTGGGGTTCTTTCAGTGGTATTGAATTAATATCTACTCAATGTGCCAGTGTCTGTGATACAAGGGTTTCCTCTGAAGCGTGAACTGTGATACGGTCACTTTGAACACGGGTCACATTCAAGGAAGTTTTGGTGCGGTGCAGACATGACCATGAACTATGCCATCAGTTTGATTACATCGCCCGATGAAATTTTATTTTGCATGTATGAATTATTACCTGTGCGGTGTTAGTTCAGAATTGGTTCGCAATACGCAAACATATCTAAGCCAAAGCGAGGCTACGATAATCGTCCCTGATAGTCGAGAGACGTGTTTCAGCACACTGGGAATTGTTCTTCTCGCCATCTTCCCCACTCGTGGTACATGCCTTGTTACCATTTTGAAAATTGCATGTATACATTCGATTTTGTCATATTGCTTACTTGTTTGTTGGAAACAATCTGCATCGGTTATTAACGCTTTCCATTTTGTGATTTTTTCCCATACGGTTTTTAGAAGGCTTAGCGTGTATACTTCTTGTTCACTGCATACATAATCAGTATGCAGTATGCTGATCTTTGTGACAATCCCCATCGTTTTCTAACGCTTTCCTTCGTTGTCATTTTCCCAATGACGGGTTTTAGTGTGTGCAGTTAAATGTATACATAATTATGGGTATGCAGTAGTGCCCTGCGTGGGCCGGCTTTTGGTCCAAGCCCGGCCCGGCCCGCAGCCCGCGGGCCGGGCCGGGCCGGCCTCTACATAATCTTGCGGGCCGGGCCGGGCCTGGGCCTACATACTGCGGGCCCGGGCCGGGCCTGGGCTGAAAACAATTTAAACACATCGGGCTTGGGCCGGGCCTGGGCCTAGTGTGAGCGGGCCGGGCCGGGCCTGGGCTGTGCCTGGACATAATAAAAATATTCATACAAAACACCGATTATTACTTTATTTTTTTTAATAAAAACTGATTATAAATTGTAATTCCGTTTAATGAATGCTTAAAATTATTTCTTTAGTATTATATAGTTGCAAATTGAGACCTTGCATGGAATCTAATGACCCCATAAGTTCACTTGGCTGGAAGTAGCCAGCCCGAAATGTTTACTTTAGAAATATTTGCAGAGGCAATCAAGCCATGATTAACAATCAACTTATCACCCTTTGACTATACCAGTGGACATTCTATTGTCTGGGTCTTCCCTCCAAACATTGCCCACCTGAAAGACCTGCCCACTGCCAAGTGCACACTAGGTCACTAGCCCACTACCCAGTACCCAACCCAGTTGGTAATTGGTATTTCTCCCCAGTCCTAATTCATTCACACTTGTACTAATTCACACATGTCTGAACCTGTCTGTCTCAGGCTAGTGACTGCAAGCCTGCTGGAAATGCCACTGTGTGTCAGTGCCAGTGGGTGACATTTAATTGAAATATATTAAATTATGTTAACTTAGTTGAGCTAATTCAATTAACAATATAAATTGGGATTATGGCTTGCATATGGGTTAAGTCATGGTTAGATAAACAAATATCCTACCCTAACAATAAACCAATACATTAAAGCCAAATATAACAAATGTTACCATATTTACTAGTAATGACACTAAGAAGTTTTTCTTTATTTTTCTTCAGGATATTTGTAAGTTTGAAGAAGTTGGTGGTGCTGAATTTTTAGAACTCATCCAGCAAACTATGGACCTTTTTTATTTAATAAAACAATAAGTACGTTTTACAGTTTATTTGTTTTTTTGTCTTTGTTATAAGATTATAGGTTTATCTTCTCTAAACTTAGCGGGCCGCGGGCTTGCGGGCCGCGGGTTTACCCATCTTTGGCCCGCGGGTATGGGCCGGGCTTGGGCCTGAAACTTGCGGGCCGGGCCGGGCCTGGGCCAAACATTCACGGTCTGGGTCGGGCCTGGGCCGGGCCTGGGCCTAAATTCTAGTTTGCGGGCCTGGGCCGGGCCGGGCTTGAAAAATTATTGCGGGCCTGGGCCGGGCCTGGACTCTAACTGCTAATTGCGGGCCGGGCTTGGGATCAAATTCTAGGCCCGCGCAGGGCACTAGTATGCAGTGCGTTGATCTCTATGACAGTTTGCATTGTGTATTAACACTTTCCTTCATGTGAATTCTCCCATCAAGGCATTGTGTATTACACTTTCCTTCATGTGAATTCTCCCATCAAGGCATTTCAGTAGACCTCGTTTTATTTCAATGCATACATAGAGGTTCGGAGACGGTCGCTAGGGGGCGCTACGCACGGTTTATTTCAATGCATACATAGAGGTTAAGCGTACGCTTCGGTACGGGACCAATGACCGCCCCACATTCGCTACTTTTATTTGTCATTGAATAACCATTTTACTTGATTAGAACATTGTTAGCTGTTAAGCTGTCTCATCAATATACATGTATAGTGTTTTATGTCGGTACAATTATTAAATGATATTTATCAACAATTACTTGTTGACAATGTGTCCTTCCGTAGCAAGCGAGCTCATGGTTCTGTCACCCAAGCAGGGTATAAAAAATCGTTTTTGTCCACACCTCTTTAATTTTGTCTTCTTAACTCCCGATTTTTGGACAGTGTGTGTGCTGGTGGACTTCCAATCAACTACTGTCTACTAGATGGTGACTCCATATGTGTGCTATGTTTTCATAAAACGACTCTGTAACAACGTGCCCCTATTTACAATTAGCCCTGGTCTCCCATACAGCTATGTCACAGACCAAATCTGCCCAAATATGCCGCAATAATCAGGCCTTATCTAACTGCTTTATTCACAGAGATTGGCCAGTTAAAGCGCCGCCTCCCTTTGTTTGAGGCAGAGATATTTAAATGGAATGCAGCCTTCAGTGGTTATTAAATAGGTAACTTGTCATGCTGTTATGTTATACTGTTGCGTGCAGTCGCTTGTGAATCAATACAATAACCTACATGTTTATTCGGTCTAGGCACAGCCCAGGTCCACTCACACAAGTCCCATCCCAAGCCCTAAATGTTTATTTTTTTGCAGCCTAGGCCCGACCCAGGCCCAAAAATGTAGACCCAGGACCTACCCGAGACATCTAGTAGAGTCCCGGGAGGCCCGAGTGCCTGGCTTGTGCAAGGCACTAATCTATAAACAGAATCTACAACTGCACAAATGCGACCGTCCGTGAAGCATGACGACCACCACAGTTCATTTAGCTCAGTACAATCAACTTCGGGTGTAGGCTCGATCGTGCGAGGGGAGGCTATATTTAACTGCCACCGCGGTGGCGACAGACAGTGTATGTGTGTGCGTGTCTGCGTGCGTGTCTGAGTACGTGCGTGTGTATGTGTCTGTGTATGTGCCACGCACGCACACACACACGCACGCACGCAAGCCCGCAATATACGACAACCAATAACATGACACTTAGAGCCACACAATATGCAACAACCTAATAACGCGAGCATTTGACGACGCTGGACCAGGAAGACCAAAATTATAATTGTTCCGGTTGTGTTGGAAAGTGTCAATCCATGACACCGTTTTGCGTTGACCTGCTTTATGCTTTAGCAAACTGGAGATCTACCACAGGGTTTCGGCGCTGTTTATTCGTCGCACCAAACTTCCTTGTCTGTGACCGCAGCGGCGTTATCAGATTTAACGCTTCAACGAAAACTACCAGTAGACGGGACGACAGCGCAGTAAGGCGGTACATACGCAGCTACCGTTAAACTAAGTAGAGTGCTGAGATTTCCGACTATTACGTACGATGAACGAGTTTATTACTCATGTGTTCGTGTTAGTTGTGATAATCATCAAACCATCTAGTGCCCAATTGACTAACATCGCTGGGTCAACGTCGGTGTATCTGAGTCCGACTGACGCGACGTGTGGTCGGACGTCGGCCGACAGCTACTGTAGGGTAGACCTCGCTGCAGACGCTATCTGTGTCGTCGACACCTGTCGGACTGTATGTGAGGAGAGACGTAGTCCCACATACAGAGATCTCATGCGTGGTGACAGTGGCTTCAACTATGACGGCAGTGTGACCAACACGACGACGAAGGACTTTGGTGGTGGCAACGTCACTGTGGCGAAGTTCAACAAGAAAACACGTCTGGCATTTCTGAGGGGGACGGTGAATATGATGTCCCTCGACGAGTTCACCCTGAGTTTCTGGATGAGGCCTAACGATATGGACACGGAAAGGTAAGTGATTGATCGTCACAAACCCCTTGTAAAAACAGGTAAACAAAACATTGCAGTGGAATGGTTTAGCTGGGATTGAATAAATAACAATGCTATGTGCAAGCCCGGTATACAGTATTGGTGACCATACAGGACGTGCTCGATACGGACGGAACAAGTTATTTACGTCGTGACGCGGTCATCGCGTACGAAATGGTGCGTGCGTTGACAGCGGCTCTATTGCTTATACGATCAATATTAGGTGGGCCGTTGGCCCCCAGAATAGGTGGGAGGTTGGATTTTGAAGTGGCAGGCATTGCCAAAACTCCTTCCGCGTATTAAAATCATCTAAAAATCCACAGTTACACTGTCAGCAGGTTCTACCAGCAAACATAGCAATGTCCCTGCTCAAAGGCACTTATGTCAGATGATTATGAATGTTTAAAAAACATGCTATGCCCAAACTTACTATGCCCTTCATTCGTGTGTAACACACCAGGAAGTCTAACTGAGGCATGATCCCCCGATTTATAACGCTCTCTCAGGTGGTGCCTCCACTTGTCGCTCTCACAATCGCCTCGTGGCAAACAGCACAGAACACGGATATTTGCCCAGGATCTAAGCAAACATCTGGGAATTCTCATTCTAACTCAACAGTTATGAGTAACATGCCCAGATACATCAAACGGAAACTAGTTAACGGAGGATAATTTTAGCACGACAACGGCACTACCAGGCGGATTACCGAAGAACTATTTGGAACTACGGAGACATCCTGGCGGATAGTTCACATATTTTAATATGGGCACCATTAGTCTCGCTTATCCGACTCTCGTTCAGCTTCGTGAATCCGCCGAGAAGAGATTGGCTGCCCGTGAAGCACCAGCAGCCAATCAGCTAATTAATATGATGCATAATTAATATGATGCATAATTTCCGCCGCAATGAAAAGTACACTTTGCATCCACGAGAAGATTTTTTACGACAAACGGTGGCGCCACCACACGGAGGTGTTGTTGTTCTGCCGGTGAAGTGGTTTTGCATGGGATATGTTATGTTAAGGTAAAACTAAACACAAAATTGTGCGAAAAAAATACGTCTTTTAATAAAAGTTTAAAATACTGCATTTAGATGAGCCACAAGTTTGAAAATGTCATCAGTGCTTCTAAACAATGTAAACATTTATGGACCTTTCCCTTTAAGAGCCATAAATGTCAACATTGTTTGGTTTCCTTCAAAGCAGATATATGTAGTTAGAGCCTCTGACAGCATTGTCGAACTTGCACAAGTGCAGTATTGTCGAAATATATTAAAAGACGTACATATTTTACGTGCAAGTTTGCGTTTAATTTTACGTTAACGTAACATATACCATGCAAATATTAACTGGTTCAGCAGCAGAACAATAACTAGCAATTAATAACTTTGCAACATGTTGACAACAGTTATTAAAGAATCTGTGCTACAAAAGTTGATGAAAAACACATCTTTGATATTTAAGATCTGTACCTTGGTGGCCAACATCCGTAATGGATAACTGGCTGTAAAACTTTAGTAATACCACAATTCAATTGTACATCAGGGCTTGACAAGTTCCAGAGACGTCCCCGAGGAGTCGCGCCTGCCGCCACTGTGTAACAGCCGGCGTTGTCTTATTCTCG
Organism: Lamellibrachia satsuma; assembly: GCA_033239005.1. Taxonomy (NCBI): domain Eukaryota; kingdom Metazoa; phylum Annelida; class Polychaeta; order Sabellida; family Siboglinidae; genus Lamellibrachia; species Lamellibrachia satsuma. Next base: position 373,140 of record BSQZ01000145.1, on the reverse strand, counting down.
TTCGGTTTATATTAGTCAGATGGACATGCATGCATGCGTCACATGTCACACTGTGGTTTTATTATCCTCCTTATTCAAGACATAGCCGCGGGTTACGTGTATACACGTACCTTTCCCTCAATATGCCATACTACATGTTTTATGACAAACAGTAGCGTTACGCTTTAAATAACGTATTTCCGCTTTTGTCATGCAGTTCTGTGATTGACATTCTCGGAGCTGGTTACGAAGAGAGAGTTTTTAATGCGAGACTCGGCTCAGGTCTCGGCATCACGATCGTGTCTGGCACGACAAGCGTCACGCGTCAGACGTGGAGAATACCGCGTCACGCCTGGTCGCACGTCGCTATACAGGTAAAACCACGTATAAGTTACCCGGCATTGCACGGGAGTAAAGGCAGCCACTGCACAAGTTTAGGGCTCCTTGCACTTCACAGTCAAGTGGCAATGATGGATACATGTCCCAGAAATCACGTACGAAGGAATTTATGCGGACGCTTGACGTAAACCACGTAACTTGGAACTTGGAAATTTACGTAAAACTTCGTCAAACGCAAACGTCTGCATACGTTTCTCCCAAGATCCTCATCCCCTGGGAAGTTTTTCTTAAAAAGACATAACATATTTGTTCAGCATGACCTCGCTTTTAGGAATCCATGTTGAGATGAATTTAATAATTTATGCCTAACAAGGAAGTCCACCATATGGTATTTAATTAACCTTTCTAATAATTTACAAATCACTGACGTTAAACTCACTGGTCTGTAATTCTCGAACCATTTATAAATAATGGTATGATGTTTGCTTCTTTCCATTCAAAAGGAACAACTCCCTCTTTTAATGATAAGTTGAACACTCTTGCAAATGGTATAATGATTTGTTCTAATGTTTCCATTAGTAGTTTTGGAGGAATTCCATCCACTCCCGGTGATTTATTATCTTTCATTGCCTTTATTTTCTTAGCAACCATTTCTGGAGTTACAATTAACGGTCCTAAATAGTCAGATTTAGCCTCCTGAAATTTAACATCTGGAACTGGTAATGAACTAATATTCTCTCTGGTAAACACTGAACTGAAGTAACTATTTAGATCTTCCGCCATTAAAAACCCCTGTGATATTATATTTCCAGCATTGTCTTCTAGAGGTCCGACCTTGTCTTGTACGTTTTGTTTACGCCTGACATATACGTAAAAACTCTTGCTGTCATTTTTTATGTTACATGTTAGTTTTTGTTCAGGGCTTCTTTTAGATTGTCTAATTTCAGATGTAGCTGCATTAAGTGCCAATTTGTAATTTGCATAGTCTTCATACTTTCTGGTACGCCTATAAACCCTCCACATAATTTGCTTGAACACTATTTTCTAATAGCTTCTTTTGCCAAGTGTTTCTTTCTAGACCGTTTTCCTTGTTTTTTCAAGGGAACAAATTTATCGATGATACTCTCAATTTCATATTTTAGAATATTCCTACATTCAATTGTGGTCTTATTCATCAGCATGTTATTCCAATCTAGCTTCGCTAAGTATTTTCTCATATCTCATTATCTCCCCTGGTTGGTACTAGCACGTGCTGAGTAAGGAAGCTATCCTGAATTAAAAATAGAAATTGTTGGTCTTCACCCCCTGAACTCTCTAGAGATTTCCATTGTATGTGTCCATTGTTAAAATCTCCCATTATGATATATTCCCCTGTATTAACTTCCTTTATAGCATTTTGTATTTTTGTGTTATCCTCTTCGTTTATATTTGGATTTCGGTAAACTAATCCACTAAGTGGACAACATTAACCGCGGTAATACGTAAATTATGCAAGATTCATATTATTTTTAATATGTTACACATAATTGGCCATGTATGGCACATTTCACGCATGACAATGTGCGTGGTGGTAAGACGTGTATACAAAACACAATATATATATATATATATATATATATATATATATATATATATATATATATATATATATATATATATATATATATATATATATATATATAAACACACAACATTTATATTGTCTGACCTGCCAACTGAATGTAATAATAATGTATAATGTTACCAATAATTATTAAGTTCGTGATTTACAATGCTATGAAAAACGAATGATAGAAAAAACATTGGTTTAATTACGACTGTCTCTTGTTGTTGAGTTTTCGGAATGGGTATCCGATACATGAGGGTCAATATCATCTACCGTAATGTTTAATGCGTTGTTCCAACTTATTATACTCCTGACATTTCATCATGCACATTTAAGCGCAGCTCAAGGAATGTTTTTACAGTTCAGTTGCTGGTTTCGTAGTCTTCATGCGGATCGAGTTGATATCATTAAGACTATATGTGCCCTCATCAACTATTCTTAACGTGTGTCTACAATTCCACATACGTATAATACCATTTTCTTTCCCAACAAAAGTATTCCATGTATTTATGACACCACTTGCCTCATCCATTCAGTCACAGCGGCGGACTCGAGTATTCGAGTCGCTTATTTTGACTTGACTTGGAATTCAGACAGATGACTCGATACTTGACTTGGACTTGGAGGCCATTGACTTGTGACTTGACAATATGTGACTTGCCAACATAACACATCTGGTCCACACGGGCTCGCACTGGAGATACGATTTTCTCGTAAGTCTTTCTGAAGTGTAATCGGCAATCACTACCGTCTGCTGCGTGACAGTGAATACAGAGTGAGTGTTATCTATCAGAAAAGTAATTGCACAAGCCAGTTTTTAGCAGTATGAACTATGACATTTCCTAAGTCATGTTTAATGGCAGGAAACACACAGTTACATTTTAAGTGTTAAATAAAATATTCATAATATGATCATAATGGTCATTAGAATTTTTTATAATTAATTTAAATTAATTTACACTGTCATTAACATTTTACAACTAACACCATTTCATCACCACGTTAATGACTGTAACATAGATTGTGGATATTACGTGTAAGAATGCGCTCTAAGTGTACCGTATTAATCACAATCGTATTGTGTGTAAGAATGCGCTCTAAGTGTACCGTATTAATCACAACCGTATTGTTTGTAAGAATGCGCTCTAAGTGTACCGTATTAATCACAACCGTATTGTTTGTAAGAATGCGCTCTAAGTGTACCGTATTAATCACAACCGTATTGTGTGTAAGAATGCGCTCTAAGTGTACCGTATTAATCACAACCGTATTGTGTGTAAGAATGCGCTCTAAGTGTACCGTATTAATCACAACCGTATTGTGTGTAAGAATGCGCTTTAAGTGTACCGTATTAATCACAACCGTATTGTGTGTAAGAATGCGCTCTAAGTGTACCGTATTAATCACAACCGTATTGTTTGTAAGAATGCGCTCTAAGTGTACCGTATTAATCACAACCGTATTGTGTGTAAGAATGCGCTCTAAGTGTACCGTATCAATCACAACCGTATTGTGTGTAAGAATGCGCTCTAAGTGTACCGTATTAATCACAACGTATTGTGTGTAAGAATGCGCTCTAAGTGTACCGTATTAAGCATAATCGTAATAAATAATATCGTTAATAAATTGACCTAAATTACCATTGATATTTCACTAAATATGAAGTGCAAACGTCATGTGTTTGAGTGCGACTTGACTTGTGACTCGAACGGTGAAAGCTATTGATTTGACTTAACTTGTGACTCAAACGGTGAATGCTATTGACTTGACTTGACTTGGAAAACTTGGGGGTCATTGACTTGAGAAATTTCACTTGACTTGCAGGTCATTGATTTGTGACTTGACTAGACTTGCTAGTTTGTAGATTGCCAACAACTCTAATATCCACTCACACATTTGCTCTCCTGCAGTTGCTTATTAAAGTAGAATTGTCACTAGTTGTTATCCCGAAGGTAGCAGAAAAAAGCTTTTGTTATGTGGTAACTGTAGTGTCTATAGTTGCAATGACTAGCATGAAAAGAAACACTATACGTCATTTGTCCATGTCCCATGTGGCTCACGGGTAATCATCTTTATTTAACACTAGTTACAGTACAGTATTAATGTTTAGCTGTATGTTCATTCAGAAAATGGCAGCACCATATTAATCAATATCTTACATCTCCCCTTTTCACAAAAATATGTGTATTCTTAAGGACATAGTATTAACATTATCTATGAGCTAATTCCAAAATTGTTCACATTCACACATCCCGGGCAATCACATGAGTTTCACACTTAGCACTAACACAAAGACTAAACTTCAGATTGTACACATATCTTAGTTTTGTCAGTGTTTCTAGTCTCTTACAGATCCAACCGTGCTGGTGGGTGTATTTCTCTTCCACTCCTAGTTGTCATCATGGGTATCGGTATAGGTCTAGATTGAGCATTTGCTAGCTGCAAGTACAGATTTCCCATCTCATCAGGATATTCAATTTAAGACTGAGCCTCACTAGTGGGAAACAAATTTGTACGGTTTCTGCGATACTTTTTCCCAAGTGGAGTTTGATCTATGTAACTCTTAGGCATGTCATGTTTCTCCTTGATTTCACCATATGCCCAATTCCCTTTGGGTCCTATGAACCTAACCTATTCTAGATAGATCGTTCTCTAGCATTCATATCATGATACCATTTATGTTTCTCCTGTCTTGCTTTCAAAAGCTTTCTTAGAGGTGGTACCACACGAGGCTTCAACAAACTTGCTGCTGATTTTGAATAAGTGCGTTCTCAGAGACTGCTCGGCTCAACGCATCAGGAATGAACATCCCCTTCCCTGGTTTCCAGACAACATTCAGGTCGTGCCTAAGTAACTTCAATCTCATACATTGCAACCTTGGGTTCAACTTGTTCAGTGGCTTTCGGAATATACCAACTAGTGGCTTGTGGTCTATTTCCACTGTCAGTTGCTGTCCATATACATAATCATGGAATCGAGTACACCCGGATACAATTGCACTCATCTCGTTTCCAATGGGAGCATAATTCTGCTCTGCCTTACTGGGTCTCCTCGATGCACATGCAACTGGTTAACCAGCTTGCATTATCACGGCTCCGTACCCGTGCTTTGATGCATCTGTCGCGAGGGTTACTGGTCGATTCACATCTCAGAACCTGTGTTTCTGATACCAGTCTGATACCAGTTTCAACTCGAGGAACTTTTTCTGCTGGCGTGGTTCTAACAACCACTCAACATTCGCCTCCACCAACGGCCGAAGTGGCGCTGTCACCTCAAATAAGTTTAGCAGGAACTTGCCAAGGTAAGTCATCATTCCTAGAAATGTGCGTAACTCTCCTTTACACTGATGAGTTGGCGTATTGCCTGGATACGAGGACTTGGTTTCAAACCACCCTTGCTCAATAAATGACCAATGTAGCCAACGTTGTCTACACCAAACTAACATTTCGGTCGGTTCAGGTTTACCCCACTGCACCCTATTCGGTCAAACAGAGACTCGAGGCGCCTATCGTGGTCCTCGTCACATTCACACTAGACGCAAATCATCGACTATAATTTCTACTCCCTCAACATCACCAAATTCTTCTTCCATTTTACGCTGCCATACCTCACTAGCTGACTTTATGCCAAACGGCATACGCACATAGCAATATCTCCAAAACGGAGTCGTCAGATACGAACTTTGCTCAGATAGTGGAAGCTGCCAATATCCACTCGTATTGTCTATCACACTAAATACCTTAGTCTTGGGCAAGCGAGCGACTACCTCCTACAGCTTTTTCACAGGGTAGTGCTCACGGAGGATTGCCTCCTTGAGATCTGTCGGATCAAGACTCGCAATCGACCATTATTCTTACGTATGTACGTCATTGAACTCACCCACTCAGTGGGCTCTGTAACTCGCACTATCACACCCAGTTTCTCCATTCGTTCGAGCTCACATTTCACATCATCACGAATTATGTGTGGTATCAACTTTACAGGGTTCCGTTTCGACTTAACACAGGGGTCTGTTGAAATATGATACTCTCGACCTTGGAGTTTCCCAAGACCTTTAAACAATGACTGATGTTTGTTTATAATCTTCCCACGCTTCTGGGTTAACATTTGAGCACAGGCAGACTGATGGGTCGGCTTAGTGTCTACATTCACATATGCTTGACCTGTGTCTGGCTTGGGATCCCCCATTAGACAACAAGTTGGCATTCATACTACCTCTTCTAGACACTATACCTAACTGTACACATGCATCTTTCCCAAGAACTGGGGCTCCCGGCTTCACTACAACGAATATGACTTCATGTCTACACTCTCCTACCCTTACAGGCAAAGTAATCTGGCCTAACACTGGGACTTTGTGGCCTCAGTACGCTTCAAGCTGCAGGTTTGTACATTCAAGTTTGTTGTGTACACTACTCGATTTCACGCTAACAAACACATGTCTAATTTGAACGTCATACTTTGACCTGCGATTTGGATCGTCTCTGTCCAGTCAGCACTTTTCGCAATACTGTCAACTTGTGCAGCAGTTCCCACGTAGGTATTAACCTGCGTCTTCATTATAATCGTCTTCCTCGTCGATCGTGACAAATCGTCTCTGCGTGCATTTTGATAACCTGGCGAAATGTCCCTTCCGCTTGCACGTACGGCATTCACAGTCCCGTGTTGGACAGTTCTTTATGCCTGCAACGTGTGAATACGTGCAGTACTAGCAGTTTGTCTTTCAATAGGATGTCGCCATCACAGGCTTACCAGGCGGTTTACCAGAGGTCTTTCCTCGTTGCATTTTTGTAGGCTTTCTCTGGCTAAAATCTTTTTCTATGTGGACAGTTTTCACATCTGCCAGTGAGCTCTCAGTTTTCCCCGACATAGTTGTCATATACTAATGGCTCATCTCAATGACCTGGCACAACTTGATTGCTAGTGTCAAGTCATCTGAATGCAGTAGTTTTTCTCCCACCTTCTTCCACCTCCCACAGACGATTCTATCCATTAGTAGCTTCTCTTGTAGTACACCGTGCTCACAATCTTTGATAAAGACTCGCAAATTCGTCAGGAACGTGTCAAATTTCTCTCCAACTTTCTGTTTACGCGAGTTGAAATGATATATGGCACCAATGATGTGTGTGCTGGGTCCTTGAACTGGCTATTTTCAAAATGAGTTGAGCACATTCGGTAGTTATTGTAGAGTTGAGGTGGTGTTTTCATATGTAAGTCGGCTCGTCTGCTGTTGATAACCCATTTCTCTGACCTGTCTGCAAAACAATCAGACACATACAAATTTAGGTCATGTATTAAGACAAAAATCACTCTAGTAAAAGAATTATGGAAGAGTAAGTTATGCTTAATGGTAGTTTTCACTATGGCATGCTGTTAAAGATTAAAATGTGGCTATGCATGCAGTAACATTCCAGTTCACCAAACTGATTTAATATCTATGAGCAGTACCAGCCTCGTGACCAGCTAACAATCTTAATAGTGATGGCTATGAAATGCATAGCCTATGACTTTTAATACCACTCATTTTTATGAAAATTGCATTAACTTCTGCCAATGTAGTTCCATATGTTTTATGTTCTATGATATGATCTAATAACACTATGTGTGCCAACAGTGTAAGTGACAGTCCTGCCACTGGCTCTACCGCCGAGGCTACTCCACGGCTACCACCCTACACTAGATGCACTGATAGCCTAGGCTAGCACTGCCACTGATGCAGGCAGTCTACGACCACCGTTGTCTAGCCTCAAGCTGACAGAAGCACATATTTGTACACGCACTAGAAATAAGCAGACATCTGAATTGTAGGTTGTGTTATGACAACCAATTGCCGCTCATATTCTGCCACCATGCCTTATTGGTCGAACATCATCCATTTTTAGTTGATAAACCCAGCCGTCAGGTAGCGCTAGTGGCGTCGTGATTACACGAATACCCCGAAGTAACACGTCTTATTATATATATAGTCTTTGGCTTCACTTTTCGCTGTCAATTCAGTCGACGTCGAAAACAAGCTCCACTCCCGCTTCCACGTTTTCCAGTTCGAAGTGATGTTGCCCTCCAGCAACAATGGACCCGGAGACTTCAGTCTCGCCATCGTGGATAAGATTCCACTGTTCTAATACCATGTAATGTCTATATTTGCAATGGCTAGCAACCTAATTCCCTTTCCCATTCTGTACATAGTATACACCCACATACTAACAAGCCTAACACCACTAAAGTTATGGAAACTAACACTAAAACACATGCTAAAGCTGTTTCTACTAACTAGCCCACCGAACCATCTCACAGTCCAACTACCCCAAACCATGGGAGAGATACCCCTGGGGAGAAGGGGGTGGGTGAGAGATGATATGGCGACAGTGGGAAAGGAAACACTACAGTGTAAGATACACTGAATTGTGCTTTAATAAATGCTAGAAGTTTATGTAACAAGAAAGAAGAGATGATCAGTTATATATATGGTTTTCGTGACAGAATCCTGGGCGAATGAAAATACAGTGGACAGTGATTTTGCACTTAATGGCTATGTCACCATGGGGAAAGATAGGAAGGATAGAAGAGGTAGAGAAATGCTAATTTATACAAAAGAAGAGGTCAGTGCACAGTGTGGCATAGAACTCTCTGACTTCAACGAGGAAATAATGTGGTGTAGGCTGGCAGGGGGTATCATTCTAGCTGGTGTATGTTACAACTCTACATATAATATGCAAGAGGAAGAAGCAAACATTCATTCCAACATTATCAAAGCATGCAGCAGAATGTCAAACAAAGAAATAATGTTATGTGGAGATTTCAACTACAATACTACAAACTGGAATGAACTTGAAGCAACAGCAGAAGGACATTCATTTTTAGATCAGCACCGGACCTTGGCTTGATTCAACATGTAGAAACAGCTACAAGACATGGAACTGTGCTAGATCTTGTTCTGCCAACAACTCCAAACTTAGTGAGAAATGTGCATGTAACAGAACCATTTGACTCAAGTGATCATAACATAATAGAGTTCACGATGGTATGTAAGACTGAATACACCGATTAGAAAAAAACCTGAATACTATGACTACCGAAACGGTCACTATGTAGGCATGAAGAATAGCTACGACAAATTGACCCCAGGAGTAAATTAAGCAGAGAAAATTGTTCAACAGAAGAAGCATGGACAATACAGAAAGCTTCTATAGAGGAGTCAGCGAGTAAGTTTGTACCAAAGAAAGTCAGGAGGAAGAGAAGCAACAAGCCACTATGGTGGAACAAGGAGATCTACAGAGCTAGGAAAAAGAGACTGAGATGGTGGAACAGATACAATGATCCACTAAGACTGAAGGCATGAAGACTGATCCGTCAAGCAAAGTGGAAACTTGAGGGGAAAATAGCGGATAACATCAAACAAGATCAAAAGTTTTTCTACAGGTATGCTAGATCACAACTAAAAGTGTAAGAAACGGTAAGACCAATTGAAGATGAACATGGTAGCATAGTTATCAATGATAACTTCAAGACGGCAACAACATTTAACAATCATTTCGCGACACAGTTCACTCAGGAGAATCTAGACAGAATTCCAGACTCGGTTAAGATATTTCAAAGAAGTAGCGAAGAGGAATTAAATAGTATCACTTTTGAGGAGTCAAGCATATGCAATAAAGTAAAGAAGCTAAACGTATCCAAATCTCCGGGAACAGATCAGATTTTCCCAGTTGTGCTGAACAGATGTGTTGAAGAACTTGCCGGGCCATTGAAGGCATTGTTTATAAAGAGCTTTCAAAGTGGGCAGGTACCACAAGACTGGCTGGGTGCAAATGTCATTTCAATTTAAAAAAAAGGACACCATTCCAAACCAGGAAACTACCGGCCAATTAGTTTAACCTCACAATTATGCAAGGTGATGTAGATCTTCATTCTAGAATCCATATCTGAACATCTCAAACAACACAAGCTGATTCTAGACTCACAACATGGTTTTAGACCAAAAAGAAGCTGTCTTAGTAATCTGCTAACGTTTCTAGAAGAAGTGACTTCGTATATTGACAAAGGATATCCAGTCGATGTGATCTACTTGGATTTCAGCAAAGCGTTTGACACGGTCCTTCGTCGCAGACACATCTTAAAACTAACCGCTCATTGCATTACGGGCAAGACCAACAGATGGATTGAAAGTTGGCTAACAGATAGAAGACAACGAGTGTGCATAAGTGGTGTGGAGTCAGATTGGCAAAACGTGATCAGTGGTGTACAACAGGTATCAATACTCGGCCCAATGTTATTTGTTAGCTTTATAAACGACATTGACTCATCTGTAGTAAGTTTCCTGTTAAAGTTTGCTGATGGCACAAAAACGTTGAGGCAAGTTCCTGAAGTTGAATATGCTTTCACTCTCCAGGAAGATTTTATGTATAAATGGAGTAAAGATTGGTAGCTATTGTCCAACTGCAAAAGCCTGCACATTGGATACAACAACCCGAAGTACGACTATTTTATGGGAGATGAACATATATAATCGATAGATATGGACAAAGACCTAGGAGTACACAAAAATAAATCACTAAAACTAAAGGTGCAAGTAAACTACATAGTCAAGAAAGCAAATAGAATACTAGGGACAATTCGTAGGACCTACACAGACAAAAGCATGAAAAACATCAAAAACGTATACCTTGTATCACCATGGTCCGATCCATCATCGAAAACTGCCAACATGTATGGAGCCCACATCTTCAGAGATATATACAAATTAGAAAGTGTCCAGAGGAGGGTCACTAAGATGATCACAATCTCTAAGCTCCCACATTACCTAAGCTTGCGAAAGTGTGGCCTTCTGTCTCTACAAGACAAGAGAATATTCGAGCTAAACCATCCATACCCCCCCCCCCGTCAAGGAAGACACGACAAGTCAATATTACGACACCACAGCCGACTCGGTGCACGCCACAAGTTCTTTTCACAGCGAGTAATCAAGCCATGGACTACCCTACCAAGCGACTGTGTTAATTCACTAACAGTAAACAATTTCAAAACAAAATATCAAAATTACTATCATAACCACTGATTGGGGAACTATATATATATGAGCCAGTAGGCTCCTATGCAGAGTCGTCCGCCCCACTCTTGAGCTTTGGGGCGGAGATCTTGGCCGTGTTTATTCTATGCGCGGATTCGGGCTTTCCGTGGCCAAATGGCTACGGAACTTAAGCTTTAAAACCGATGCTCACTAACCGTTTCACATGTGTATTCCGTGTCATACAACCGACACTTGGGCGTCAAGAAACAGAAGAAATGTGCTCCAAATAATTATTTATGAGTACATTTATCGGTCACATAGAAAATATTTCATAAATAGCCGCCATACTGTGCACGTGATGTTACCTTTGGGTAACATGGTCAAACGCGATTTCGTGTAGAATGAGGCCAGAGTGGGCCAGCAGCACATACATAAATAAAACACCCGTTAGTAAGTTAGTAGTTTATAGGGGGATGATTAATGATGTAACTCTATAGCCAGCAGACGGCAATTCTTAGCGTGACCTTATACTGGTCTACGAGAATCCCGTTTGGTAATCTCGCTCACACAACATCCGGTTATATAGACATTTTGACAAGCACATGCTTTCTGACAAAAAAGGTAATAATTTCACACTTTTACATGGTTATTGTCAGGTAACTTTAGTGCTATACATATAAGAATGCATACAGACATGAAATACATGTTTATCGCTCTGTTTATGGCGTTTTTGTAAGGTTTCACGTTTCATGAAAATACGTACGTTTCTTATTAGCGAGCTCTTCGCCTATACAACAGCAACAGCTAGATAGGAAAAATTGTATGGCGATTGACTTTGCCTAGTAGGCTCCCTGTCCCAAACCCCGTTCAAGTTATGCGAAGTAACATATCCCAGGTGGCTCACGGGTGATCTTTATTTAACACTAAGATGATCACTGACACTGGAATCTCTAAGCTAATATATATATTACCTAAGATTGCGAAAGTGTGCCTTCTGTTTTTACAAGATAGGAGGAAAAGGGCCGATATGCTCGACATTTTTAGATTACTGATGGATTTTTAGATTATTAATGGATTTACTGACATTGACACCAAGAGAATATTCGAGCTAAACCATACCCCCGTCCAGGAAGACACACCAAGTCAATAGTACGACACCACAGCCGACTAGGTACACGCCACAAGTTCTTTTCACAGCGAGTAATCAAGCCATGGAACACCTTACCAAGCGACTGTGTCAATGCACTTACAGTAAACAATTTCAAAACAAAATATAAAAATTACTGTAATAACCACTGATTGGCGGACTATATATATGAGCCAGTAGGCTCCCTGCCCCAAACCCCGCTCAAGGTATGTTCAAGGTATGCAAAAAGACAATATGCGCCATTTGTCCATATCCCAGGTGGCTCACGGGTAATCATCTTTATTTAACACTAGGGCGACAGTAACAATGCACCATATCAATCAATATCTAACCTAAGTCTATTTGTCACATACTTGTTCCCATGTCTGTACCAGTTTCGACAGAGTGGCGTCATCATATTTCTGAATGGATCTGAAGCGTCCGCACAAGCAGTGACACTGCAGCTGTTCAAACCGGGCGACATGTCGAATCTCAACTTGAAAATTGGACAAACTTTTGCAGGTACGTGGAGTTCATTGGGTGCTGCTTGAACAACGAAATTGGGCTAAACATTACAAAAACATACAGAGATACAATGACACACTCAAAATGTAAATACAATTCAACGCTCAACAATGTTCATATGCACATATGTAGCTGTTTTACAATAATGTTGTATTGGCAACATTATTAGGCACATGACGATTAGAGTTTAGACTAACTTGTGTCGGACGCAGAAACGCAACATGGTAATACGGTAATTCCCCCGGACAAATCCCCCACTAATAGCCCCGAACAATATCCCCCGCCAATACACCTGGACAATATCCCCCTAGAAAAAAATCCCCCGTAGGACATTACCCCCCGGACAATTCGAACACAACCCTTTTTGAGATAATTTGTTTTAACTGTTACATTTTCCAGAAATCATCCTGGAAATCCCCGTGATATTGTGTACGTCCGAACCCTCTTTTCAAAGCCCCGGGGTCGGGCCTGAATTACGTATATAAATGTTACTGCATAATGTATTATTTTACAATATACTGAGCTTTTTTATTGTTGTTCTGGATAATTACATAGAGCTAACGGGTAACCATGTTTTAACAAGATATTAATATTTCGATTTTAACCCAGATTTGAGATATAAACTCACAATGCCTTCTTCTTCGATTTCCTTACTTTACCCGTGACCCAGTGTATCACATATTAACAAAAAGTAGATAGTATAATAAATATGAATGTTATTTTACTGTTGACTCTTGTTTTATTGTTGTTTATGAACAGGGGATAATGTCCGGCGGATATTGTCCAGAGGGATTTTGTCCGCGGGGATTATGTCCTAGGGGGATTTTGTCCAGGGGATTATGTCCTAGAATCAGTAACGATAGATGTTTTTGAAACCCTTTACACATGTAAAAAAACTCTAGTTAGTTTGTAATAATAATAATAATAATTTTTATTTCGTCAGATCCAATGCTTTTCATGGCGATTCACATGATATTAAAATGTATTTAAAAATGATGTTATGCAACTGTTAAATAAAATTTAAATAGATTAAACACTGCTACCTACTAATAATTATTGTTTTAAATATAAATGTATCACAACATAATAAATAACTAAAAAACATTAATTGAACAAACGTACATAATAACAATAATAATTGTTGTCACTGGAAGTTAGTCCAAAACTATCGGGAAACGCCTTTATTGCGTATTAAGTCTGGTTTTCACAACATTGGCCTCGCGTGGTCAGTCCTGGCCACACATACACTTTACCGTGATGCACCAAGTGGCTGTGTCTATGTAGGTGACTTATCGGCGAGACATCCAGTTGAAGACCTGCCATTGCTTGACCTAAACTTCTGCAAAAGCCGGTCTAACGGCTGGGTCAACTATACACTGGACGGCGTGCGTGTGAACTGCGTCTACGGCAGGGTGTCAGCGGTGGACGGCTACCATTATTACGACCAATATCCCTCCTCATGCGAACGATCGGATCATACAGGTGTATATGTCTTGTCCACTGTGTGACGTATTCTTAACATGTTATACCACTTTAGGGAATATAAACATAGCATCGCTGTAGATTAGGCAATATAGCAGTTAACCGACAACATCGTAAAACATAATTGCGAGAAAAAGTGGGGTTCTTCAGGTTCTGCAAAAAAACACGCAAGCACGCCCGCAAGCACGCCCGCACGCACGCACGTACGCACTTATAAACACTTATATTTTATATTCATTATTCCGTTTTAAAATGCCATTACTTTCTTCTTAATTGAATCTCATTTAGTTTTGAAAATTGCTTCTAGAATTACCGCGCAGCGATGACCACTTCTGCCGAGATAAGTTTGACGGATGGTACCCACAACAAACCGGCTACACGCGGTGTCTAGAAGGTCGTCAGTTGAATCTAAACAACTGTGGACGCAAAAATATTACCCCCGGGCGTGCCGGCCGTACAATGAAACAATGCAATTTCTGCAGAGCCTTGTGCAGATGTGACCTTAATTGCACGGACGGCAACGTAGAGCAACGTGAGTAGACGTAATTTACATATTATCAGTGATGGATCGAGATTCTACTGGCTTATATATAATACAGAAAAAACTATTATAGTTCATCGGGGGTATGCAGAACTTTCAGTTATGTTACCTATAACATTCCTGCAGAATATGTTCCCGCACATTCCTTGTTAGTGCAAACGCAAACATTGATATAATGTCCGACGATTGCAGACATGCATAATGTGCGTAAAAAGTTTTGATGGAAGGTTAACATACACGCCATTCTCACTAGGATAAAAAACTGTGTTTTTCCTGTTTGTGAAATATTGGCGTGGGATTAACGCGGGTAACTCAATTTCACGCTGCGGAGCTTGGTTCTCCCGATAATTTTAGCGCAATGTAAGTGTTTTATATGTTTGATACCGTAAGAAATGAATCATATGCCCGTAAGACTTTAACAAATACATAAGGTAAACTGTAAGTCTTGGTACCTATGTCGGTATGACAATGAGAGTATTAGATTCGCATTATATTTGCCAAGGTAACAAACAATCAGAAACAGAATCAGTTTATTATTAGCAACTTGTCAGTTGGATTGTACATGCAGTCAGGATAAAATACACGAAGCCAAGCAAGTATAATTATGTTATAAAACACTAGTGCCCGAACGTTGACATTCAGAAACCCTGGTTTGCTCCACCGCGAATTGTTCGTGAGCGTGACTAAATTGTCTGCATTCACACCTGATGTTCTGTGTTGTGATAATATATTACGGCTACGGGTGATTACAGACCGATTGTTGAGCACTCCACTTTCAATACGTGGCATGGCCGTGTTATTCCGGCCTCTTTCCTAGTCCCTCTTCGTGTGATGTTTGCTCTTGTGGTCCTTCTGACCACAGACAAAGCATGACACAGTATGCTCATGTCGACATGTTTGAGTGACATGATTTTTCTCCACACACTTGTTACTGCTGATCGTCACACTGCTGACGTTCTCTGTGCACTGGTGGTGAGGTCGCTGAAGTCATGTTCACTTGAGTCATGCCCACCTCAACCATAACTACCTTGCTACAAACAATAGTGACTTCGTCAGCCTCTTTGCACAGCTCTCTCCACAGGACAGCAATTAGTACGTCCTTTAACGTAGCCTTAGATGCTTTGTGCAAGGCCACTGGTTCGTTGTCCGCAGTGGTGACCTTGTGAATGTCCTGTACAATCTGGTTATCAAACATGAATACTCTGCTCGGTTTCCTGGTTGTTACTGCCGCAGGTGATTCGCATTCAGTAGACACCTGACTCAGATTTGCCAAGTCCGACGACAGTTTGTCATTCATCGCTCTGATTTCGTTGCTATGGTTTGTTTCATCGCGAAGACATGCTACTTATTCGACCAGAGCACAGTTGTTATCCCCGATGGCATCATTTGCATTACACTGCGCCTTCACCAGTTTGATTAACTCGGCGTTGTTTTCTTTTAGCTGTAGCATTGTCACTTCGAGATTGGATACTTTGTCCACCAGTTGCATTACAACACTGGGCAGTTGTCTGCAAGCATGGCAACTCCACACGCCAATGATCGTCTCTGGCTGTTCGCCAACGCATTCGTAGTGGACCCACCCATCCTCTTCCCTTTGTCACATGCTTAGGATGTTCCACTACCACAGTTAGCTGTGTTAATGTTTGAGGCGGCGAAAGGGTTAAGTTTGCAAGCATGGCGTCAGTGACGGTGAACTCAAGCTCGTCATGACTATTAACGCTTTCCGCCATTGAGTCGCTCGCCGTACAAAACAGGGTTTCCACCGAACGTCTCGTAGTCACCCCACCTCGCCTGCCGCTAAGTGGACCACGCAGTGGGGTGAAACGCTTAGCTCGTGTTATGTTCATCATCGTGACGCCAAGCAGCCCCGGATCATATCATACCATATGTTGGCTTCCAGTTACTTATCGAATTAATTTTAAGCTGTCCACTCTTACATATCGTACTCTATCATACAACAACCACCCTACTCGGCTAGTCTCCTGCGTCTTTCAGATACCCCTATGCAGCTCAGATCATTAATTTCACAACTTATTGTGCCTAAAACAAAACTTAACTTGGGCAAACGTGCTTTCTCTGTCGCTGCGCCTAGGGTCTGGAATGAACTCCCAATCACTTCGAAAATATCTGAAACTTTAACTATCTTCCGTAAAAAACTCAAGAAATATTTATTCCAAATTGCATTTCCACCATAAATCTTCAGTTGTCCCTCGTTCTGATAATGACTTTTGCGCCTCCCTGTTCACGATTATACTTAATGATTATGTTTTGTTGCGCCTCTGAGCTCAGGTTCCTGAGGATATAGGCGCCAGATAAGTTAATTAATTATTTAGTAATTTCATATAATGGCACGTAAATGCTGTTTTAACGTTATGGCTCGCTCGCTCGCTCGTTCACTCACTCACTCACTCACTCACTCACTCACTCACTCACTCACTCACTCACTCACTCACTCACTCACTCACTCACTCACTCACTCACTCATCCACTCACTCACTCACTCACCCACCCACCCACTCACTCACTCACTCACTCACTCACTCACTCACTCACTCACTCACTCACTCACTCACTCACCCACCCACCCACTTGCTCATTGACCATTTCGTTCTTCTGTAGGATGTGAGGCTTTGAGTTTTGTGTGTCGCGATGGTGAGCAAAAGGCTAACCTCAAATATTGTGATGAATACTACTTCTGCGTGAAAGGTCAGTACGAACGTAGAAAGTGCGTCTACCCGGACCGCTGGTCGATCGAACACGGACAGTGTGAACGATTCCAGTCTGTCTCCTGCGGCGAACGTATTCCCAAGTATCACCCGTGTAAGTGTCAATAATTAATATAACATCTGAAACGAGGGAGAAGTAATAAGGACTAGTGGCAATGCCCACAGTTTTTTTTATGCCAAATGCAACACAAATAAGCAAGCCCATGGTGGGCGAAAATAGCAAAACCGATTTTTGTTCGTCTGTGTATGTTGTATACATTGATTATAATTTTTTATTATCTATCCTGCTTTTAGTAGAACGTGTGCTGCTGTTGCTGTTGCGCTGCCGATTCCACCGTCACCGCCACCGCCACCGCCAGCACCAGCACTACCTGCACCACCTACACCACCACCACCACCACCACCACAACCACCACCACCACCACAACTACCACCACCACCGCCACCACAACCACCACAACCACCACCACCACCACCACCACCACCACCACCACCACCACCACCACCACCACCACCACCACAACCACCACGACGACCACCACCACCATCACAACAAAAACAACAACAATTCTTACTACCTCTACTACCACCATTGTATTATTTAGAAAGTGTCCATATTTGCAAATTGCCGACGCATACATAATATTGTTTTCTGCATAGGTGATCGTGCATACACGGGTTACTACGGTCTACCCTGTGATCTGGATTACCATCCTGCTAGCTGCATGGGACAGAAGGACGGTCTTTACTACAAACTATATCAGGGTTCACTCCCGTGTGTTTTATACTCCTGTATTAATGGCACGATAGCTTCACTGGAAGGAGATCTTGAGCCGTTCCTGTATCATGCTTTATTTAAGATGGATTATCATCCAACGTACTTCAGGTGTCCAGAGCCCCGTAACACAAAACCCGCCGGGATAAACCCTGACACTGGTCGGTGTGAGGAGGGAGCCACCTGCCCAAAAGACACCGTCGGATGTGAGTAAATTCAAAGCAGCAGCAGAAACTGCTGCAGCAGCAGCAAGAGCTGCGGTATCTTGCTGTGGTGCTGCATTGCAATAATCTAGTCTTCCCATAAATAGGCATGGAGTAAAATAAATAAAGTAAACATGTGAGCCTTTTTCCCATTGTAACGCTAAAAATTGCACTTATTGTCGTAAACCATCAACTAGTCACACATACCTTATCTTTAGGATAACGAAGCGTCACTCGTACTAGATGATCAGCATGCCGAAAGTAACCCATTTAATATACTTATTTTACATAGTCATACGTTATAGTAAACTGCTATTAATGAAATAATTGAAGCACTTCAAAGAGGCAGGTCCAAATGCTACTATTGTTAGTATCTTCTAAATGACTAAAGTTAGTTTGAGTAAATGGCTAAATTAAATTATTCTCCCCAGCTTTGTTTGCAAGTTAACCAATTATTACAATATACCATCAATAACGTATAGTTTGTTTCACCTTAAAGACTGAGATACGGCATTCGTGTAAGAAACATCATCGACTTGGAACCTATTTAAGTAACATGTATTTCAAGCCTAAAAATGTTAAATACATTTATTTGTGTACGACGTTGAACTTGATATGGTATAAATATTCACATTTTGCATCTGTTTGTCTTGATAGTTACGTGTCCCTCCTCAATTCCATTTTTTCCTCTCGTTTTATCATTTAGCGAACAAATAATCTGTCTAATACCACGACAGCTCGTTTGTATAAATTTGTTATATAACTTCGGTGAAAATACCTGACAAACTATTAAATTATGACATGGCAGTCTCTGCCGCGTTTGCTGCAGGTGAAAATTCGATGAAACAGTGATCTATGTCCTTCTGTACTCTATGAACTCTTTCACAAGTGATCACAGTAATTGTTTTTGGTTTGTTTTGGTAATAATTTTTAACAAAGGTATGCATTATTTTATTAATCCGACTGGGCATAGTAATTAAACAAATCACATAGGGGAAGGTGAGGTAAGACGGCCCACCTACAAAACAGAAGGACATAGATCAAAGCAACGCACTTATATAGAAACAGTTAATGTGCTTTGTTAAATACTTGGTTAATGCGAACAACATATGCGATACAAATTTGGACATTGGTGGGTTGATCCTGGACTTCGGGTTCAATAGGCCTGTCAGTGACAGCCGCATGTCTTACGAAATCCATTGGCAACAACCAGCGCCGTCGCTGATTTGAGGTAGGTGTCAGGTAACTAGGTGTCAATGGCCTGCGTGTAGTAGGTAGACATCGGCTTCATGAAAGACACGTCTAGTGGTTGTAGACGGCATAGAATATGCACACCGCTGTATCTGGCATAGTTGATGATGTTCATATTCGTTGTGTGAGTGGAACGAACATTGAGGATAAGCAGCAACAGGTTACGCTTGGAAGCACCCGTCACCTTTACGAAATGTTCGAACCACCGCGTAAAGATGTCACTTTGCACCCACCCAGTTTTGTGGCATGCAAAGATCGATCCGTTTGGTGCGCCATCCTTTAAATCGGGCTTCATCCGTGTTCGCCGATAAATGTGGCACTCATGCATATCTCAACGGTCACTAATTGCCCATGTTCCGCAGACGTTATCGCCCCGACCTGGCGTCGGCCTTTTCTAGCCAAAATTCTCGATGGCCTGCTTTGTACAGTCGTCATTCCCGTTTCGTCAACATTGTAAATGTTGGTGGACGGGAATTTCCACTGATCAACAAGTGTTTCCAGAACTACAAAGAATTTCCCAACGGTTTGTTTGTTAAAGCCACGCACTCTCGCTGCTGCCGCTGCTTCTGGTGTTCGAATAGATATGACTGGATTGCGAGCCAGGAAACCACTGACCCAATCTTTTCCAGCCATCTCATTTTTGAAACGGTGTGTCAGCCCATTACGTTCAGCCAGTTTTTGAACTTCGGTATTTCCAATCCCAAACATCACCTCTTGCATCTCGATTATGCAATGCACTAGGTCGCGCTCTACCGCTGGAGAGAATGTCGCCTGAAAATGAAATACTAAGTTATGAGTTAATGCGACTGTGTTGCTGTGCAGCAGGTTACGGTGAGATTTAAGCGAATATGCCAACATAAATCAAGTCTCGGTCTCCAGCAACGTTTACCATAAAACGACCGAGGGTTTTGGCAGTTCCTTTAGCATGTTTATTGATATCTTTACATCTTCTCTTCAGAGTCGTTCTAAGTACTCCAAAACATTTTTTGTAAGTTAATACTGTCCGCCAAGAAGTATTAATCAATTGAATTCCAAGGTATTGCCAATCTCTATTTGCCAATATCTTGCCTTCACGAATGCTTACGAAGTTGCGACACTCACCTTAGATCAGCCGGGAATAAAATATATATTTTGATTTCTCCGGCAACTCAACACCTCCGCGCGTGGGACGCCATATAGCATGTGACCTAGATCAAGGTCGGAAATGTTGCACCTTACGGCCGAGATAGAAGGAGGTGGTCGTCTTAGACGGTGGGCCGTCTTACCCCACCTTCCGCTAGAACAGATTTAAACATAAACGAACCTGATACGCGATGGGTTAAATTAATTGAGGAGGGAGTTTTAACAATATATGTCAAAAACCGATGCAACATGATTTACTCTTGTCTAAATTAGTAGCAGGTGCTTTACGCATAATACAATATAATTAAATACATATATTTGTCAAACATGTAGATACACTATATCTTGTACGAACCTTTGCTTGATTTAATATACGTGCCTAAAGTTTGTTGTTGCACATTTTCATTCTTTTTCAATTCCCGAGGAAGCACTTTGCCAACATAACAGTTTACTAGTGTCAATGTAGTAGGATGTATTGTGATGATAAATGAGACAACATATTGTTTGTCAATTTGTCGGATGGACAATTAACCGTTAGTGTTAATTTTGAACACTGCTAATATTAAGACGATCTTTGACACATGCCCGTTGGGGGATTCGAACGAACCCCCTTTTTTGAGAGAATTGTGCCCAACTGTAAACATTTTCAGAAATCATCCTAGAAATCCCCGGCTGGTTGTGTATGCTCGAACCCTCCCCCTCAAACCACCGAGGACGGGTATGTAGCAAGATCGCCACCCAAATCAACAAATTCCAGATGTCAAGTGGACATGGAAGCATTTGGCTTAGCGAGAGTCCAACACGTTTTCATGTCATTTTTCTTGTAGTAGTTCTACTTTCGACGAGGTAACACTTCATCAGAAAGAGTAAGTGAATGTTTGCTGAGCCCTAGTTGTCGCTTTGTCAGCAGAAGTAGCTGATGTTTTGTTGTTTGTAGACTAAGTGTCAGTTATCAACACGTTTGTCGCTCATCGTCTCACTAGTAACTTGTGCTATTGCAGATTTCGCCGACTCGCCGTATTTGAGATGTACGAACGGTGAACTCAGCAAATACCGCTACGACTGCCGCAAATACCGGCGCTGTCAGAACAAAGTGTGGACCCTGGATATTTGTCGTGAAGGTCTGATGTGGTCAGAGAGCTTGAAACGATGTGTGCCTGATACCGCACAATGTTGGCTTTCGAAAACGGTTGGTAAGTATAAATTTGCACAACTTTACTAAAACCAACGGTTCTCAAGGAGAAACTATAGAAAAAATGAAATATTTCCGAGTCACGGCAACTAATGTTTCGCGATGTGTGCCGGTCTATTATTTCGCGCGCTGTTGAACAGTATAGACTGGTCCTAGCTCAACAACACTCAATTGCTATCTGTAACACTGTATACTTCTGATCAATTGTGGATGTTTTATTTGCATTTCTATTATAAAAAATAAAAAATATATAATTACCCGTCGTCAGAAAACGAAGATGATGGGCAATCTCTCTGCGCCCTAGATTGACTTTCGGACATTCGTGTTACTGCGAGCGATGACAAGCTTGATAGTTGACAGTATAACAACGGAAGTTGCACCAGTCGCTATGCTTGGCGCACTATGAAGTGCAAACAAATTGTTAGAAAGTTGTTTTTAGTGAGAAAATTATGATTATCAAACGACGAATACACGTTTTGAGAATACGACGAAAACCGCAACAACTGTCGTTGATTGGATACTCAAGGGTCGCAAATGGTAAAGAGCAACGATTTTTCCTGTGCCGCTATATATACAATCACACTGATTGGGACGCATTCGGCGGGAGTTAGAAGCATACATTCAAAATAGACAGTTGCCGAGTGGTATAAAGGATTGGTTGGCATGGCAACGCGATTGTTGTTTACGACTTATTACGTCATTGCAACAACTGTGCACTTGAGAAACGTAACATACTTTCAAACAAATGTTTACGTGATTGTGTTTCTAAACACAGTTCCAATACAAACACCATTAATAACAGTATGGAATTGAAAATGTGTGTTGTGGCAATGATGAAATGGTTAGTCCATTGGTGGGAGTTTGGCAAACTCCCCAACAGTGGCGCCACATAGTGAATGTAATGTCACTCACGATTTCACCATTGCCACATCTTACATTTGATGTGCACCTTCTGCACATCGTAATTTCAGGCGGAAAACTCCTAATTTTCGTCAATAAATCTCTCAATTTCAATTGCAAACAATTGTGGATAGTGTGCAGGGAACAAGACCGCAACCACAAACACAACTCGATGATTTGATTTTGTTCACACTTGTCCACCTAAACCGTATCCATTGCATAGACTTTCATCCACCCATATGTGGACATTCGTTCTTGCCGCATGATCCCGAGTTTGGAGTGATTGAGAAGATGAAAAGTAAAAAAGATATCGTGAAAATGTTCATGGAATGTCATCAAATTGCAAACAAGTTCAAGACCGTTGCGGTGACGGGTGACATGATCAAGGAATATAAAGGCTACTCCGACTCACTTTTCAAAAGTCTGTCATTAGAAACAAAGACAAATTCAAACTGTTAATATAAGTGATTCCATTTTGACAGAGCTGACACGCTACATGTGCATATTTCCAGGTCGATGTCTGGCATTGTGGAAACATCGTTCCCTATATTGAACCTACCTTCCCAACAGGTCCAATAAAAGTCCCCAAAAATTTCACCATGTTTTAATCATATTAAAGGTAAATACCCAGTATCTTACTTCAACACTAGCCCAACTCCATGCCCTTTGATCCATTGAACTACAGAGAATAGGAAGGTTTGTTGCAATCACCGACATTCACCATCGGTAGAATTGGGCTATTGTTGAAGTCAGGTAGTCAACTGCACAACCACTATATTGAATTTTTTAATTAGTTGAATGATAATGATAACAATGTTATTGTTTTCATGATATAGTTCATATACACATGATACATAGCATAGTTGAATCGTATAACCACACGGCGAAGACGTTAGTCGGGCAATGTGCACGATGTTTCAACGTTAACATCTTACGCAAATATAGGTGTACACATTAAAAAGGCTTTGTGGTACGATAAAGAAAATGAATGTACATATATTGAAGAATAACATATGCATATCATTCTGGATAATTTCAGACACCAAAGTGAGACAGTTCCTTGGTCAGTTGGCAGACATTCGACTGTATGACGTCGCTTTGTCTGAAAGGTAAGGTCAACATAGGCTTACTTTGTCACATTTTAACAACGCAGATGGAATATTGACGGTTGGAATTGTAATAGGGTTTATGCCTCCTTTAATAAATATAATAGAACACAACGTAGAAAGTTGTTGGTATGTACAGCGAGCATGATCAAGTGCGCTACATTTGCATACAGCATTTGGCCACAAATCTCACATTTCCCGGGTATTAATTCGTTATTTATTTCGAAACTCTGTTAATATATATCAACGAACGTTGTGTTTTCAGAGAAATTAAGGGGTTGAGCAGTCCCAGCTGTCCACTGTGGGGAATCAACTCACATCCCATCGACTACGCCGTTGACTTAGATTATTCCACATTCTGGTTGAGTCGGTCTGATCTACCCTCGGTCGATCTACTGTTTGACTTGCGAGGAATGTACAAAGTGTGTATTACTTCACAATTGTGCAATAAGCATCATAGGCATCGCTGTGACGATATCAAGGGCGTGCTTTTCAAACAGTATTTGCAAAGTTTTTTTCTAAATAATACAAAACCAACATTGATTATAACACCAAACGAGTACTATGATTTATGTCGCAGAAATAAATTGTGTCAACCCGAGTATTCATATGTTGACCTACTTGTGTTTGGCATTCTCCAATTAGTCATTCCGCCGTGAACATTGCCACGACAGCTTAATCATCTATAATAATTACACGTATCAAACTTCATCATACACCATACATTCCCAAAGAATGCACATTCGATATTTAGGCACCATACTTTTTCCAAATATGTTACGGCAGTAAGTCACAGTGGTGTGGTCTTATGGGAAACAATTAACTTTTCTTTAAAGATATGTTAAGGCAGTAAGGCACAGTGGTGTGGTCTTATGGGAAACAATTAACTTTTCTTTAAAGATATGTTACGGCAGTAAGGCACAGTGGTGTGGTCTTATGGGAAACAATTAACTTTTCTTTAAAGATATGTCACCTGTAGAATGGCATAGCATTATGTGGTAGTTTCATATATTCTTCAGTATTACAACTGGTAAATATTTAATATTTGCATCAACAAAACAACACATATCATGATGAATTTGTACAACACTTATTCGTCGCAACCACGTACTTGAATGCACGGGGTTCACGATTTGATATTTTGACCAATCTAGTTATATACGATATTAAAAGTTTCTAATACATTTTAGCAACGAATCACATTATAATAAAGAAAGCCACTGTTTCTGTAGTTGGAGGAGATCTCGATGACGTTCTTCGGCCCTGTTCCACTCGTCGTGTCGATCTTCAAGAAGGTAACTACGGACGACTCGTGGCAACTGTGGCGTGTCTTCCGTGATGACTGCAACAACGTCTCGATGTGCACTAAACTAAAAAGGTACGTCCATTAGCGTTGCGTGTGTGTGGCTTGTAAGTCACACACAGAGTTGCAACTCTTAAGAAACATGACAATATCCTTGGGGTATGGGGTATTATTGCCAGGATAAACGAATTGAAACATTTGCAACAAAATTGGGGTGACATTGTCGGATTATATATCACAGAAGAATAGCGTTTTACAAATATGTTTCACATGAAACTAGTCATATTTTAGTGAACATTTGCATAGGTTATGGTATTGAAATACTGATCCCTGTGGCACACTCAAAACTGATTTCCAGTTTGAAATGTATCCACTTGCTGTAACAATTTTCTTCTGTCAATCAGCCATGTTTCTTTGAATTGATTACCCCATCCGCTATTTCACAGACTTACAGTTTAAATAACAATATTTGTTGAGTCATTTAATTGAAAAGGTTCAATCAAAACAAACTATGTAATTAAAGATTAGTAATGAAATTATACATATTAATGTTATACATAAGAACGTTAATGGCTATATATGCAAGTACTGGTATTTTTAAATATTAATATATAACATATTGGGGTGTGTCTTTGTCTAAATTTATTTCTGCTTAAAATCCTCAGATGTTACCAAGAGTATTAGGCTGATCTGGAGAAAACAAAATCAATTTAACAGCTGTATGAGTCATATCTTATTTGTCTTAAATTTATTTTAGGTCTCTTCAACTTGACGACGAACGACTGACGTACAACCTGCTGGATGCCAACCTCGGTCCGCTCCAACGACGGGCGTCGTCGCTACGGGTTCGCCTGTCTGGCCACAGACACGAAGGCGCCGCTCAACTCCGGAATATATCGTATTTTGGTCTATACAATGTTGTCGTTAGTCACAGGTAAACGAAAACTTGTTTTGATTGGCGTAAATGCAAATGCATGTTATTTATTGACGTATATCTAGCATAATAAAAAATGTAGTGCATGTACATCTTACATCGTCCGCTATTTATTAAGTTCACGGGGTTGTTACAGGGTGACCAGCCCATGCGGAACATTCGGCTATGTGGAGGACGGATCGAGTAGCACCTGTCGACGGTGTAACTGTGATATCCGTGGCACAATTGACGGCAACGTCGAGTGCAATAAGGTTAATACAGATTATTTAAAATTCGTCAGATGTAAACATACGCGTTGTGGCGTAAATATATTCTTATTCAATGTCATTTTGTTAAATGATTATCTCAAATACGAATAAATTGACATCAGTTATATTGATGAATCTGTATAAATATCAACTGAGTGACATATGTGCGACGAATGAGTGTTCCCTTTCCAGATCGGAGGTCAGTGTGCGTGCAAGCGGTACGTGACGGGCCGTCGTTGTGACCGGTGTCTGTCTGGATACCACAACATCCGGGAAAGCGACCCGGACGGCTGCTCCAGCATATTGATCGAGACGACAACGTCATTTGACCAACAACCGTCAACAACATTGTCGATGCCAACAGATGAAGGATCATCGTCGCCATGGTTGACTTACAAGACTCCTGTCTACATTGGTGTGGTTGTCATCGTTGTTGTCATTATCGTCATTGTCGTAACCATCGCAGTCGTTTGTGTCAGAAAACGTCGTGGTCTACTGCGAGATTCAGGTACAGTCAATTCTCACGAAACGTTACTTGATATGTTTTGGGTATTGGTGGCTATAATTCTCTCACAAATACGAATAGAGCACTCCAATCGCGTCCATTGCATTAGGTTCTGCGACACCTGTCCCGGATACCATGCTGTTGCATGTTTCTTTATGTATACATTGCACTGCCATTAATAATTACATTGCACTGCCATAAATAATGAAATGGTAAATACACACATCACATACACGAATGCAATAGAAACAGTTCACCTAAGACATTGCTAAAAACAGTTCACATAGAAAAACATACTCGAAACTGTTCACTTAAAATATTAGAAACAGTCCACATAAAACCACCATTTAAGACAGAGATAGCAGAGGGAATAAAATATTTCTTATAAAGGTTTTTTTGTTAGTGGTTCTTTTAAGCGCCTTCCTGACGGGAGTTTCTGAAAGGCTGGGTTGAGAGGATGATCAGATTCGTTGAATGTGTGAGTGGTTTTTATTTAAAGCGCCACGTTATATATGCTGGACAATTGTTTCTGATCACGGCCAATCACTTTGCTGGCCATGTTGACAATACGGGAAAGTCTTGTTGACAATACGGGCTAGTCTTGTTGACAATACGGGCTAGTCTTTTTTATTCTTACAAGTTACGATATTGAATGAGAGAATGCTTTCTGTCAACCCTCTGTATACCATTTCAAGAATGTGCTGACTGACATCAAAACATATAAATTTTATCAAGAGAAAAATACGCTGTTGAATTTTCTTGTACACAATTATCTACATAGTCAAATAATGTCAAGTTTTGATCAATTACAGCACCCAGATACTTGGCATTATTTACTATTTCAACTTCTTGATTATCTATAGAGCTTGGTCTTGGTTCCTTTCTAGTCCTTTCTAGACTTAAACCGACAAGTTAAGACATCAATCTGCAGGTAATACTGAGAAAGAGAGAAATAATCTTTGAGGCGAACCACAAAGGCCATGTCATCGGCGTACTTGACAAGAGAAGATATTGGATCGTTATACAAAGAACGCATCCTTGCGGAGCTCTGGTATTTAGAACGAGTTCGTCAGACAGCACGTGTTCTCTGCACAGTCGGGCATTCAGTCTGAAACGTTGTGGCCTATCGCTTAGGAACTGCCTAATCCACAGAACAAGGTCAGAATTTATCTCAAGGCCCAACAGCTTCTGCATGGTGTTAAAGGCTGATGAAACGCCCATGACAAGGACACAAACGGTTGTTTCAGAAGTGTCTAAGTGACTTGACATCAGATTGAACAGTTTGGTCTTATACGCAAACTGTAGGGGGTGTATGCGATCGGCCACAGACGTGATCAGTTGATTACATACAAATCTCTCCACACACTTAACAATACTAGATGTAAGCATCAATGTATGAAGTAGTATCCGCATCAAGCTTGGTATCATTGGACTTATTATCTTGATATCAGTTTTATGAACTTAATATCAGCTTTCTGAATATTCATCCATATATCTGCAACATGTGCGTCCTGTGACCACATAGAGCTTGGTGAAAGTCCACAGGTACATGTACCTCACAATGGAATAGCATAGTCAGACTTGGGAAATAACAGATTCAACACGTTTACTGCATTAAGTGTCGTAGCACGTAATAAAATGTTTTTTCGCCTGCCCTGGTACGCAGTGAGTATTAGTCGCAACTGTGTGGGATATAAAAAAATATATTCTGCGTTTATCAAAGCTGCTAAACCACCATCAT
The DNA here is from genome assembly GCA_033239005.1 of Lamellibrachia satsuma. NCBI lineage: Eukaryota > Metazoa > Annelida > Polychaeta > Sabellida > Siboglinidae > Lamellibrachia > Lamellibrachia satsuma. Next base: position 344,529 of record BSQZ01000145.1, on the reverse strand, counting down.
GGATTCAACATTCCTAATTGTAAAAAGCAACCTTATGACATGAAGACAAACACTGTTCAATTATAATAGCATCCACTTCGGATTTGGCTCCTTTTGTAGGTTAGTGCTGTGACATAGGCTTTGAATCAAGCATAAACGTTCAACTTCTTTAAGAGTTTCATCGTTGGTCTCATTGGCCAAAATCTACGTAGCTGATTCAACTGGATATATAATACGTAATTTAATACACTTGAAGTGGAAAATAAGTAGTTACCAAATAAACTGTATCATTTTATGATTGTATACAGGTTAGGGATACTCAACAGACACGCACAGAAAGGCTCGAGCTGATTTTTTGTCTTCATGTCAAATAATTAGGTGGGTGGCTGGTGACATATCTGATTTAGCGGTTTTCAGATTTTGTCGACATTCAATGGGCTGTTACTTCAAAGCATGAAGTATTACCACATCACAATTAGTATAATTGGTGAGGCCTTTATATCAGCTTTCTGAACACATCTACACATATCAACGGCTAGCCGTGCTGATATCCACTCGACATTCACAAACGTATGCTTAAAATAGGATTCCCATAACGAGGCAGCCGCGTGTTATCTGGATGGATATTTCAAGGTAATAAGACTACCTGATTGGCTTAGAGCATTTTGCCGTGAATTGTTCGAACGCTTTGCGTATTTCCTTTGATTGTTCTGACATACGTAATCTTCGTCAAACAAATTCCACAACTGTTCCTTAGTTCGGTCTGAAAGCTTCATGAAACCGGCCCAGCTGCATATAGCTTGACTCTAGTGCTGCATTCGAGTGCGATATATATATATATATATTATTATTATTATTATGTAACCTAGCTAAACTCTGAACCTATTTACTAATATTTTCATATAAATATATATATATATATATATATATATATATATATATATATATATATATATATATATATATAGATATATATGTGTGTGTGTGCATATATATATATATATATATATATATATATATATATATATATATATATTATATTTTTTCTTACAATATACCCGTACATAGAATAGTGTTTCAAAACCAAACTGACGTTTCCAGATAATAGGACTGAGAACCAAGCGACGGAACTTCATCCATCCTATGTGAGACCGTTGCCAATAGTCCCGTCCGACGCTTGTCCAGACAACACCATCATGACTAGACCTGGCAGCGACAAAGTACGAAAGCAGATGTCTGGCCAGACGCACAAGAAAGTTGACTCGGATTACCTCGAGCCGCTGAGTACGGCAACGAGCGGCTGCATTCAACGACACGGACTGCAAGAATCGGGTACCTGTAAAACAATACCTGTAACTTAAATACCAGTCCATGAAACATATTTCAATAAGTAACAATTATCACACACCACGCTTTTATCTATAAAAACTAAATATTTGAAGTTTTTATAAAATGTAGTTCCGTTCTATTAACTAAAGTAGTTTGTCTGTTCCCTCGTATCTCCGTCAGTTTCGCATGTATGGGGATGACATTTTGTCGGAGTGCCCGGGATGGTTCGTACATTAAGAAAATTTCAAAAATTCCCCCGAGGTTGGGGTATTACGTCGAAGGAACCAGCGTGGACGTTTGACATAAATAATTTACGTAATTTAAAATTTTAAAGAATTTTGTGACGCGAAGATGTCATTGATATTGCACTACCAGAACTTCACTGGGTAGTGCAAGGAGTCATAAGTTCTTGCCTTTTCTCTGGTGCAACGCCGGACATCTGGGCTAGATTTTATACAGTTTAAACATTTATTGCAACGGAAAGAACGAAATTGTAACATGGCGTGAAGACGCGATAACCGACCATTTGTTGAAACGTCGCTTCAACAGCGGTTTTTTCCATAATATTAAGTATATAGTATCTTTAATACGTGAATCGCGAAGTTTGTTTAACCGCTTACTGAAGACATATAGTATAACAATAAACTATAATACTCTCAGCAGCTGTTGCTCTAATGTTGTACTTGTACAGCTTGGCTCGCGTGCTGCATTCAAGTGCGATATACTTGATTAGTAGCATTATTATGTAACCTAACTAGGCTCAGAATAGCTAATAATTACTGGTGCTCATTTTCATATGAATGACCTTCTTGTAAACTTATCTGATAGCTTCGTGCCGAAATTCAACAGCGTTTTTGTTAATCGGTAGTATTTACCCCAAAACAACCTTTCTTACACTTATTCGTCACTTCAATATATTATCTTTAGTCGTCTAAAATATCTACATTTCACGCAATTGTATTTATTAACTAGATATTGATATATGATATTGTAATGCGAAAACTCGTCCATCTAGCTTAACTATATTTGTTTAACACGTGTTGATTGTATTCACAATCAGCATGTGTTGCTGTTTGTTCACGATACACGTAAAGCAGTACATACAAATAAAAATTGCCGTTTTCAGGTAAGCAGATTGACAACCAAACGACGGAGCTTCAGCCGACTTACGAACCGATGCCTGTAGCCCCGTCCGACGACGGTCCGTACGATGACGCGACGACCAGACCCGGCAGCGACAATGGAAACATGCGGTTGACTGGCCAGGCTCACAATAAATTAGTTGATCCCGATTATATGGAGCTGTCCAGTGGTGCAGCGAACAGCCCCGACTATCAACGAACGGTGCCTCCTGTTCCGCCCATCATTCCACCGAAGTACACCGAACTTACAAAACGTCCGTGTGACCCGAACACAACCAACGTCGATCCCGATTACCTTGAAATAAACGAGTAGGTTGCGTTGCATTTGCATATGAATAATGATTCCCATGACGTTGATAATAAAGTCGTTTTATACTAACCAATACAATCATCCAATGCGACAAACTCCAGATGGCAAGTAGAACATGAATGCGTTAGCATATCGAGAGTCACAGCCGAGAGTAACAACCTCTATATATAATTTTTTTTTCAAAACATTGATACAGCTGGTATTTACGTAATCAGAATATTATCACATATGAGAAGGTACTGATATATGCAATATAAAGTGTTCCTTTAATAACGCTTCACTGTGTCTTCAAATTCTACACTGCTTTCCTTACGTTTGAAGAAAATAGTTTATATCAATATCTTCATTACAATTCATTTACAAAGCAACAACTTATATTTGGTGTCGTTTAGCCATATGGTTTAAGCGGTGTTTTATAACTAATAGTTATGTTATGGAATCAGCTTAGTCGCTCTTCTTTCTATTCAGTTGTGTATGGCCACCATGTTAATATGCAGAAAGTTGTACTAAATAGAGCTCGGTATAAAATATCGATATTATCTAGATTAGGGGTAATCCATAATGTACGACAGGCTCAAATGTGGGGTGTGTGGGTAAGCGTTAGGGAGTGGGGCGGGGGTGTCTTGGCGATCGTTAAGTAACGATTACAAAATTAGCTGTCAATATCAGAGTGATTGCATTAATTGTTATATCATTGTATATATATTTAGTGTCATGAATGCATCAAAACAAAGCAAACCTCCCCATGGTTTTACTGCATGTTTCATTACACAAATTAAACGTACATGTGCACGGATATTTGGTGCTATTGTTATTCTATATGTCAGTCAATACACACATGCAACGAATGTAAAAATAAATGGTGCTGCAATTTGTATATATATAGCAGAGACAAATGCAAAGTGGGCAAGTTTTCAAATCTGATTCAGGTCCTTGTCTTATTTTTGTTTGTTTTGCAATTCTTCGAAGAAAAACGTGGAAAAAATATAAACTATTTTTGAAAACAAATAAAACATGTTTCGAAGAAAACAAAAATAGAAAACAATATTGAAGAACAATGACAGACAAAATTTGAGTGATTACCATTTAAAAAAGGGTAAATTACGAATAACCTTTGAGAAGAGTAGGCCTTATGCTTACAATAGCGCGGTGGCTTCAATGGTGTAGTATTTATTAGGTATATTGACTACTTACACCGTACGATAGATTGTCATCAATACATCGTGACACCCAAACACCTTTATCGTTACTCGTTTATTGCTGACTCAGTCCCGTGTCGCACAGGTAATGTGTGTCTTAACAAATAGTAATACACTAGATACTACATCTCTTCCTACCTTGAATGAAACTTAATCATTCATTATTTTAAATACTGCAATAGATTACATATATCTACTGTAAGAGAAATAAGATGAACAGGCTATAAAAATGTGTACATACAGGTAATAACATGATTACTAAGTCGCATGCAGATAATAAGATATGTTTAAAGAGATGTCACAATTCACAGCAATCTGCGTGAACATATACAGTTCATGTCATCAAGTGACATAGTCATCCAGGACCACCAGCAGAACACTAAGCAACTGCACGTTCTTGCAATGTTGCAGGAATTACAATACGAGAACATCGCATAATAATTTTTGCATTTGGAGAGACTGTCAGTTCGTAGCGCACGTTGTAGAATGATCTGGGTTTGGTGTGTGCAGACTTCTGGATTCTTTTTAAATGTCCATCTGACATCGCTTTCACAACTTTTTTGAAGCACGTTATCCTTGAGTGTTGTTTGCTCAACTTCACCCAAAGTTATAGCTTTTGGAACAGCATTGACAACAGTGAAATTCACATATTCATCCTCCATCTTAGCTTTTCTTCCAGTTATGTCACACCCTGAAGTGGGATGGCGTGACATGTACTCAGCTGCATTGGTATATCCAGGTTGGTAGAAAATGTTGTACTCATCCTGCAGGAGTTTCAGAGCCCATCGTTCTATTCGTAGAGGTGGTTTGGAGTTTTTCCAAGGATGATCACGAGAGGTTTGTGATTGGTTACAATGGTGAAAGGACGTCCATAGATGTACAGATGAAAGAGGAGACATCCTCATGTTACAGCCAATGTTTCTCTCTCGGTTTTTGAATATCGACTTTCCACTTTAGTCAAAGCTCGACTTGCATAGGCGATGACCTTTGAGTTACCATCTTTGTCATGCTGTACAAGGACTGCACCGAGTCCCACTGGACTTGCGTCAACGATCAGTGGTGTGTCCTTGTTCATATCGAAGTATGCATTGACGGCATCTTGCGACAGTGCATCCTTTAATTTGTTCAGTGCATCATCATGGATCGATGTCCAATTCCATGCGCGGTCATTCTTGGTTAGATCTCATAGCAGCTCAGTAATATAGGCTAGTCCCGGGATGTAGCGAGTACAATAGTTCGCTAGGCCAAGAAGGCTTCGTACTTCTTTGGGATCCTTCAGCGATTCAGCTCGCTTTATGTTCTGGACTTTCTTTGTAACAGGTGATACATCATTGTCACTGAAGATGTGACCAAAGAACTCAAGGGTGCTCTTGTTGAACACACACTTGTTCTTGTTCACCGTAAGTCCCTTCTCTCTGAGTTTCTCAAATACAGCTGTAAGCGATTTGTTCTTGATTTCTTCCGAAGATCAGGATATCATCGTTGATGTTGATAGAGCCTTCTATTCATTGGATGCAATTTCGTATTGCATTCTGAAATATTTCAGCAGCAGAGTTGATACCAAAGTCCAATCTCTTGTAGCGTCGGACACCACAGTGTGTGCTGAATCGTGATGCGGGATCTAACTCAAGTTGATGGTATCCGTTGTTGAGATCAAGTTTCGAAAACACAGTAGCGCCATTGAGGTCGCATAGAATGTCATCCATCGAAGGAGTGAGGTCTCTTTCTCGTTGGATTGCCTTGTTAGGCAGACGCATGTCAACACATATTCTTACCTCATTAGGTGATTTGGGTTTCGGTACAGCTACTATGGGTGATACCCATTTTGTCGGTTCATGAATTGTCTCGACGATATCAAGCTTTTCAAGCCTGACTCGTTCTTCTTCCACTTTGCGCCTCGTGTGGAACGGAATCCTGCGGTGACTTTGTGACGTAGGCTTCACTTCAGTGTCGATATGAAGCTTTATCTTGGTCCCATTGAGCTTTCCAAGACCTTCGAACAGTTCTGGATATTGAGAAGCGATGTGGTTCTCAACCAGTGTGCTACTGACTGGTTATGTGTAGCAAACCAAGCTCAGTGCACGTGTCATAACCTAGAAGACATCCATGACTTCCTTCAACGATATAGAAAGTAGCAGAAATCAACTTCTTTCCTGACACGACATCAGCTGTCACTTTCCCTAGAACTGGAAGTGGTTCGTTAGATCCACACGAATGTATCTTGTTGGTGACAGCTCGGGGAATACGGTTGGTACCTATTCGATCAAACGTGAACTTGTCAAGTAAGTTGACATTGGATCCAGAATGTATCTTGTTGGTGACAGCTCGGGGAATAAGGTTGGTACCTATTCGATCAAATGTGAACTTGTCAAGTAAGTTGACATTGGATCCAGAATGTATCTTGTTGGTGACAGCTCGGGGAATAAGGTTGGTACCTATTCGATCAAATGTGAACTTGTCAAGTAAGTTGACATTGGATCCAGAATCAATGAGCAGCTCAACACACTGTCCATTGACGGTAACGGCACTGCGTGGATGTCGCATGTCACCACGTACGTTGCCAATGACGTACACGTACTCATCCTCACTGCTAGATGAGACAGCACGTTTGTTTACTTTGGGCGTGTATTTGTCTGTAAACTGGTTGTTTTGCTTTTGCGAAGCCCTGTAATATTGTCTTGTTGAAGCTTTGCTGTATTGCTTCGATGAAACCTTACTCTGACCTGTCTGTTGTCTGCAGCATCGTGCAAAATGATTGTTCCTTCCACACGCATGGCAGTGTTGACCGTAGGCAGGACACTATCTCTTGTTTGGGTCTACACCACCACAATTGCCGCAGATGGTGTCATGTGTGGTTGTAGTATTGGGCCTGACAGAGAATGGTTTAGTGTGTTTCATTATATACACTTAAAACAGGCTTCCTGTTCAGCAGTTTCCATGACACGGCCATAATCAAGCAATTCATTGAGCGTTATTCCGTCTAGAAAAGAACGACGTCTCACTTTGCTGGATCTGCACTTTTGAGTTATTTGAGCTTTATTTCATTGTCCACGTTGGTGAATTCACGATCTTTTGCAAGAGTACGCAGTCGTGTGACAAATGCGTCTAATGTTTCATCTGGTAACTGTTCAGCTTTGCGAAACTCATACGCACGATACTGAGTTTAGTTGGCTTGAAATGGGTTTCTCTTTGACTGTGTCAACGTTGTCTATATCAGATTCTCTTTGGCTGTGTCAAAGTTGTCTATATCAGCTCCTAGTGTGTCATAGACGTCAAACACACCCTCACCAGCATAGTGCAATAGAAGGGCGTTTTTCTAACATCATTTGTTATGTTCAGAGCAGTCAGGAAGTTTTCGAAACGGTGCAACCATTTTTCCCAACTTAGACCTAATGACACTTGATCAGTGATGTCGAAGGACGGGAATGAAGGTAAGCTCGACATTGTTCATTCACAAAATTATGTAAGTGGAGTTGTTATACAGCAGTATTAAAAAAACTACATCTGAAGCAAATGGTCGTTTCTGGATCAAATCGTTGGATTGCCTTGTTTGGTAGACGCATGGCAACACATATCCATAGCTCGTTGGGCGATTTAGGTTTCAGCACAGCTACTATTGGTGATACCCATGGTGTCGGTTCATGGTCTGTTTCGATGATATCAAGCTTTTCTAGCCTGACTCATTCTTCTTCCACTTTGCCTCTCATGTGGAATGGAATTCTGCGGTGACTTTGTGCCGTAGGTTTCCCTTCAGTGTCGATATGCAGCTTTATCTGTTTCATTGACCTTTCCAAGACCTTCGAACAGTTCTGGATATTGAGAGGCGATGTGGTTCTACTGACAGCATTGGTTAAGTGTAGCAAACCAAGCTCAGTGCATATGTCACACCCATGACTTCCACTAATGACATAGAAAACTGCAGAAATCAACTTTTTTCCTGATACGACATCAGCTGTCATCTTCCCTAGAACTTGATGTGGTTCGTTAAATCCATATGCATGAATCTTCTTGGTGAAGGCTAGCAGAATTAGGTTGGAATCTATTCGATCAAATGTAGACTTGTCAAGTATGTTGACATTAGAACCAGAATCAATGAGTCGCTCACACACTGTCCATTGACGGTAACGGCACTTCGTGGATGTCGCGTGTCACCATGTACGTCGCCAATGACGTACACGTACTCGTCGTCACTGCTAAACGTGACAGTAGCAGCGTGTTCACTTTCGGCAAGTATTTGCAGGTAAACTGATTGTTCTGCTTTTGCGAAGCCCTGTTGTACTGTCTTGTTGAAGCTTTGGTGTACTGTTTTGATGAAACGTTACTCTGCCCTTTCTGTGATATGCAGCATCTTGCAAAATGATTGTGTCTTCCACACGAATAGCACTGTTGACCATATGCAGAACATTGTTTCTTGTATGGATATACACCACCACAATGGCCACAAATGATGTCATGTGTGGTTGTGGTTTTGGCTCTGACAGAGAATGGCTTGTGTATTTCCTAGCATGCACCTTGTTGACAGACTCCCTAGAAGCAGCCTCGATAACACTTGCTTCATGATCAGCCATAATCACGCACTTCCTTGAGAATTATTCCATCTAGAAAAGAGCGGCGTCTCACTTTGCTGGATTTGCACTTTTGAGTGATTTGAGACTTGATTTCATTTTCCACGTTGGTAAACTCACAGTCTCTTCAAAAAGTACGCAGTCGCGTGACAAATGCGTCCAAAGTTTCACCAGGTAATTGTTCAGCTCTGTGAAACTCATACACACGATACTGGGTAAGCTTGACTGGTTTGAAATTGTTTGGTAGTTTCTCTATGGCAGTGCAAAATGTGTCGGAATCTACTCTTAGTGTATCATACACGTCAAACTCTCCCTCGCCAGCACAGTAGAAGGTTTTTTAAGCATTGTTGGTAATTATTATTATTATTATACTGTACTTATAAAGCGCTCTTTTCATACATAAAAGCCTGCTCAAAAGCGCTGTACAATGAATAAAATAATTATAGACAGTAAAAACAAAGTATAAAAACGATAACATGATAAAAAAATTAAATATTATAGAAGACTGGATATAATAAAATAAATATGTATATACGTTTTAAAAATGTAATAAAAAACTGACTAGAAAGAGTTAAGCACCAAAATAAGCCCGGAACAAATATGTTTTTAGCAGCTTCTTGAAAGTGTTCAGTGTTTGTGCTTCACGAATGTGAGCCGGTAGCGCATTCCACAACTTATCTCCTGAACACTGGAATTTTCTGTCGCCGTAAGTAACTGTTCTAGCCATTGGAACGTCTAGTGTCACTGAATCTATGGATCGTAGCGTTCTTCTTGGTTGGTACACATTCAGCATGTCCGATATATATCCTGGAGCCTGTCCATGTAGGGCTTTATATGTGTGCATCAGGATTTTGAATTGCACACGATAGTTAACAGGTAACCAGTGCAGGTTTTTTCAACCAGTGCAGGTGGTGTTCTGGTTACAATCCGTGCCGCAGTGTTCTGCACACGTTGTAACTTGTTAATTAATGTATGGTGTTGTCCACTGAGCAGAACATTACAATAGTCTAGACGTGATGCTACAAGCACTTTGACTAATGATTAAGTGGCATCGTTTGTGAGATAACGCCTAATGTGCCCAATGTTGCGGATGTGATAGTATCCAGACCTACAGACACTGTTCAAATGTTGCTCCATGTTCATGGCAGAGTCGAAGATAACCAACCGACGCTAGTAAGACTAGTAAGTAATGTTCAAAGTCATAAAATATTCAAATCGAAGCAACCACTTCTCCCAATTTGGGCTTAAAAATACTTGGTCTGTGATGTCGAAGGATGTGAATGATGATAAACTCGACTTTATTCATTCACGTGTACAATTTCACTCGATAGAACAGCTGGTCAAACGAATTTGAAAGTCCGCTATTATTACCCACATGAAATGTTCGTTCGTTCAACGATGTTCTGTGCTGGTAGACACTAACACAGTCACATGCACGAAAGGTTCTATATCCTCGTCCCCAAAATGTGGTATTTATTAAGTGTATTGACTACTTACATCGTACGATAGATTGTCGTCAAGACATCGTGACATCCATACACGTTTATCACTACTACACTACTTGTTTATTGCTGACTCAGTCCCGTGTCGCACATGTAATGTGTGCCTTAACAAATAGTGATACGCTAGATAACACAAACGGTGATCAATGGTTTCAGCTAGTGAACGTTCTCGTTCACCTTCTCGAGCCAGGTGTGGCATTAAGGACTGCAATAGCTCTGGCATATACTCTAAACAATGTATAGAAGTGCGCCGAATCATTTGTTCTTCGTCCCTCTTGGTCTTGATTCGGGTAGCCAGACCCAACACCAAACAGCAATTTAATTAAATGCCTGTCCTTACCAGTCCGACCATCGACGCCGGACCACAACCAATTAAAACCCGTATGCGGACCACATTTCTGTTTATCATTGGTTTAAACAGCAACTTGGTAAAGTATAAATACACGTTTCATTGGGTCAATCCACCTGGTGCTAGTGTACTCAGCAGCTCTGGTGGGCGAGGATGTTCCCATTTAAACATAGCAACTCCCATATCAAAATACCTCAAACCTGTCCTTTTAGTGAGACGCTGCTGACCCAGATATAACCCACCACCCGAGTATATTGATATCGCCAAGAGTGTCCACGAACACTTTGAATTTACCCTCAAGTTATGCCAGTTTCTCGCCGAAACTCAACTCAGTCATGTGCAATACACTGCATTTTGATGTCATTCTCAATTAGGCTAGTAGTTACTTGGTCGAGATGGGACCTCGAGGGCAGGACACTTCCGGTCATATGTGGTCATTTCCGGTCATCTGGGGTAATTTTCGGTCAGTTGGGGTCATATCTGGTGATTGGGGGTCAAGGGTCATGGGGGACCGGTCATGTCGGATCAGCAGGGGGAAGGGTCATTGGAGCTGGTCATCTGGGGTCATGTATGTTCAGTGGAGGTCATATATGAAGGGGCCAATGTGTCGTCATAAGGGATCGTATCCACGTATTTGACATATAGATCACGTATGGTAATAAGGGGTTGTCACCACGTATTTGATATATACATCTCGTAGGGCCATATCCGCTTTGTACCACGTGAAAGAAAACACAATGAGTTGTGCACATTTTTTATTGCGTGACAAGCATCATTCAGCTAACAGGCTTGTTAACAAATGCACGTCAAAGCATTTGAATGCAAATGCAAATGTTTCACTTGAGTCAAATGCAAATGCGAATGCAAATGCCATTTTTCATGAATGCATTCAAATGCAAATGCAACTGTTTTGGTGTCGCATTCATATGCAAATGCATATATATATTTTTACACACTTACAATTTGCATTTGAATTAATTTCAAATGTTTTGGCTTTATATTAACGATTTGTTTTATTTGGAGAAAAAATAATGCATACAAACACATTATTAATTTATTTAATAAATACAGTAGTACATTATTTTAACCACTACTACATACCAGTCCCACTACATGAACATTCTGTAGAGTTATACACTGATTCACACAGTTCCAGGCCTGCAAAGGTGGTGGAAATGGGAGGGAAGAATAGACAATTGACAGTTTACTGGGAACCATAGCAGGGAACGAAAGGCTAATCATTCAGGTAGGCCAGAATGGAAGGGGAACCCAAGAGAGTAGACTGTCCACTGGTGGGGTCACTGGGAAGATAACCTGGCAGATAATTACAGCTACCACTAATAACTCTCTCTGGCTGTAAATATTCAGGGCTGACATTGCTAATGTTTACTCCCCCAATGAGCTGCCACCCCAACACACCCCAACAGCGTCAACACAACACAATGGAGTCATTTGTCTGCATTGTTTGATTTGTTTCAATTATTAAATCTGAATTTATATCTGAACAGGTAATCCCTGAAGCCACCAACCTATAGACCAGTTGGTCTTTTCATGTTGTATAAATAACAGCTCAGGCATTGACCAGTTGACCTACAGAGAACGTTTTCAAAGAGCACAGGTCAGACAATGATTTCATAATCTGCTGAGGGTACTGCTCACTACAGAGCAATTTTTTGAATGGCATGTTGTGAACTTGTGAAAGTGGATCTAACAATAATAAGTATTCAAAGAATTATGCATGCATTTGATTGCGCATTTGGTTGTGTATTTGACAAATCAAATGTTTGTGGGTCGCATTCAAATGCAAATGTTTAAGGTACGCATTCAAATGCAAATGCAAATGCATTAAACATTTTATGGAGGCATTTGAATGAATGAACATTCAAATGCGCATTCAAATGCATTTGCATTTGTTAACAAGCCTGACAGCTAACGGGCACCGCGCCAGATTATTTCGTAACACGCACTGTACAGATCCGAGCTTACGGGTGTATTACCTCTGCGCTATTACTTACTAACTTACTTACTTAATCCTCTTCGTGTGAGATCACACATACGGCCGACACAAAAGAATACCAGTGTTGTCTGTCCGTTGCTAGCTTCGTCAACTGGCCCCAACTCCACCCGGGAAACTTCATCTCCCGGTCTACTTATCTCCACCACATCTCCTTGGGTATACCCTCGCTCTCTTGCCAGCAGGGGTCCAGCGCATGGCCACTCTTGGAATAGATGTCAGCGGCATTCTGTAGACTTGTCCGATCTACTTCCGTTTACGGCGTTTAGCTGCATACCTGTTCTTTCATTGAGTTCCGTGTTGGAGATTTTGTTTTGCCAGTATATTCGTAGTATCTTCATGAGACACTTGTTTTCAAAAACTTCCAGCATCTGGCATATGCCTTTGGTGACCTTCCATGGTTCGGCCGCATGTAGTATCACACTCAGGACGTTGCTCTTGAACAGGCGGATCTTTGTTCTGTTTCTGATTTTGTTTGTCTTCCAGATATTCTTCAATGCCGTAAATGACCCTATTGCCTTTTTGATACTTGCTTTGATCTCAGACTGCGAGTTTCCATCTTTTGACACCTTGGCTCCAAGGTAGCTGAACTCGGTCACCTCTTCAATGTCCCTTCCTCCAATAGTAATGGGGTCTGCTCTAGTGCTGTTGTTTCGCAGCATCTTTGTTTTATTTGTGTTGATCTGTAAGCCATTTTTTCCGCATTTCTTGCAAGTTCCCCGCTTTTTCTTTTGATGTCTACGTAGCGGTGCAACAGGAGACATATATGTCGTCTGAAAAGTCTAGATCTTCTAATGTTTCTGTGAAGGTCCATGTGATGCTGTTTTGTCTCCTAGTGCTGTTTCCTTCATGACCCAGTCAATCCCAAGGCAGAAGATGAAGCGGGATAATATGCATAATTGTTTCACTCCGGTCTTGATTTCAAAATGTTCTGTCAGGTATTGGCCTCAAATGACCTTGGTCCTAAAATCGCCATAGAACAGTTTCTCTTGGTGGATTCCACAGTGACGGAGAATACGTCAGAGAGAGTATATGTAAATGCTATCGGAAGCCTATTCAAAATCGACGAAGTTTGCGTAGAATGGCGTGTTCCATTCATAGAACAGCTCCAGGATCTGCCTTTAGGTAAATATGTGGTCAACACATGATCTTCCTTTCCTAAAACCGGCCTGTTCTTTGCACAACAGCGGGTCAATGGCTTCTGAAATTCTGTCAGGGATCACCCTACTGAAACTTTGCTAGTTATAGTTTTTGCAAAAGCTAAGGTCTTTTCTTTGGTAATTTGACGATCAGCCCCATCTTCCAGTCACCTGGTGTTTCTTCCGCCTCCCATATACCTTCAATGATCTCTGTCAAGGCTCGCGTGGTGACCTCTCCTCCAGCTTTCAGCATCTCTCCACTCACACAGTATGCAGCTGGTGCTTTCCCTGACTCAATTGTTCTGATTGCTTTCCTCACTTCTTCAGCAGATGGTGGGTCTCTGTTGACCTGCAGGTCCTCTTTGCTTTCTGAAATTTCTGCTTGATTTCTTGGTGCTTTTTTGTTGAGTATGGTCTAGAGGTGTGTTTCCATATCTGGTTCTGTTTCGCTTCACCGGCGACAACACTTCCATCCACATCTTTCATTGGAGAGAATACTACGTCACTACGGGATCCCACAGAATATGGTAAATGTGATCAAGATACTTTACACAGACGTCCAGTGTCAAGTCGCCTGTAACAGTCACATGTCAGACAGCTTTAGCGTAAAATCCAGAGTAAAACAGGGATGCACTCTGTCACCATTTCTTTTCACCCTTGCCATTGACTGGCTGATGACAGAAATCACCAAAAATGGAAACAGAGACATCAGATGGACATTTACCTCGATCTTGGAAGACCTGGACTATACAGATGACATTGGACTGCTTTCTAGCAGGCACAAGGACATGCAAGAAAAGATGGACAAACTCACAACAACAGCACCACAAATTGGGTTAAAGCTCAACACAGCAAAAACCAAACTGATGAGGATCAACTACAAGACAAATAACCCCATCACCATAAACAACATAAACAACAGTGATGCTTTGGAAGACGTTCAGGACTTTGCATACCTGGGAAGCAAAATCACAACAGATGGAGACTCTGCAAAAGATGCCATGGCTAGGATCAGAAAGGCAAGTCAGACCTTCGCTATGTTGAAGCCCATCTGGAAATCCAAGCAACTGAGATTGGAAACAAAACTGAGACTGTACAATTGTAATGTTCTCATTGTAGTTCTTTACGGCTCCGAGTGCTGGAAACTGACAGCCAAGCTAGCACACAAGCTTGAGACCTTCCAAAACAGGTGTCTACGGAAGATCCTAGGAGTATTTTGGCCCAACACCTTCACTAATGAAGAGCTGCACCGCAAAACAGACGCAACATTCTTGGCCACACAAATAAAGAAGAGAAGATGGAGATGGCTTGGACACGTGTGCCGAATGTCACCTGGCGCACTGCCCAAGACAGCCTTACGCTGGACAGCAGATGGTAAAGGAGACGTGGTCGCCCAAAAGAAACATGGAGACGAACAGCGGAGTAGGAGATGAAAGAATGCGGCCTGACATGGAACACCATCACCAAATGGGCTGCAGACCGACAGCAATGGCGCTCTCTTGTTGATGCCTTATGTGCCACCAGGCACGAAGAGGACTAAGTAAGTAAACTTTCATTTGAACATCGCTATTAAAAAACAGACTGTCAGCGTTTTGATTATCTTGTACAGTGTGGCCATGTTCTGCGTTTGTGCTGCTGTTTCTGCTTATTTTTGCCAGATTTTCGATAAAGGCTCTCTTGTCCGCTTTCGTCTTCCTTTTGACTTCTTTGTCTAGTTCTGAGTACCTACCCTGTAGCTGTTCCTTCAATCGTTGAAATTTGGCGTCGTTTATCTTCTTTTTTGTTGCTTTTCCTTCATCAATTGTTGTATGATTATGTATATGATTTGATCCATTCCTCCTTCTTCAGACGAATTGTACCCTAAAAGTGTCTTGCTTGTTTCTGACAGTGCCTGATTGAAACTATCGATGCTCAATTCTTGTTCCTCTTGGGGTATGCGGAAGCTGTTTATCAAGTCCAGCTGGAAAGCTTTCTCTGTGTTAGGGTTCTTTAACTTTTCTGTGCCAAATCGCCGTAGTCTCTCTTCTCTGTTGTTGTTATCTGGGGAACTCCAGGTGGTTTTGTGAATGTTTTGTGCTTGAATACATAGTTCCTTCTATGACTAGGTTATTCTCTGTACACAGACCAGAGAGTCTCTCGCCTTTGTTATTTCTGCGTCCAATGCCCTGTGTGCCCATGGCCCTTTCTCTTTCTGTCTTTTCCTCTTTCTTTTCCTCCAACTCTTGCGTTTAGGTCTTCCACCACCATTAGTACATCATGCCGGGGTGTTGTCTTGATTTCCTCCTCCAACTGCTCATAGAACTCATACTTAATCTCCTCCTCCGCGTCCTTTGTTGGTCTGCATAGCATGCGATCACTTTCAGCTTGGCAAACTTGGAGTTGAATCTTGCCTTGAGCATTCTGTCGTTGATGGGATTCCTTTCCAACAGAGTCGGTACACCTTTCTCGTCACAATGATGGGAGCGCCACCTCTGTGCTGGTTATCTGATCGGCCTAAATAAAGTATAGTGTGTCCCGAGGACAGGGTCCTCTTTCCTGAGTCTGTCCATCTTGCCTCGATCGCGCATAAACGTTCCATGTTGTAATTTTCCATCTCGTGCAACACTTGCTTAAGCTTTCCTGCTTCAAATAGTGTTCTCACATTCCAGGAGCCCACTCTTATCTTGTTTTTCGGCTTGAGGAGCTCCACTGTTGGGGTGTCAGCTCCCGATCGGGTTTGGCCGGGAGTGGGGGAGACGGGAGGGAAAACAACCGGAGTGAAGGAGAGGGAAGTGGGAGAGACAGGAGCGAAGGAGACAGGAGGGAAGGGGTCAGGACAGAATGTGATGGAGGGGATCGAACGGAAGAGTTATTCTGCAGCAGCGATAGAGGGGGTGAGGAAGAGAGCGAGGGTGTTTGTGGGGATTCGATAGTTAGGAAGACCGACAGAGTCTTAAACAAGGGAGATGATGTGGTGGTCTGCTTGCCTGGAGCCAAAATAGAGGCGATAAATGAGAGGGTAAAAAACATTGTAGGCTCGGGTAAGGGTGGATCTGTTTTAGTACACGTAGGGAAAAATAACGTAGAGAGGGAGGGTACAACTGCCATAGTTAGGAAATATAGGCAGTTGGTCAGAACACTAAAACAGACGCGGGTTGAGCAGGTAATACTGTCAGGGATTTTACCTGTAATGGGCAGGAGTGGTCACAAATATCGAAATTGTCGAGGGATGGCAATTAACATGTTAGTCCAGAAGTTATGTAGGGAAGAGGAAGTTGGATTTGTGGATTTATGGGGAAGTTTTGTTGGGAGGGCTGATATGTACATGAAGGATGGGCTTCGTTTAAGTGGAAAGGGGGCGGCAGTATTCGCGGACAAACTTTCAGCAGCAGTAGATAGTGACTTGGGTACAATGACAAATATTTTTGGAAGTAAACATTCTTTAAACTAGAAGTGCAGGGGGGTTACCTAGTCGTGTCTCAAGCAGAGCAAGAGGCCACTAGCACAGATAAACCAATATCAAATCATCCGAAAAACATCTCTGAAAAAGGTTATAGATGCGTATGTTTAAATGCAAGGAGCATAGTAAATAAGAAAAACGAATTAAACATTATGGTAGAAGATATTGACCCTCACATAATTGGTATAACTGAATCATGGGCCAACATAGATATAACAGATGCTGAATTAGGACTGACAGGATATGTCATGTTTAGGAAAGATCGAATAGGAAGAAGGGGCGGGGGAGTTATTTTATATGTTAAAGAATCTATTCAGGCTTATGAAATAAAACTAGAAAGGGAAGCAGATTGCGATGAAGCTGTTTGGTGCAAAATTGTTTCAGGAAATTCAAAATTAACTATTGGATTAGTTTACCGAAGTCCAAACATAAACGAAGAGGACAACACAAAAATAAAAAACGCTATAAAGGAAGTTAGTAAAGGGGAATGTATCATAATGGGAGATTTTAACCATGGACACATACAATGGAATTATCTAGAGAGCACAGGGATTGAGGACCAACAATTTCTATTTTTAATCCAGGATAGCTTTCTTACTCAGCACGTGCTAGAACCAACCAGGGGAGAAAATGTATTAGATATAGTTTTGTCATCACAAAAAGAATTAGTGGACAATGTAAACATATTTGAACCATTGGCTAACAGTGACCATAATCAAATACATTTTGACATCATTGTAAAATCAGAAAGCAAAAATAAGAAAACGTACAAGAAAAACTTCCTCAAAGGTAACTACAAAGATATGAGAAAATACTTAGCAAAGCTAGATTGGAATAACATGCTGATGAATAAGACCGCAATTGAATGTTGGAATATTCTAAAATATGAAATTGAGAGTATCATCGATAAATTTGTTCCCTTCCAAAAACAAGGAAAACGGTGTAGAAAGAAACACTTGTCAAAAGAGGCTATTAGAAAAATAGTGTTAAAACAAACTATGTGGAGGGTTTATAGGCGTACTAGAAAGGAAGAAGACTATGCAAATTACAAAGATGCACTTAATGCAGATAGAAGTGAAATCAGACAATCTAAAAGAAGCTATGAGCAAAAACTAGCATGTAACATAAAAAATGACAGCAAGAGTTTTTATGCATATGTCAGGAGTAAACAAAACGTACAAGACAAGGTTGGACCTCTAGAAGACAATGCTGGAAATATAATATCACAGGGTTTTTAATGGCGGAAGACCTAAATGGTTACTTCAGTTCAGTGTTTACCAAAGAAGGTATTAGTTCATTACCAGTTGCTGATGCTAAATTTCAGGAGGCTAAATCTGAATATTTAGGTCCGTTAGTTGTAACTCCAGAATTGGTAGCTAAGAAAATAAAGGCAATGAAGGATAACAAATCACCGGGAGTGGATGGGATTCCTCCAAAATTACTAATGGAAACAGTATAACAAATCAGTATACCACTTGCAATAGTATTCAACTTGTCATTAAAAGAGGGAGTTGTTCCGCTTGACTGGAAAGAAGCAAACATCATACCATTATTTAAAAAGGGTTCGAGAAATAAGTCAGAGAATTACAGACCAGTGAGTTTAACGTCAGTGATTTGTAAATTATTAGAAAGGTTAATTAAAGACCATATGGTGGACTTCCTCGTTAAGCATAAATTATTAAATTCGTCTCAACATGGATTCCTTAAAGCGAGGTCATGCTTAACAAATATGTTGTGTTTTTTGGAAGAAATCACTAAGTGGATCGACGTGGGATCGCCAGTAGATATTATTGGTCTCTTACACGTTTTTTATGAATAATGTCTCTCACTTCTGGAATCAGCATTCTTATCACTTTTACACTTTTCAGATATGACTCATAAGCGGCAGTATTATATATATATTATTGCTTATTCGAAATATGGCAAGACATTCCTGATTGTTCTGTCGTCTATTGAAACATATGACACGTGGATTTCCCTTTCAATCTTAGAAAGTATGTATAAAAATTAAACAAGACACTCAGAAACGAAATGCTGCACCTGGCTGACCTGATAACAGTTTCTAGGAAACATTACTGGGTCAGAATAGTTATACTATTACGGAAATTCACTAATCTAGCTAGTGTTATTGGCGGAATTTTAGCAGACTAACTGGGGTGCTGTTAGTGTGTTACAATTACGTGTCTTGTTGGCCGGCAATGTCAAGCTGAGAGATAACACTGAGGTATCAACGATCTGTGTCGTTTTGTCCGTGTAGGTGACCTCTCACTGACGCACCGCTTGAACGCGCCAGGACGATGCTCCATTCCGCCTAGAACAGGTGCACCGTCTACGTTTTATCTGTCGTGTTACCCGATATGTAAATAAGTAAATTAATTACAATTGAAGAGGCACAATTCGTATCATCATTTTTCTTAGCAGTTATATTGAATCAATAGTATTCTTCGAATTCAACAATGAATTATAATTTATATAACTGTTTTGCAGCAATTGATTTCAAGATAGTTTAGCTTATTTTGCATCGTTTCGTGTTTTATTGACAATCTAAGTATCTAAGTTTCATTATGTTAACATTATTTCGTAAGTGTGTACAACGTATACGTAAAATGCTAAAACAGTTCCTGTAGTAAAAATATTGATGTTACTGCATTACACTGGAAACGTTACTTTATACTTTATCATCACGACTGTCTCACAGAGTTACCATTCAGCAGTAACGACTTCTGCCG
The DNA here is from genome assembly GCA_033239005.1 of Lamellibrachia satsuma. Lineage (NCBI taxonomy): Eukaryota > Metazoa > Annelida > Polychaeta > Sabellida > Siboglinidae > Lamellibrachia > Lamellibrachia satsuma. Next base: position 324,833 of record BSQZ01000145.1, on the reverse strand, counting down.
ACACAAAGCTGACGGATGGTACCAATTACTTGACGAAGGCTACACGCAGTGCCTAGCTGGTCGTCAACGGAACGTGCGCCATTGCGGAGGCAGATATATATACAATCGGGCGGTTGGTGCGGTTAATGAGCAGTGCAAATTTTGCCCAACTACCTGCCAATGCAAAACAAACTGTCGTAACTCCAACGCCAACAAAAGTGAGCGCACACTCTTCTTCGACTACACCTTTTCATATTGATCATTCATATGCTTATATAAAATATGCTGCTATATAATTGTTCTGGTGGTCATTTGATTCGCAAAATGAGTTTATGGGTCAAGCTAATTGAAAGTTTACCGAGCAACCGTAAACAATGTTCAGCTGTTAAATAACAGTAAAGTAGCGATTTACTTTCTGAGATTTAATTACTCAACGTACACTGTATCAAAATAACTGACAGACATTCTAGGACCTATCGATGGTAAGACATAAAACCACATAAAGAACTCAAAGCACTTAGCTTATGAAATGGCTTCTATCATAGATCGAACAAGACGATAGGTTCCCATCACATGATGTAGTGCCTCTCTTCACCAAAACCCATATCAACGAGACACTGGATATCATTAAGAAGTGACCAGTGGACGACACAGAATTGACACTACGGACACACCTAAACGTGGATGACATAATGGAGATGTTGAAGTGCTTTGTCACAACTTCATGGGGTACGATGTATTAGCAGACAATGGAATGGACTGCTGCCGAGAGGCCCCTGGAAGCCACATGCCATGCCGCTGACACTGGCAATCATCACCTTCATCCTCCTTCTGCAGTCACACAACCTTACGGTCATCACGGATGGCTATCCATCACCAACAGCTGCTGCCACCCCCATGATCAACATCAGTGCTACCACCCAGGACATAGCATATGGGAACGGAAATCTCACCAGTCACCAATGTCTCCAAGCCCTACTGATGATCGCTGGGGTGGAGCAGAATCCTGACCCAAACTCACTGACCAGGGATGAGACCACCCAAGAGCAGGACTATGTACAGAGCTCGGGCTGAGCTCTGTGCCAGTGCGCCGTCTCCTGAAATCCGGGATACGCTTCGACTCTATGACCCTCTCCTGGACAACTGAGCGATGGAGAGGCAAGTAAATAAGGCTGGAAAAGGCACTCTGGTACTTAGCTTATCTCACCTGGGATTACCAGGTATGAAGAACTACACTTAGGAGGCATGTGTCTCAGCACTGATATGTAGAATATAAAATATGTTGCCAGATCAATGTCGTCTGTACAAAGAACGTTACTGCATCAAACTGACTGACACTCCCCCTACTAACCTGCAAAGTTTGTGGCCAGGACACACATTACCGCTGCATCATGGACCACCTACATTGAGCCGGATACCACATTAATACAGTTCGCAGGTGACACAAGGGGTCCTCAGGATGCACACTCCCCCGCAAGCAGTCTGACTGGGAATAGCCGCCCACAGGATACCAGTAATGCAACAGCTCACTGGAACTTGGAGCGTCATGCCGAGATACAACCTGGTGCTGAAGTCACTGGAACACACTATGTCCCATACAGAAGAAACAACAGAAACACATGTTCTTTCTACAGGCAGGGCCCCTGCAGATATGACATGGGAGGTCACATGTGCCCCAATGAGCACCCCCAGTGTGCAAGAAACATGGAAACAAGGGTCCGAATGGGTGCACCGCTGGAAGACCCTGTTTCACCCAAAAATGTGCCCAATGTCCCGTTAGCAAACGGGAATTTTCAAGCGTGACTGCAAGTTAAGACATGTAACAGGCAAGAAACGGCAGCTGGAAGGCACAAGGCCTACACATCAATCCAGGAAGCATGAAAACCATCCATGAAGAACCACCAACAAATGGAGCAAAAGCCGGACTATTGCTTAGTGGCACTGCACACTGCGAGGACAGAAAACGGAAGAACTGGACCGGAGGATAGCTGCCATGTGCCCGACTCCGCCTAGTAACCCTCCCCTTTGGTGCAACAACCAGCCCAGCTCCCAGCACCGGCCGCACTCATATGGCCGGAGCGCAACACTCCCAACGAGGGCCAGTAGTCGGTGCACCCAACCTTCGATTAGGAGGCAACGCCAGCCGTCCCATGATGCTGGTGCCAATGCCTCTAGCCAACTAGACCACTTCAGCATACTGAATGTGCGGGGACTAAAGCCTAGGACAGTCCCCGGTAAGGTCCTCTACACCCAGGACCTTCTTCACTACACCAACCAGCTCTTCCTTTCTCTAGCGGAGACCTGGCTGAAGAACCACCTGGATATGGAATACAAGATAAACGACTATACACTCTTTCGCAAAGACTACATTCGCCAAAGGTGACATTGGAGAGGCAGAAACTGTGGTGGTGTAGCCTTCTATCTGAGAGATGACATTGCATCAATTGCCGAGCCAGTTCTAAACTACTGAATGGTGCAGTAGAGGCCCTTGGATTACACATCAAATTCAAAGACTTACTTCTCATAGTGATGCATCGGCAGCCCGACGATGTCACTGGTGGGAATCGGTCCACTAGTAGAGAGCTTAGCCAAGCTCTAGATGAGATCAGAGCCACCCTGGCAGTCATGCCTTCCTCTACCCCTGATGTGGTCCTCTATGGGGATTTTAAATTGCCCCACATCGCTTGGGCAGATGGAATTCTCCGTGGAGGATTAAGCAGCGATGAACGAATCCCTGAAGTATGTGCCTCGGAAGAAATGTAAACAAGGGGAACAAAATTCCGCGAATGATGAGAATCCTGATGAGACGCCGAACCAAGGTGAATATGCAGCTGTTTTGAGTCACATCAGAAGCCTGAAAGGCCAAGCTGACTCAAGAATCCAGGGAGATTGAGAAGAAACTATGTGACTCATACAGGACCGAGAAAGTTGAGATGGAACACAAGGCTGTGTTGGCTATGAAGAAGAACAACAGGCATTTCTAATCAGCACTGGTGTAGGCCCTCTCATTGATGCATCCATGAACATTACCAGCTATCCAGTGAAGATGGCGAATATGCTAGCTGAGCAGTGCAAGTCTGTTTTCAGTACACCTAAGGAGAAATTGTCAGATCCACTTGACTTATTTCCCAATGAACCATACAGGTCACCACATAAAATAAACCACAGCATACAAGACGTTGAATTCAGCACCGAAGACATCGAACATGCCATAGGAGATATCTCTTCGACAGTTGCTGCTGGACCAGATCGCTTCCCAGCAATTCGTCTGAAGCAGTGCATACGTGCCCTGTCCAAGCCACTCTTCCTGATCTGGAGAACATCGCTTGACAAGGGAGTGATTCCTCAGTTACTGAATAATGGAAATATCATCCCAATCCATAAGAGCAATAGTCGTGGTTTCCCCAAAAAAACTACATACCGTTTTCCCTGACGTCACACGTAGTAGAGGTGTTCGAGAAAGTTTTGTGAAAGAGGGTAGCGACATACATGGAGAGACACAACCTGTTTAATCCTAGCCAGCACTTATTGCGCACTACGATCTCATCCTTGAACTGCTCGAAAGCGTTCGACAAAGTTTGACTTCATGGTGACGTTGCGCAAACTTAACAGGCTAGGCCTCTCCGGTAAGATTGGCATATGGATGCACATTTTCCTCACCAACAAAAAACAGCAAGTTCTTGTCAACAATGTGATACCGAGCCCAACAGAACTAACATCTGGTGTCCCCCAGGGATCAGTTCTCGAACCGCTCCTCTTCCTGAAACTTATTGGGGACATAGATCAAGATGTGACCCGGGGTTTCCTGTTCTGCTTTGCTGATGACACCAGGATGTGACCCAGGCGTTCCTCTCCTGCTTGGCTGATGACACCAGAATTGGCTGTCAGATCACTTCAGTGAATGATTCTGAGGCACTCCAAGCCGACCTGGATACAGTATACAACTGGACAGAACAGAACAATATGGAACTAAACAGCAATACACTTGAGTGTATGCGATATGGATCCAATAAAACACTCCAGACACTCACACAATATACGACAAACACTGGCAGTATGATACAAGACAAGGACAGTGTGGAAGACTTGGGTGTCACCATAACTAATGATGGCACCTTCAAGAGGCACATATAGCATGCAGTCTCTGAAGCTAAGAGGCAGTGTGGGTGGATACTGAGAACATTTGATACTAGACAAGTACTCCCCATGCTCACTCTATGGAAGTCACTTGTACAGTGCAAGCTGGATTACTGTAGCTAGTTGCAGTGTCCCACAGAGACTGGAGATATCCAATCAATCGAGATGGTTCAGAGGTCATTTCTATGGAAATATATCGGAATGAGCCAACTGTCATACTGGAAACAACTAAGCCACCTCCAACTATATTCCCAGGAGAGACGCAGAGAGCGCTACATAGTTATTTACATATGGGGCATACTGGAAGGACAATTACAAATGCTGATGGGCTCACTAGTAGAATCATGGCTAAGTAGCACACCAGACGAAGCCGGGAATGCATAATACCAAAGGTCACCAGAAACGCTCCTCAAGCTATCCAGAGACTCAGGTATGCCAGTCTGCATCAGCACAAGTAATTCTGCAAATGTCATATATCATACAATGCTGGGAAAAAGATACAATGTGTGTGTCACTCTAAGACTGAGAGACCCGCCAGTCGAGACATATATATATGTGTCTCCAATGTGGTGGCCTGCACCACCTCTGTGGGAGATAATTCCAGTTCACTACATTTCAGGGAAATAATGACATCCTGTATGAATCGGTTTTATCACATGTTTGAATATATACCGAACAACAAAAGAAACGCGAACATTTCAACATAAGTTTTTGTCACGACATAATCAGCTAAAAGTTTTTCGTTCTAGGTATAGCTAGTTCCGTAACTGATAGGCATCAGCAGAATTTGCCGGCCACATGTTCTCCATAAGTTTCGCTCCTAGATACGGATACGTAAATACTGACGGTTAGACACTTTCAGCTGTGCGTTTTTTGCTCCCAACGTATATCAATACTTAACGTATATATGTGGTGTTTCGTTGAAGTCGAAAATATCGTGCATGGCGCACGTGCTAACACGGTCCAGACCGGTAGGTTAAAGGCCTGCGTGTGCGCGTGGGATATACCCGGCCGCCGTAGTCATCGCATTTGACTGATGGATAGGTTCCACGACGTCAACGAAAGCACCCCGAACATCACCGAGAATCCTTCTCAACAACAGAGGCATATTAAGCGAAAAACAGCGCGCCGCCGACATGCCGATAAACCAACCCGGGTTGTATAGAAAATTTCGGACAGATCGCATACGTTATGCACAGTCCAACTAGGCTAGTTCGAGGCCTGTGTTAAGGTTTTATCGGCATGTCGGCAGCGTACTGTTTGACCGCTTAAGGTGGCTGATTACCCTGAAATAAAAGTAAAGAATCTTTCAATTTTAAAGGTTGTCTGAAATCCATTAGACCAAAAAAAAAAAGGCATAAAACGTTGGGGCGTCCCGTACAACTGTTGGAAACATCTGACGTAGTAACAGCTCCGTCACCAGCAAAATTAGCCAAATACTGTGCACTAGTCATAATCGGTCATGGTATGAGATTTATTTACTATTCAAATATAAGACTTGCAGGAATATTGAAATTTGATATGTTAATATTACATAATTAAGCTTTTTTTTTATTTATACATATTATATAAGTGACAAAACAATAAAATATGAAGTGCCCATAAAGGTAATATTGTCGTCTTTCTACAGCATGTGGCGCTTTGAATTTCCCGTGTCGAGATAACGCGCGCAAAGCCCACCATGAGAACTGTGACGCTTATTATATCTGCGAGAAAGACAGGTATGTAGAAAAGATATGCGACTACCCTGATCGCTGGTCTGTTGAACACGAACGCTGTGAAGGATTCCAGTCAGTCGACTGCGGTAGACGTCGTCCCTGGCACCACCCGTGTGAGTGTAAACACACTCTTACAACTATTAAAACATCACGGCAACGATAAAATTATTTAAACAACGACCCGCAATATCTAACTATAATCGAACTAGTGTACTATGTTTGTATGATTGTATGTGGTTATGTTCACGTTTCCCCCCTAGACGGATTGCACCTTGGGCGCCAAAGTTTCAGGGATTAATCTAAGACTCCATGAATGAAACGTAACGCCTTTATTTTTCGAAATACCCGGTATATCAAGAGTTTTTTTAATTGCAAATGTTCGCTACGTAAAATGTCAACTTCCAACAATCGCGGAAACCAGGCGCGCGCGCGCGCATGGCGAATACTTCGGTACGTAAAGCGTTTGAGAGTACGTAGCGTCATTTGGACGGTTTATATTAATCATAGTAGAAAGCACGAACTCGGGCCAATACATAATAAAAAAAATATTCTACTATTCTACAACCGATACAAGTATCCATGGGTCTAAATTCACGCGATCTGCAACATTATATATATATATATATATATATATATATATATATATATATATATATATATATATATATATATATATATATATATATATATATATATAAATTATACATATATCAGCACATACATGATGTCGTTGTATATACTGGTAATGGGAAGGATGGCTGTATGTAATATAATATGCAACATTCCAACAATTACACATAGTTTAATATATATATATATATATATATATATATATATATATATATATATATATATATATATATATATATATATATATATATATATATATATATATATATATATATTAAACTATGTGTAATTGTTGGAATGTTACATATTATATTACATACAACCATATATATATATATATATATATATATATATATATATATATATATATATATATATATATATATATATATATATATATATATATATATATATATATATATATATATATTAAACTATGTGTAATTGTTGGATATCGCTGTGTGAATAATGTGGTCACGACTGTAATTGTTTGACTATATATATATACATGTATGAATACATGTATGAGGCAAGGTAAAGTACCGTACCAGAGGAATGGCCGACAGGGCTAATAGGCTAATATGGAAGAAGAAGGGAGATGTGCAAGACCCAGGGAAATACCGAGGAATCACACTTCTAAGTCACATCATGAAGCTGCTAGAGAGGATTCTGGATGTGAGGATCCGAAAGAAAGTAGAGAAAGAATTGGGTGAAGAACAACAAGGATTCAGAAAGGGCAGAGGGACGACTGATGGGATGTTTGCATTAAGACAAATGGTTGAGAAGAGGTTGGAGATGCAAGGGAGAATGGCAGTGGGATTTGTGGACCTGGAAAAGGCCTATGACACAGTCCCTAGAGAGATGGTGATGGCAACAGTGAGATGGATGGGAGTGCCAGAAGCAGAAGCCAGGATGGTGGAAGCAATGTATGAGAGAACAAAAGGAAGAGTTGTGGTTGGATCTGGGTTGTCAGAAGAGTTTTTAGTTAACATCGGTTTGAGGCAAGGAAGTGCCCTTAGCCCTTTACTGTTTATCATGGTGATGGAAATAATCAGCAGGAAGATCAGCATGAAGGATATTCTCAGGAAGATGATGTATGCAGATGATTTGGCCATAATAGCAGAAAGCAAACAAGACCTACAGGAAGTGTTGGAGGAATGGAAGGGGGTGTTCGAGAAGCACGGACTGCGAATGAGCCTAGAGAAGACAGAAGTGATGTGGGTTGGACACCAGAGAGAGGAATTGAACATCAGGTTGGATGGTAAGGAGATCAAGCAAGTGGATGGCTTTGTGTACCTTGGAGGAATGGTTACGGAGGATGGGCAATCAGCGGCAGAAGTGCGACGTCGGACACAAGCGGGAGCAAATGCTTGGAGAAAGTAGAGGGAGTCATGTTAGACAGAACAATTTCAAAAAAGCTGAAAGGGAAAGTCCTGAGAACATGTGTTACACCAGCATGCCTGTATGGTCTGGAGACAGTGGCGTTGACATAACAACAACAACAACAGAAGCTGCAAGTGTGTGAGAACATCTGGGTTCGGCGAATAACAAGAACAAAGAGGGTAGACAGAAGAAGGATGAACGACCTAAGGAAAGAGGTTGGGATGCAATGCAGCCTAACAGCAAGATTGGTGAGAAGCAGGATGAGATGGGCAGGCCACTTGGTAAGAATGGATGCAAGCAAGCTAGCAAAGAGAGCAGAGATGGAAACACATCAAGGACGCAGGAAAAGGGGAAGGCCACAGCTGAGATGGGAGGACTGCGTGAGGAGGGACATGAGAAGATCAGGGGAGGATGAAAGATGGAGAGAGGGAGCAGCCGATAGAAAACTATGGAAAGAAAGAACAGAAAGAGTGGCTCGACAATATTTTACCTGACCCTCACCCCTGTACAGCAGGGAACAAGGAGGAAGAGCATATATATATATATATATATATATATATATATATATATATATATATATATATATATATATATATATATATATATATATATATATATATATATATATTTATATATATATGTATATATATATATATATATATATATATATATATATATATATATATATATATATATATATATATATATATATATATATATATATATATATATGTATATGTATATGTATATGTATATGTATATGTATATATATATATAAATGTATATATATATATATATATATATATATATATATATATATATATATATACATACACAAATTAATCTATGTATATACTGGTAATGGGAAGGATGGCTGTATGTAATATAATTTGTGTCTTTCGATAATCGTAACTAAAAACAACTTTTGGAACAATGTATTTGTATTGCAACGATGAAATAATTGTTAGAGATTTAGAATATGGGTTTCTTACGCAAACATTTCTTCAGATTGTTGTGAAACCTGCATATATTATTTTATAAATTAGATTATTATTATTATTATATTATATTACGTATAGCAAATGAACGGGCGTAGCCATTCTTGCTTACGTTACTGTATACAGGAGTCAGACCACAGTTGAGAATTGCATTGGTGGCCATGTTAACGTTTTGTCTGATTATAAGAAAACGTGACCACTAAAAATTCACAGAAACTGCCATCATCTCATTGACATGGTGACCAAGTTTTATCAAAATCACATACATCCAGCTCTTTTAAATCGCCCCGACGTGCGATGCCTATCAATTTTGACAAAAATAGCCATGTATTCATGCGCCCACGTGGCCCATAGCAGAAAAATTCCCCCAAAATCCCTCCGCCAGTTAAACTCTTTTAAAAAAATGCACTGTTTCACAGCCAATAGCTTCTACAAACAAACCTGTGAATATGACTGCTCAATTGCACTTATGTCACATCATATGAATTCTTTAAATTGACATATCGCAATTTAATACGCCCTACCTAATAAACAGGAAGGTCAACTGTGGTCTTACCCCTGTATTAATACGTGAGCGGCAGCGGATAACACTCGCGGTCAAGGCCGAAAGCAGTCACTAGCGATAGCGTCAAGATAGCGTAGAATCGTTTCAACACTGACAAGTAAGTGTCAACTCGCGAGGTATACATTTGGGGAAAACCCATGTTTGCGACCTTTTATTCCGGATAAACGTTACAAATTGAGCTTAAGATCATACATGTTATGTGATGTAATATATGTTTAGATAAAACTATACTAGTAACGTAGTCTCTAGACCACGTGTCTGCGTGGGGTTGGGGCATTCCGTCTCAAATAAAACATAATAAGAAAATCTTGTTGTGCTCATATTTTTTATTCAACTAATATTTGGAGATTTCTTGTTCTACTGAAAATACCAATAACTAAAAACTATTTGTGCTAGAACTGGTATAAAATACACAACTTCAAAGTCAGATCGTGTGAGAAATTATACAGAAAAGTGATACAGTAGTATATATGTTCCTTTTTACATAATGATGGAGAATAAGCATACCAAATCTCAGAGTTCAATCTTGATCTAGAGTCTAGATGCTATCACAAGCGACTGCTTTCGGCACTGACCTCCAATGGCAATGTTTCGTTTTTTTAAATTGAGAAAACGGCGAGTTTGCAGAAACGCAGAAAAATCGCGAAAAAAACGGCGACTTTGTAGAAACGCGGAAATCGAAATAACTTTGAGTTTGTAGAAACGTTGAAAATCGAGAAAACGGCGAGTTTTGCCGATGTTGTCATGTTATGGGCTTCATAGCTCTAATCAAACTGGCGATCTACCACTGGGTTTCGGCGTCACTCGATCGGAGTACCAAGCGTCGTTGTCCTCCGCAGTGGCGTTATCAGATTTCAAGTATGAACGAACAAACCAGTAGGGTAAATTCCGGTTGTCTCTCGCAGTTAGGCACGATACAACCAGAACTACATTCGTACGCCCAATGCATTGGCAGATGTGTCCGTCGAATATTCTTACTTTTGTCTCTCTCTTCTGCGGCAGCCTTTGGTGTTCGCAAAATATGTCCGACTTGACACATAATGGAACTGGCGGCAATTTAACTACAACTATTATTTAGGGGTTGTATCGATGAAAACCGGGTTGTATCGCGCATTTTAAAGACAATCGATTCTCCAAGTTGCAACGTTCAGATCGTGTTGAAACCACAGTATTGATTTGGTCCATATAAATCGATTTGAAAAATAAAAATAAATTAGGGTTGAAGCTATGTCACATAACATTAACAGTATTGAGGTTAACGTTGAACTTGTTGATCTGTGGCAATTCAAAATATCACAATTGCACACAAAAATCACAAGAATCGTCCTATTTTTTTATCGTTGACAACTTCACCAGATTTCATGAGAATAATTACCTACAGGTGCTACATCATATAACATTAAACATATTGAGGTTGACGTTAACAGTTTTAGCTGTGACAATTCAAAATGTAGAAATTACAAAAACATACTAATTTTAAATTCATTTTCCTAAATGTTTCTCTCAAAGTCGCCATGTTTGTGTTAATTTTATTTAAAACATAAACAAATTGTTTGATATAATACGATTTTCTTTCAAATTTTTTCGTTTTAATCACCAAATGACTTGTCATCGATACAACCCGATGCCATGCGGGTTATTACCCTACATCACACACATTAGCTCTGGTCGTCATTTCTCATTGAATAATCATCCTAGACACACATTATACAGTGTGTAATGTCCTTGTGTGCTCTCGACAGGTGATCGAAGACACACAACTACTAACTACAAGTTTGGAATACGGTCTTGTAGTAGCTACAGTGATCATCATGGCAACTGCACTGCACGGAAAGATGGAATCTACTACATACTATCATCCATGGATGTTTGCGGTCTGTATGGGTGTATTAATGGTACACTGATGAGACTGAACGGCAGCTCGGCGACCTATTTTAAATGTTCCGACGGACATGGGATAAACCCTGTCACTTGTCTGTGTGAGGACGGAGCCAACTGCCCAAACAACACCGTCGAACGTAAGTGAATTCAAAACAGTGGCCAATATGGCGGTGGTTGTTTCATACGTGCTGTTTCAGTGTATTTTTGCTGTAAAGTAGTCACCCATCTGTTTACTCACATATTTGCGTTACGGTTTGTTTACCAGTACTGATTTATTCTCAAAGACAGATAACAAAATATAATTAGTCTTGACATCAGAAGATGTTGTCGATTCACCTGGCGTGTCATACTGTGTCTTATAAGTGGGGAGCGGTGGTCCGTTTCGAAGATTATGCAATTTCGTTCACCCCACTTTGCCTGTGAATTTCGGAAGAGACATTAAAAGCCGTTGGTCCAAACGCCTGCGTTAGCCCAAGGTTGGGCCGTTTGGAATATAATTACTTGATAATTATTTGAGCATAAATTTCTTTTCCCTGTTTGTAGGGAAGTTAAGTACACGACACATATATTAATTAACCTCTCTCAAATTCTATTCCCGTAAGCTCATCTTAACTCGACCCACAATTTGTTTTATGTATTCAGCGAAGGACGTGTTTATCCCATCAATGTTCACGCAAGTTACAAACATTGATTATTCGATTTGCATTATAAAGTAAACATTAAGGTAACTATCATTGTTACGCACACTAAAACTATAATATGCAAAATGCATATTGTCCTTTTTCAGTAGCAGTGTTATCTCGTGTGAGTGCAGCAGTCAACTGACGTTGACGGTTGAATTAGAGTAGGGTGGGGCAAACCGCAACACCGGGGCAAAACGCACCCCTTTATGTTGGCAGATCCAACTATTAGTGCCGCTATCTCCCAATAAACCAATGCAACATGATGCCAAACCAATGTGGGCATGTTCGATTTTAGGAGACGCAGCACGTATAGTAAGTTATACAAATTTGATTTGTTTGGCCGTATTATTATTATAACAAATTGAACAGTTAGGTTAACACTATTTATTGACAAGTTTGCTACATTATTAACATATATGAGTGTGAGTGTGTGTGTGTTTGTGTGTGTGTGTGTGTGTGTGTGTGTGTGTGTGTGTGTGTGTGTGTGTGTGTGTGTGTGTGTGTGTGTGTGTGTGTGTGTGTGTGTGTGTGTGTGTGTGTGTGTGTGTGTGTGTGTGTGTGTGTGTCAGGACGTAGGATGTGGGATGTAGTCCTAAAACTTGGTGGTAGGTGGGAGCTTGGCCTCAGAAAAAAGTGAAATAAGTGGGAGGTTGACCTAAACGATAGGGGAGGTGTGATTTTTAGGTGCGAAGTATTAACAAAAATTATCTAAATAACATTACACATTATATAAACAGCATTACCAAACAATCTACGGCAGCATCGTGCCATGGATGTCCAACATTATAATTCGTCGTTCTTATAGATTGGTGCCCGGTCCACCATATATGGCACCACTGTTATATATGTCAAATCCCATCTTGCGCGTAGTGAGCGAAGCGTATCTATGTGAAGGATTCAGGAACGGTTATTGGTTATCGGGTTAAAGGAGGTTCTTCATAAATTATATAACCTGTGAAAAGGTGTTCGTTTATTTACCGTAATAACTAAGTCGGTTCTATAGATTGGTGGTGGGGAAAATATACTTAATGTTTCAATAAAATAAATAGAAAACATGACGACATTTGTGACACGTGCAATACTTCCACTAAAATGCATTTTTGTTGTAGTGGTTTTAGTAGGGTTTTGTCAGTCCAGTACTGTTTAGGAAAGAGGTGTGTATATGCAAGTGCGTTAACCGTTTCCGCCTTAGATGAAAATAAGTAGGCCAGATCGTGTTTTCCCCCAAAGAGGTGCGCTTTGCCTCACCCTACTCTAAATGTGTCAGATCAGTATCAGCATCAGTAGTATGTGTCTTTTTGAATCAGTAAATCAGCAGATTTCGGGGCTCATTCTGATTGGTCGAAATTTGAAATGGAGCGTTCTGATTGGTCGAGAGCATTTTACCATCAGGGGGGCCACGGGGTAATCCCCTATCATCGCTCAAATGAGCAGATTTTGGGGCTCTTTCTGATATCTTTCGAGAGCAGTTTCACCGCCAGGGGGCGCTACAGGTCAATTATGTCGACGGTTCTGATTGGTCGAGAGCGGTCACGTGACCTATGACGTCACAGCTCATTTGCGTAAATTTGCATAAATTAGCATAAATAGCACCCTTTTGTGGTGAAACCGTCGCCAGGGAGCGCTACGGTTCAATTGTGTCGACGGATCTGATTGGTCGAGAGCCGTCACGTGACCTACGACGTCACATCTCCTCATTTGCATATCACGTGACCTCTTATGGAGGCTGTCATCTTTTTTTTTTGCTGCCATGTTTTGCGATGATACGGTCACCAGGAGGCGCTGCTACGAGTCAAATGTATCGACGGTTCTGATTGGTCGAGAGCAGTCACGTGACCTATGACGTCACAGCTCCTCCCCATTATCTAAAATTAGGAAATTTTGGGGTAGTGTTTTGTGATGATACGATCGCCAGGGGACGCTACAGGTCAAGATCAAAGGTGGCGAGCGTTCTTATTGGTCGAGAGTCCTATGACGTCACCTCATCAAGTGTGAATATAATTGTCAGTTAAGGTTAGTGTTAGGGTTAGTAACCCTATTAGAAAAATCGATAAAAACTGGTAAACTGTAGGAATAATTGTCAGTTAGGGTTAGGGTTAGTAAACCTAATGAAAGGTCAGAGGTCAAAGGCCACCGACCTTTTGTACTGATACAATTGCCAGTTAGGGTTAGGATTAGTAACCCTAATTCTGTCGTCTGTAGTGAACCCTAATACGAACCCTATAGGGTTAGTAAACCTAACGATAGAATTAGGGTTACTAACCCTAAACCTAACTGGCAATTGTATAAGTACAAAAGGTCGGTGACCTTTGATTTTTGACCTTTCATTAGGGTTACTAACCCTACAGGGTTCGTATTAGGGTTCACTACAGACGACAGAATTAGGGTTACTAACCCTAACCCTAACCCTAACTGGCAATTGTATAAGTACAAAAGGTCGGTGACCTTTGACCTTCCATTAGGGTTACTAACCCTAACCCTAACTGACAATTATTCCTACAGTTTATCAGTTTTTATCGATTTTTCCATTAGGTTACTAACCCTAACCCTAACCCTAACTGACAATTATATTCACACTTGATGAGGTGACGTCATAGGACTCTCGACCAATAAGAACGCTCGCCACCGACCTTTGACCTTGACCTGTAGCGCCCCCTGGCGATCGTATCATCGCAAAACAGTGCCCAAAAATCTCCTCATTTTAGATAATAGGTGAGGAGCTGTGACGTTATAGGTCACATGACGGCTCTCGACCAATCAGAACCGTCGACACAATTGACCTGTAGCGCCCCCCGGCGGTGAAACTGCTCTCGACCAAGCAAAAAGAGCCCCAAAATCTGCTCGTTTGAGCGATCAAATTTCGACCAATCAGAATGAGCCCCAAAATCGGCTCATTATTTACTGATTTAAAAAGACACACATACTACTAGCATCGTATCGGTGATAATTAAACTAACAACGTTACATAACAAATGAACGTGTGGTAAGTGAACAGTTTATGTGTGTGTCGCCAGTAACAAACGACAATAGTCAGCAACAGTTTGCAGCTCGTCGTCTCACACGGTACTTGTTGTTATAGATGTCCCCGACTCACCGTATTTGTGGTGTACTGACGGTGAAGTCCGCACGTATCGCTACGACTGCCGCAACTACTGGCGCTGTCAGAACGGGATGTGGACGGTGGAAGGTTGTCCTGAAGGCATGGAGTGGTCAGACGTCAAGATGGAATGTGTGTCCAAATCCTCCTACTGTGGCAAACGTTGGCTTCCAGAAACATATAGTGAGCATTTAATGTGATAGACTGTCAAAAATAAACTAACATACCTCAACCGTTAAGCAGCAAATCAAACATCCGTTGTCAACACACAACACAATAATAATAATAATAACTTTATTTAAACACCATCAAATCCGGGGCTAATGACCCGTTCCCGAGCGTGGGCATAAATACATGAAACAGTATTTAACAATTACATATGAAAAGAAAAAAATGCAAAAAGAAAGTACAATAGACAATAAAATAATATAAATTGGTCTTACAAAGCACAACACGTTTACGAACGATAAAACTTTCTTTGTATAACCAGGTGAATCGCAGTTCCCATCAACATTAAACAATTCGATTCCACAGGATGTCGGTGCAATGAAAGGAAAATGTATTGCCAACTGGGTTGTATGGGAACAACGTGTAAAATGGGCCACTTAAGTAAGACTTGTAATAAAGTTGACGTTAGTTTATTAAATATTGTTTTTCTCAACAGAATAATCTTATCCATTTATCTCACTACGCATGTACCTATATATGGCGCCTTTTTGTCTAAACTACTATATCTGAAGAGTGTTTCAAGACATCACCCGATTTTTCTCTCTTTAAAATGTGCGTGCAAAACAGGCCCCCATCCACTTGTACTAATAAATTATCACACACTTAGCAAACAAATTGTCCACACTCGGTGCTAAGCACTGGTGTGTCCACGCCGTACGTTGTCCACACTCGGTGCTATGCACTGGTGTGTCCACGCCGTACGTTGTCCACACTCGGTGCTATGCACTGGTGTGTCCACGCGGTACGTTGTCCACACTCGGTGCTATGCACTGGTGTGTCCACGCCGTACGTTGTCCACACTCGGTGCTATGCACTGGTGTGTCCACGCCGTACGTTGTCCACACTCGGTGCTATGCACTGGTGTGTCCACGCTGTACGTTGTCCACACTCGGTGCTATGCACTGGTGTGTCCACGCCGTACGTTGTCCACACTCGGTGCTATGCACTGGTGTGTCCACGCCGTACGTTGTCCACACTCGGTGCTATGCACTGGTGTGTCCACGCTGTACGTTGTCCACACTCGGTGCTATGCACTGGTGTGTCCACGCTGTACGTTGTCCACACTCGGTGCTATGCACTGGTGTGTCCACGCCGTACGTTGTCCATATTTGATCCAGTCTTCCCCTACCATACTGTCTGAAAACATTTCGCAGCAGTACAAACATGGTGTAGTATCGTTTTCTGTATTCAGTTTTTTGCTTGCTATATAATTATTTTCATGTTGTCATTATTATTATTTTATTATTATCATGTCATATTATTACAAGCATCACTCTGCTATACACAATTTACATTGCAATTACTGGTGTGTGGGCTACACCAACAACACACCGACCAAAGCGGACCATGTTGGCACAGGCTAAGGGGCAGCAGCACAACACGGTTTGTGGTTTTTTTGCCTTGTTTGAATAAGACCGGTGCATCCACTTTAAATCTAATATGCACACATCAACTGGCTTGTACATACAAGAGTTTCCATTGTTTTAATCGCATTCAAATGGATGATACATTTGGAAAACAGTGCAAGTATTTTAAGAAAACTGAAAGACATATTTTGTATGAGCTCACTCGTTTAAATTTGCGTTTCGCGCTTCCGACCAACGCTTAATAGTGATCCCTTGTTAGTTATTTAGCAGTGACGCCACCAATTCGACGGATGAATTAAATGTGTAGGAACAGCATAGTGTCGGTGATAATCATACTGACAACATTACATACGATAACAAGTAACAACATTGCATACGATAACAAGTAACAACATTACATAAGATAACAAGTAACAACATTACATACGATAGCAAGTAACAACATCACATACGATAACAAGTGAATGTGTGCTAAGTGAGCAGCCGTGTATCGCCAGTGACAAACGACAGTAATCAGCAACAGTTTGCCGCTCGTCGCCTCATACGGTACTTGTTGTAGGTCAACCCGACTCACCGTTTTTGACTTGTGCTTCTGGCACAGTCCAAACGAATCACGAAGATTATCGCAAGTACTACCGCTGTGGGAGCGGAAGTTGGATGGTGGAAAGTTGTCCTGAAGGCATGGTGTGGTCACACGCCAAGCAGGAATGTGGGGCTAAATCCTCCCAATGTGGCGATCGTTGGTTTCCAGAAACAGATGGTGAGCATTTAATGTGCTAGACTGTCAAAAATCAACTAATATCGTGAAACAACAAATCAAATATCCGTTTTCAGCACACAACATACAACAAAACACACAACACTTACTTTGCATAAACATATGTAACTCGGTTCACACAAACATTAAACAATTCGATTCCACAGGATGTCGGTGCAATGAAAAGAATATGTATTTCCAACTGGGTTGTATGGGAACAACGTGCAAACGGGCTACTTAAGTAAGACTTGTCATAAAGTTGACATTATTTTATTAAATAGTTTTTTTTCGACATAATCATCTCCATTTATCTCACTACGTCTGTACATATATATGGCGCATTTTGGTCTAAATTACTATATCTAACGGGTGTTTTAAAACATCATCCAGTGCTAGTATTTTAAGAAAACTGAAAAATCAATCGTTTTGAGCACACTCGTTTACATTTGCGTTTCATGCTTCCGACCAACGCACAGCAGTGATACCTTGTGAAATACTTAGAAGTGACACCACCAATTTCAAAGTATATAATACAATAACACCAAACGGGCGGGGCACGTTTTGGTTAGGGGGCCCGTTTTGGGTAGGGGGCCCATTTTGCACGTTTATTCGGTAAACCATTATCTTTTGTAGAACGGTGACCGAAAATAATATTTTTAAACTGTAAACCAAAATAGTAAGGATTAAAACAAAACTGTCGTGCGGAGAGAATGAAAAGGATTATGAAAAAACATGCATTTACTTTTAAATGGTGTCCAATTTTAGATTTAAAGACACGACAGTTCCACGGACAACTGGCGGTCGTGATATTGCATAACTTCCGACTGTCGGACAGGTAAGACGTACATACAGTGGCAAATATATTTAACATTTATCAACATTTCACAAGATTGCCATCCAAAGCAAATACTCCAGACGACAAATGGACAAGGAAGCCTTAGGTTTATTACAACTCAAACATTGATCACATACCTATATATGTGTAACCTGCTCTTGTGTGTGTGTGTGTGTGTGTGTGTGTGTGTGTGTGTGTGTGTGTGTGTGTGTGTGTGTGTGTGTGTGTGTGTGTGTGTGTGTGTGTGTGTGTGTGTGTGTGTGTGTGTGTGTGTGTGTTGTGTGTGTTATGTGTGTATATATATATACGCATATACTTAAATTATCTATACCGTTCATTGAATGTCGTTGCTTCGTGTTCTCTAGTTCTTCTATCACTCATAAATGAGAAAAACACATCAATATTTTCACAACCATTCAATATAATAAACAACGTCTATATGGTCTCATCCTTTAACCCGTTTGCACGGCGCTAACGCAATAGCAAGATCGCGATCGCAACAGCGATAGTGGATTACGATCGCGATCCCACTCAATTTGATCTTGATTGATCTTGATTATGTTCATCCTAAACAAATGCAAATACAAAACTTACCATATTGATCTCTTGCGCAAAAGGTTGTTAAGATTTTTGTCAAAAACTGCGTATTTTATTAAATACTAGCGGAGTTGCCCAGCGTTGTACGGGAGAAAAATGCAAAAGCTTATGAATACTTGCATGCATATATGATTACATACTTACATACATCCATACATGCACACACGCACGCACGAACGCACGCACGCATCAACGCACGCTTACACACACACACACACACACCCGCCCTTTTGAAAAAAGTATTTAAAATAAATTCATTTTAAAGTAATTTTATCGGGAATTAAACTACTTTAAAATTTAGGTTTCAGAGAGTGGTCTACGCAGATAATACTGATGTAAATTCACTACTGTTTATTTAACGTACATATTACGTTGCTGCAACAGTTAACCCATTAATAAAATATAAAATAAAATACATTTTGATATTTGTTATTTGCGAAAATACAAAATGAAATGTAAATTCCTGATTAAAACGCATGAAACTAATGAGACTTATACCAATCCCAGATTGTAAATTATATCCCAATGTGTCCACACATCCATTATCGATATTATATTGATAACTTTAAATGGAACAAGCCAAATTGGGCAAGAATTGTTTTTGAAAGGCAAGGGAAAAAAATGTTGTGAAGACATATTTTCTAAAACGTATCTCATATATATTTGGCACAACAAAATTATTTAAAATAAATTAGTTTCAAAAGGTATTTCAAATAAAACATGACTGCTACATTCGTTATTTGCGAGTCGTTAGCATTTGTGCACACGCAATGTCACACATACTTCAACTCGCGAACCGTTTACATGCCACACCTCGATCGCGATACTCGATCCATCGCTATCCACCTCCGAAGTAGGATTAAAAGTTTCTTGGTCACGATGAAGTATTTCCCCATTCTGTTCCGATTGGATTGTGATCGGTTAGTGCCGCGTTCACGGAACATTGTCAAGTTGTCAAACTACATTATATTCATAAATAAGGTCTCACAGTTCTGGAATCAGTTTAGTCGCTCTCCTCTCTATTCTTTCTAGCGTGAGTATGTCCTTCTTATGATATGGCTAGCAGGCATGTAAACAATATTCTAAATAATGTACAGTTTGTTCCCTTTCCAAATCTGTTACATTTCTCCTAATCAACTCAATAACTTGATTACCCTTAGATAATCGATGCGGCCCCGCTCCGCGTTTAGGGGCACCTATTTCAACGCCAATGGGGCACCGGATTTCGATATCCTACATACGTTGTCATATCTCGAATTAAAGCTAATATAATAAACATTATAATAAACATATTATACAAGCATACCTCGAACTGCTATGCTAACAGTTGCTTGTAACGTTAGGAACAGTGACGAATGAAAACAACTGTCGGCGTAGACCGGTATCACCTGATCAACGTTGCCCACTCGAATTGGTTGTTTCATGGATAACATATATGATATTTATATTTGGTGTTACCTTAGTGAAATCTACAAGTTGTGTGATCCTCTTGCATCATGTGAACAATGGGGACGTAATGCTCATCCCATCAACTATGCCATTGATTCTGACCCATCCACATACTGGTTGAGTCAGTCTAGTCTGTCTTCGGTGGATGTTACGTTTGGTCTTACACGAATCTATAATTTGAGTACTGCTTATTGCATATGTAATTGTTATATTGTGTAACCCACAAGTTACCACACTCTCATAAAGCTGCATTAATGAATAACGGTGACGGTGACATTGAAAAGAGACAAAAGTGTATAAGTAACTGTAAGGTGTACGCTGGTCTTGAAAGTGTGTGATGGGTGGACACGTGCACACTGATACTGTACATATCGTGTGTGTGTAGACATGAATACCTTCCACCGATAATATCATCTAAGATACAGTTGGCTGAACGCTTATGATATGTTATAATTAATTATTGGTCTATTACGTGAAATTAATTTCACATGGACCACTTGTGCGTTTTCATCATATTGTCTTTGTTCAATTATAAAATACCACTACATCGTGTTTTATTCGCTCAAGTTGGAGGAGATTTCGATGACGTTCTTCGGCCCTGTTCCACTAGTCGTGTCGATCTTCAAGAAGGTGACTACGGACGACTCGTGGCAACTGTGGCGTGTCTTCCGTGATGACTGCAACAACGTCTCGATGTGCACTCAACTGAAGAGGTGCGTTTAACAGCAATGCGTGTCACTAGGCTCAGACCTAACTGAAATATATATTGTTGTCAATATTCGTCACGACAGTATCCCTAGGATAGGGTTGGATCGGGCAAGGAAAACCCCCTTAGGGGGACATAATGCGGGAAAGAATCCTTTCAGTATTTACCATCATTATGCTATGACTGATCTAGTTCATTATTTAGGTACATTCCATGTATTGCAATTGTTGACGTACCTAATCTCTGAGAAAAAAGGCGATTCCCATCGCGGGATATGAGGCCCACCAGCGCTGCAAGAAGCCCCTCTCTGGGCTTTTGCAATATTATTATTTCTTTATTTAAATATTTTATCACATATCGCCCACAACTGATATATGCATACCATGAATATAATAGTATTTGCTTATTGTATACATATACTCCTTTTGTCTCAGTTTTCCGTGGCTACTGTATATAGTCCCAATAACGATAAGGAACACTCACGTTACTGTATAGTATCCAACTCCATCTGGCTATCTAAACAAATCTCGTTTTCGAGCCTTATGACTAGATGGAGTGGGTTGCAATTTCTAACATATTGGCGTCGTGCCCATCATACCCTAGTATGAAAAACTTATATGGAACTTTATGAAAATGTTCATCAAGTTAGTAGATATATATGAATAAACATCTTCTTCTAAACACAGCTATTGAGATTACTTAATCAACGTTTCGGCTGCTGATGACAGCCTTCATCGGGAATTCTGGGACGACTAGTTCTTCTGCTCGCCAGTTGAGTAAATAATCTCAATGGTTGTATTTAGAAGAAAATAATTTTTCACCGAGTGGGATATATACATAAAGACCCGACTCGACTCAACTCAACCTAGTCTCGCTTATCCGACTCTCACTAGCATTCGTGAATTCACCGATAAGAGAGTCTGGCCGCAGAGGCGTGGTCTCATTGTCACCACTACAGTTGATGTTATTCAGGGATCAGTCTCCTGTGGCGTATTTAGGGGGCACTGGGCCATGCACCATTTGGCTTAATTGTTTTGAATTATTCGCATGTAACCTGTTGCGCCACTATACGACAGCATGGTAAACTAATAGGCGACAAATCTTCCCCTTTGGCCTCCCCTTTGGTATCCCCCTCTGCGAGATCCCAGATACGTCACTGTCAGTCTCCCACACGGAATGCTTTAATGAGATGATATTAAACCGAGTTGTACGAGGATATATATTTGGAATGAACAATTTCCTAGAAAAAAATAAAAACAATGTGTCAGCCCGAACTAATAAAATAATGTGTGCCATGTCATTCCCGAATCAACGAATGTGAAAACAAAAGAGGATTTTGTCCATGGAAAGAAATATAAAGTAGAATAACTTGTGAAGGATTATGTCCGGTGTGACACTGCCTCCGACATATTGTCCAAGATATATTGCTATTCATTTAAAGACAATCAACCTACTAAAAGTCTCAATCTACTAGAGGCCACAGTTTTTAGATTGTTGTAGCTAGTCGGGTAGCATTGGTTCGTAGCGTGTAATTGCAGTAGTCAATCGTACTGCTAACAAGAGCTGTTGCAATAGTTTTGGCGACAGAAATATACACTAAAGTTTTATCGGTTAGTACGGCGACTGTCACGAATGAGATAAAAGCAGCTACGACATTATTTTTTGGGGGATGCCTTTCTAAAAATATAAACCTAAATTCTTGCTGAGGCGGTCGACTCAGGCTAGGTGTCGGGAATAAAAGTCAACTTTGTCACGCTGCTTTTGTTTACCAATAATGATACATTATGTTTTATCTGCATTTACCTTCAATTTGCTATCAGTCATCCAGTGGACGATATCATGGAGATAATACCTGAGCTGGTTTAGAGATTGACACTTAATTCAGCTTCCAAACAATACGTATCATGTGAGTAAACAGACAGGATGTCGGTTATTGCCAGGTCTATGCAACTTGACGACGAAAGACTGACGTATAACCTGCTGGACGCCAACCTCGGTCCGGTCCAACGACGGGCGTCGTCGCTACGAGTTCGTCTGTCTGGCCACAGACACGAAGGCGCCGCTCAACTCCGGAACATCTCGTATTTTGGCCTGTACAACTTTGTCGTCAGTCGCAGGTTAGTGCACGTATTCGTAGCGGTCATATTTGATTGGTATTGTATGTTTTATAACTAACAAAGCCAGCCATTTGTATACTGCTATATGCGTGTTGCAGGGTGTCCAGCCCGTGCGTGCCATTCGACTACGTGGAGCACGGATCAAGTAGCACCTGTCTGCCGTGTAACTGCGACGTCCATGGCGTCATCGACGGCAAGGTTGAGTGTAATGAGGTGCGTAGTTCAGTGACTTTTTTATATTGCAACAATTGGGGGAAATGGACACTTAAAAATAAAACGTCTTGTTTTAGTTTTCAGTTTATGTGAAGTTGTCTTAACATCAACAACTTCAAACATTAAAAAAATTGGATAATTTGTTCTCAAAACAAAGCGTGTGTCGGATGTTGGTATTCACTGTAGTGTAGCCAAAATGGCCTAAGTTAGACGGTTCTACGCATTACCTAAGCGGCATATAAGCATAGAAATAGTCACGGACATTCTGTGGCCGCACACTGCAGTCATGGCGTAAGACTGTTTCACTCTCGTCACAGGACGATAATAAGTAATAAAGCCTCTTTAGCGGTAACACATCTGTCAATCTTGCTAGGTAAGTATGGCCTACTAAATTAATGAGATTTTTTTCCAGATCGGAGGTCAGTGTGCGTGCAAGCGGTACGTGACGGGCCGTCGTTGTGACCGGTGTCTGTCTGGGTACGACAACATCCAGTAGAGCGACCCGGACGGCTGCTCCACTAGCTTCGTCGAGAGAACAACGTCATTTGAAGAGCAGACATTTCCAACAAAGCCGAGCTCGGCCAAAGAAGGGTCGTCGACGCCGTTGCTTCAGTACATGACACCTGCCTATGTCGTTGTCGTCGTCGGCATTGTCGTCATCATCGCAGTCATTTGTGTGAGAAGACGTCGTCGTCGACTGCAAGATTCGGGTGGGTATATATGTATGTATGTATGTTTATATGCACGCACGTATGTCACTCATAGATTAACATTGAAGCGCTTTATAAAATATATTAGTATAACCTATTAAGTGTGATTCTTTTTTTGCTTAGCACGATGCACTTTTCCTGGGTAGTTGCAGTTGCTAGTCCATGTTCTTTCCATTCTTATAACATTAAAATGTATGCAAAGATACGCTTCGTGAATAATAACATAATCATCAACGTAATTATAACGTAATATATATATATATATGTATATATATATATATATATACATACATACATACATACATACATACATACATACATACATACATACATACATACATACATACATATATATATATATATATATATATATATATATATATATATATATATATATATATATATATATATATATATATATATATATATATATATATATATATATATATATATATATATATATATATATATATATATATATATATGTATATATATATATATATATAACACCGGCGTTTTCAGGTAAGCGGGCTGACAACACAGCGACTGAGCTTCAGCCAGCTTACGAGCGACCGATGGCGGTAGTCCCGTCCGACGCTGGTCCAGATTACACCCTCATGACCAGACCTGGCAGCGACAAAGTACAAAAGCGTTTAGCTGGTCAGACTCACCAGAACCAGGTCAGGGTTGATTAAGATTACCTGGAACCGTCCAAAGCTGCACCGGAGTACATCAATAAGACCAGCCGTCGTGTTGACCCGAAGCAAGGTACAACCGAACCGGACTATTATGAACTAAGGTAGATAATACTTGGTGCTCACTTGAAAGTCGAAACACCGCAGCATACATAAAAGCCATGCGAATGACACATCACCAAATGGGACTGACAGCGAAATGATCATCTCTACATGGAGAGTAAGATTGCCATAACTGTAGAAGTGATCAAGATAAATTGAGATGTTCATGCCGGTAAATTTTAGTTAGTAAAAAGTGCAATAACGTGTTCTACCATTGACGAACAACAAAGTATGTTGAGATTAATAATAATACTATTAAGCAAGTATCTTCTATAAAATGTCTTGTTGTTACTGTTGATAACAAACTCTAAGAGGTGTTGGCATTCTTAACAAAGCCAAAAGATGAAAAATGGAAACAATTAATCACGCTTGGTTACTTTGTATTACTGTTGTTTCTTTCCACACTTCACATAGTGTATTGTGGTGTGGCGAAGTGCACTTGAAACACATTGTTCATGTATTGTAAAGGGTTGAGAAGAAAGCAGTGAGAATTGTTTTAATTAATAAATGTTTTAACATTTAGACAACTATATGTATACACACTTCAAATATTTGATACAGATACTATATGTGGCAGCCAAAATGTATCCGCCCGGACCGACTTTGGTAGCCAAAACCAAAAGCCACCCCGTAGGATAAAACGAGGCCCCAGACTCGACTTAAAATACCCAGTTTGTGTGTCTTGGTGGTTCATTTTGTTTCGCTGGATGACAGCGTGATACGTAAAAGGTAAACGCGATGGGGGCTACGTTTTGCTGGAAAATTTGATGCTAAATTTGCGGGCTAGCTTAGCTGCAAGCCGTTGCTGGCAGCTAAGCTGTTCGATTCCTGGGAGGGGCGTCCTCTACTGTTCAAATGACGAAACACACAACTTTGTTTACGCTATATCGGCCGTTAGCTCAAGCAAGGCATTAATCGCAGGTCTATCAGTTCATTTAGTTATGTGTGTTCATGTAGTGCTCTGTAGCCGCAGTCAGTTGACGGGTTGACAAACATTTACAGATACCGTCGGCCGCAGGCCCGTTCGTGCGCGACGAGGCCGTTTCGTGATGTCACTCATGCGTGGCGACACCTCAAAGCTGGTTGCGGCATTTCCATTTGTTCGTCGTCGCCGAGGCCCGAGCGACAACGCGTTCGTGGAGGCGGTGTTGCTTGGCCTCGGTTGCCGCGGCTTTGTACGCCTCTGCTGCGTATGAGCCTCCCGCACAAGACGGCCTGACCACTCGGTAGCACTGTCCGTGTGCAACAGTTATGTTGTGGGGTTCTTTCAGTGGTATTGAATTAATATCTACTCAATGTGCCAGTGTCTGTAATACAAGGGTTTCCTCTGAAGCGTGAACTGTGATACGGTCACTTTGAACACGGGTCACATTCAAGGAAGTTTTGGTGCGGTGCAGACATGACCATGAACTATGCCATCAGTTTGATTACATCGCCCGATGAAATTTTATTTTGCATGTATGAATTATTACCTGTGCGGTGTTAGTTCAGAATTGGTTCGCAATACGCAAACATATCTAAGCCAAAGCGAGGCTACGATAATCGTCCCTGATAGTCGAGAGACGTGTTTCATCACACTGGGAATTGTTCTTCTCGCCATCTTCCCCACTCGTGGTACATGCCTTGTTACCATTTTGAAAATTGCATGTATACATTCGATTTTGTCATATTGCTTACTTGTTTGTTGGAAACAATCTGCATCGGTTATTAACGCTTTCCATTTTGTGATTTTTTCCCATACGGTTTTTAGAAGGCTTAGCGTGTATACTTCTTGTTCACTGCATACATAATCAGCATGCAGTATGCTGATCTTTGTGATAATCCCCATCGTTTTCTAACGCTTTCCTTCGTTGGCCTTTTACCCAATGACGGGTTTTAGTGTGTGCAGTTAAATGTATACATAATTATGGTTATGCAGTGCGTTGATCTCTATGACAATTTGCATTGTGTATTAACACTTTCCTTCATGTGAATTCTCCCATCAAGGCATTGTGTATTACACTTTCCTTCATGTGAATTCTCCCATCAAGGCATTTCAGCAGACCT
Organism: Lamellibrachia satsuma; assembly: GCA_033239005.1. Classification (NCBI taxonomy): domain Eukaryota; kingdom Metazoa; phylum Annelida; class Polychaeta; order Sabellida; family Siboglinidae; genus Lamellibrachia; species Lamellibrachia satsuma. The sequence goes on along the minus strand of BSQZ01000145.1, from coordinate 297,940 downwards.
CGTTTTATTTCAATGCATACATAGAGGTTCGGAGACGGTCGCTAGGGGGCGCTACGCACGGTTTATTTCAATGCATACATAGAGGTTAAGCGTACGCTTCGGTACGGGACCAATGACCGCCCCACATTCGCTACTTTTATTTGTCATTGAATAACCATTTTACTTGATTAGAACATTGTTAGCTGTTAAGCTGTCTCATCAATATACATGTATAGTGTTTTATGTCGGTACAATTATTAAATGATATTTATCAACAATTACTTGTTGACAATGTGTCCTTCCGTAGCAAGCGAGCTCATGGTTCTGTCACCCAAGCAGGGTATAAAAAGTCGTTTTTGTCCACACCTCGTTAATGTTGTCTTCTTAACTCCCGATTTTTAGACAATGTGTCCGCCAGTGGACTTCCAACCAACTGCTGTCGATGGTGACTCCATACGTGTGCTATGTTTTCGTAAAACGACTGTAACAACGTGCCCTTATTTACAACTAGCCCTGGTCTCCCATACAGCTATGTCACTGTCCAAATCTGCCCAAATATGCCGCAATAATCAGGCCTTATCTAACTGCTTTATTCACAGAGATTGGCCAGTTAAAGCGCCGCCTCCCTTTGTTTGAGGCAGAGATATTTAAATGGAATGCAGCCTTCAGTGGTTATTAAATAGGTCACTTGTCATGCTGCTATGTTATACTATTGCGTGTAGTCGCTTGTGAATCAACACAATAACCTACATGTTTATTCGGTCCACGCACAGCCCAGGTCCACTCACAAAAGTCCCAGGCCCGGCCCAAGCCCGAAATGTTTATTTTTTTGCAGCCTAGGCTTGACCCAGGCCCAAAAATGTAGACCCAGGACCTACCCGAGAAATCTAGTAGAGTCCCGGGAGGCTCGCGTGCCTGGCTCGTGCAGGGCACTAATCTATAAACGGAATCTACAACTGCACAAATACGACCGTCCGTGAAGCATGACGACCAACAAAGTTCATTTAGTTTAGTACAATCGCCTTCGGGTGTAGGCTCGATCGTGCGAGTGGAGGCTATATTTAACTGCCACCGCGGTGGCGACAGACAGTGTATGTGTGTGCGTGTCTGCGTACGTGTCTGTGTACGTGCGTGTGCATGTGTCTGTGTATGTGCCACGCATGCACACACACACACACGCACGCACGCACGCAAGCACGCAATATACGACAACCAATAACATGGCAGTTAGAGCCACACAATATGCAACAACCTAATAACGCGAGCATTTGACGACGCTGGACCAGGAAGACCAAAATTATAATTGTTCCGGTTGTGTTGGAAAGTGTCAATCCATGACACCGTTTTGCGTTGACCTGCTTTATGCTTTAGCAAACTGGGGATCTACCACAGGGTTTCGGCGCTGTTTATTCGACGCACCAAACTTCCTTGTCTGTGACCGCAGCGGCGTTATCAGATTTAACGCTTCAACGAAAACTACCAGTAGACGGGACAGCAGCGCAGTAAGGCGGTACATACGCAGCTACCGTTAAACTAAGTAGAGTGCTGAGATTTCCGACTATTACGTACGATGAACGGGTTTATTACTCATGTGTTCGTGTTAGCTGTGATAATCGTCAAACCATCTAGTGCCCAATTGACTAACATCGCTGGGTCAACGTCGGTGTCTCTGAGTCCGACCGACGCGACGTGTGGTCGGACGTCGGCCGACAGCTACTGTAGGGTAGACTTCGCTGCAGACGCTAGCTGTGTCGTCGACACCTGTCGGACTGTATGTGAGGAGAGACGTGACCCAACATATAGAGATCTCATGCGTGGTGTCAGTGGCTTCAACTATGACGGCAGTGTGACCAACTCGACGACGAAGGACTTTGGTGGTGGCAACGTCACTGTGGCGAAGTTCAACAAGAAAACACGTCTGGCATTTCTGAGGGGGACGGTGAATATGATGTCCCTGGACGAGTTCACCCTGAGTTTCTGGATGAGGCCTAACGATATGGACACGGAAAGGTAAGTGATTGATCGTCACAAACCCCTTGTAAAAACAGGTAAACAAAACATTGCAGTGGAATGGTTTAGCTGGGATTGAATAGATAACAATGCTATGTGCAAGCCCGGTATACAGTATTGGTGACCATACAGGACGTGCTCGATACGGACGGAACAAGTTATTTACGTCGTGACGCGGTCATCGCGTACGAAATGGTGCGTGCGTTGACAGCGGCTCTATTGCTTATACGATCAATATTAGGTGGGTCGTTGGCCCCCATAATAGGTGGGAGGTTGGATTTTGAAGTGGCAGGCGGGAGGTATTAACACAAATAATTACTATATAAACAGCATTACACATTTTATAAATAGCATTACCACACAGCCCACGGCAGCAGTTGCATGGAGCCACGGGTGTCCAACAGTATCGTTCGTCGTTCAGCCTGTAGACTTGTGCCCGGTCAACCATGGCGCCAATGTTATATGTATCAAATTCCATCTTGTGAATAGCCCCGAGGGATCTGCCTACAGTTACATTTCCCATTGGTGACCATGTCAACGTTTTGAACGATTATAAGAAAACGGGACCATCAAAAATTCTGAAACTTCTTAACTGTCATTGTCATTGACATGCTGGTCGAGTTTTGTCAAAATCACGCATTTCTAACTCTTTTAAAATGGCTGAACGTGCCATACCCGTCAATATTGACCAATTTCTGCATGAATTACTACGCAATCGTGCCTTGTGGCGAAAACATTGCCAAAACTCCTTCCGCGTATTCAAATCATTTAAAAATCCACAGTTACACTGTCAACAGGTTCTACCAGCAAACATGGCAATGTCCCTGCTCAAAGGCACTTATGTCAGATGATTATGAATGTTTAAAAACATTCTATGCCCAAACTTACTATGCCCTTCATTCGTGTGTAACACACCAGGAAGTCTAACTAAGGCATGATCCCCCGATTTATAACGCTCTCTCAGGTGGTGCCTCCACTTGTCGCTCTCACAATCGCCTCGTGGCAAACAGCACAGAACCCGGATATTTGCCCAGGATCTAAGCAAACATCTAGGAATTCTCATTCTAACTCAACAGTTATGAGTAACATGCCCATATACATCAAACGGAAACTAGTTAACGGAGGATAATATTAGCACGACAACGGCACTACCAGGCGGATTACTGAAGAACTATTTGGAACTACGGAGACCTCCTGGCGGATAGTTCACATATTTTAATATGGGCACCATTAGTCTCGCTTATCCGACTCTCGTTCAGCTTCGTGAATCCGCCGAGAAGAGATTGGCTGCCCGTGAAGCACCAGCAGCCAATCAGCTAATTAATATGATGCATAATTAATATGATGCATAATTTCCGCCGCAATGAAAAGTACACTTTGCATCCACGAGAAGATTTTTTTTACGACAAACGGTGGCGCCACAGCACGGAGGTGTTGTTGTTCTGCCGGTGAAGTGGTTTTGCATGGGATATGTTATGTTAAGGTAAAACTAAACACAAAATTGTACGAAAAAAATACGTCTTTTAATAAAAGTTTAAAATACTGCATTTAGATGAGCCACAAGTTTAAAAATGTCATCAGTGCTTCTAAACAATGTAAACATTTATGAGCCATAAATGTCAACATTGTTTGGTTTCCTTCAAAGCAGATATATGTAGTTAGAGCCTCTGACAGCATTGTCGAACTTGCACAAGTGCAGTACTGTCGAAATATATTAAAAGACGTACATATTTTACGTGCAAGTTTGCGTTTAATTTTACGTTAACGTAACATATACCATGCACATATTAACTGGTTCAGCAGCAGAACAATAACTAGCAATTAATAACTTAGCAACATGTTGACAACAGTTATTAAAGAATCTGTGCTACAAAAGTTGATGAAAAACACATCTTTGATATTTAAGATCTGTACCTTGGCGGCCAACATCCGTAATGGATAACTGGCTGTAAAACTTTAGTAATTCCACAATTCAATTGTACATCAGGGCTTGACAAGTTCCAGAGACGTCCCCGAGGAGTCGCGCCTGCCGCCACTGTGTAACAGCCGGCGTTGTCTAATTCTCGTTCGGTTTATATTAGTCAGATGGACATGCATGCATGCGTCACATGTCACACTGTGGTTTTATTATCCTCCTTATTCAAGACATAGCCGCGGGTTACGTGTATACACGTACCTTTCCCTCAATATGCCATACTACATGTTTTATGACAAACAGTAGCGTTACGCTTTAAATAACGTATTTCCGCTTTTGTCATGCAGTTCTGTGATTGACATTCTCGGAGCTGGTTACGAAGAGAGAGTTTTTAATGCGAGACTCGGCTCAGATCTCGGCATCACGATCGTGTCTGGCACGACAAGCGTCACGCGTCAGACGTGGAGAATAACGCGACACGCCTGGTCGCACGTCGCTATACAGGTAAAACCACGTATAAGTTACCCGGCATTGCACGGGAGTAAAGGCAGCCACTGCACAAGTTTAGGGCTCCTTGCACTTCACAGTCAAGTGGCAATGATGGATACATGTCCCAGAAATCACGTACGAAGGAATTTATGCGGACGCTTGACGTAAACCACGTAACTTGGAACTTGGAAATTTACGTAAAACTTCGTCAAACGCAAACGTCTGCATACGTTTCTCCCAAGACCCTCATCCCCTGGGAAGTTTTGAAATGTGTTTAATGTACAAACCATCCCTTTAGGCGCCCCAGTGCGCCTACAAATTGTCAGCTCTATGCATACGAGGACTGGAGAAGATATGACATACACACCCCAAAGTGTGCTTTATAATATGGACAAAGATGGTGCCTTTGCGACATGCATCACCCTCGAATCGTCCGAGACAGTTTCGGAGTAGCACAAATAATCGGACGTGGCCTCAGGCTTTGTTAAAAATGATGTTGACAAATTATTAAAAGTTGGGACGATGTTCTATGTCGTCGCATTCGGGTGTCGTTCGGTTAAAAGAACAATCAAATGTTCGTCTATCATTTTGTCATGACGTAAATAATAGTTCCGTCGTCACCGAACGCGTCATTTTCTATGCGATGAAAGTGATTTAACAAGATTGCCATCCAAGCCAAAGGCCCATACGGCAAGTATGCAAGGAAGCCATTGGCTTATCGATAGTCCATCAATGTTCATTTACGTGTAACCCGCCCTCCTGAGATATGTGTCCAACTTGTTTTTAAACATATTCACGCTGCTAGATGTTATACAATCCGTAGATAATGTGTTCCATTAATTTACTGACCTCTGTGAGAATGAGTACTTCCTGATATCCAATCTACACTGATTCTTTACTAACTTTACCTCATGTCCTTTAGTTCTGCTATCTTTCTTGAGAGAGAAAAACATATTTCTATCAATATTTTTATACCCATTCAATATCTTAAAAACTTCAATCTGATCTCCTCTTAACCTCCTTGTCTCTAGAGTTATTAAACCACATTCTTTCAGGCGTTCTTCATAACTAAGGTCTTTCAGTTCTGGAATAATTTTAGTTGCTCTCCTCTGTATGCGTTCAAGCGTATATATATCCTTCTTACGATATGGTCTCCATGATTGTATACAGTATTCTAAATGAGGTCTAACTATTGCTTTATACAGGGGTGTAATTAGCCTTTTATCCTTGTAAGTTATGTTTCTCCTAATCAACCCAATAATTTGATTACCCTTTGAAGCTGCAATACCACACTGCTCTGAAACTTTCAAAAGTCCTTTTCTTTTACAGTAGTACCCAGAACAGTATCTCCCATTTTATAGCTTACATCCAAGTTCCCATGTCCTGTATGTAGGCATTTACATTTCTCCAAATTGAAAAAAATCTCCCATTTCTCAGACCATTTCACTAATCTGTCTAGATCATTTTATAAATGTTGTTTATCACCATCAGTGTTAACCTTTCTATATACATTTGTGCCATCTGCAAATTTGAGTACGTTACTTGCTATATTGTCGTCCAAGTCATTGATATATATTAAGAATAATAAAGGTCGTAATACTGATCCTTGTGGTACTCACAACTGATTTCCAGGTTGAAACTTCTCCATCTACTACAACACGCTGTCTTCTGTCAGTCAGCCATTGTTCTATCCAGTCAGTTATGCCACCCGCGATACCATGGGCTTTTAATTTAAGTAGTAATCTTTGATGTGGTACTTTGCCAAAAGCTTTCTGAAAATCTAAGTAGAATAATATCTACTGGCGATCCCTCGTCTATCCACTTAGTGATTTCTTAAAAAAACATAACATATTTGTTAAGCATGACCTCGCTTTTAGGAATCCATGTTGAGATGAATTTAATAATTTATGCCTAACAAGGAAGTCCACCATATGGTCTTTAATTAACCTTTCTAATAATTTAAAAATCACTGACGTTAAACTCACTGGTCTGTAATTCTCGAGCCCTTTTTAAATAATAATATGATGTTTGCTTCTTTCCATTCAAAAGGAACAACTCCCTCTTTTAATGATAAGTTGAACACTCTTGCAAGTGGTATACTGATTTGTTCTACTGTTTCCATTAGTAGTTTTGGAGGAATTCCATCCACTCCCGGTGATTTATTATCTTTCATTGCCTTTATTTTCTTAGCAACCATTTCTGGAGTTACAATTAACGGTCCTAAATAGTCAGATTTAGCTTCCTGAAATTTAGCATCTGGAACTGGTAATGAACTAATATTCTCTCTGGTAAACACTGAACTGAAGTAACCATTTAAGTCTTCCGCCATTAAAACCCCCTGTGATATTATATTGCCAGCATTGTCTTCTAGAGGTCCGACCTTGTCTTGTACGTTTTGTTTACGCCTGACATATACGTAAAAACTCTTGCTGTCATTTTTTATGTTACATGTTAGTTTTTGTTCAGAGCTTCTTTTAGATTGTCTAATTTCAGTTGTAGCTGCATTAAGTGCCAATTTGTAATTTGCATAGTCTTCATACTTTCTGGTACGCCTATAAACCCTCCACATAGTTTGCTTGAACACTATTTTCTAATAGCTTCTTTTGACAAGTGTTTCTTTCTAGACCGTTTTCCTTGTTTTTTGAAGGGAACAAATTTATCGATGATACTCACAATTTCATATTTTAGAATATTCCTACATTCAATTGCGGTCTTATTCATCAGCATGTTATTCCAATCTAGCTTCGCTAAGTATTTTCTCATATCTCATTATCTCCCCTGGTTGGTACTAGCACGTGCTGTCCTATCCTGAATTAAAAATAGAAATTGTTGGTCTTCACCCCCTGTACTCTCTAGAGATTTCCATTGTATGTGTCCATTGTTAAAATGTCCCATTATGATACATTCCCCTTTATTAACTTCCTTTATAGCATTTTGTATTTTTGTGTTATCCTCTTCGTTTATATTTGGATTTCGGTAAACTAATCCACTAAGTGGACAACATTAACCGCGGTAATACGTAAATTATGCAAGATTCATATTATTTTTAATATGTTACACATAATTGGCCATGTATGGCACATTTGACGCATGACAATGTGCGTGGGGTTAGACGTGTATACAAAACACAATATATATATATATATATATATATATATATATATATATATATATATATATATATATATATATATATATATATATATATATATATATATATATATATATATATATATATATATATATATATAAACACAACATTTATATTATCTGACCTGCCAACTGAATGTAATAATCATGTATAATGTTACCAATTAATTTCGTGATTTACAATGCTATGAAAAGCAAATGAAAGAAAAACATTGGTTTAATTACGACTGCCTCTTGTTGTTGAGTTTTCGGGATGGATATCCGATATATGAGCGTCAATATCGTCTACCGTAATGTTTAATTCGTTGTTCCTACTGATTATACTCCTGACATTTCATCATGCACATTTAAGCGCAGCTCAAGGAATGTTTTTACAGTTCAGTTGCTGGTTTCGTAGTCTTCATGCGGATCGAGTTGATATCATAAAGACTATATGTGCCCTCATCAACTATTCTTAACGTGTGTCTACAATTCCACATACGTATAATACCATTTTCTTTCCAAACAAAGGTACTCCATGTATTTATGACACCACTTGCCTCATCCATTCAGTCACAGCGGCGGACTCGAGTATTCGAGTCGCTTATTTTGACTTGACTTGGAATTCAGACAGATGACTCGATACTTGACTTGGATTTGGAAGCCATTGACTTGTGACTTGACAATATGTGACTTGCCAACATAACACATCTGGTCCACACGGGCTCGCAATGGAGATACGATGTTCTCGGAAGTCTTTCTGAAGTGTAATCGGCAATCACTACCGTCTGCAGCGTGACAGTGAATACAGAGTGAGTGTTATCTATCAGAAAAGTAATTGCACAAGCCAGTTTTTAGCAGTATGAACTATGACATTTCCTAAGTCATGTTTAATGGCAGGAAACACAGTTACATTTTAAGTGTTAAATAAAATATTCATAATATGATCATAATGGTCATTAGAACATTGTTTTAAATTAATTTAAATTAATTTACACTGTCATTAACATTTTACAACTAACACCATTTCATCACCACGTTAATGACTGTAACATTACGATATTACGTGTAAGAATGCGCTCTAAGTGTACCGTATTAATCATAATCGTAATAAATAATATCGTTAATAAATTGACCTAAATTACCATTGTTATTTCACTAAATATGAAGTGCAAAGGTCATGTGTTTGAGTGCGACTTGACTTGTGACTCGAACGGTGAAAGCTATGGACTTGACTTAACTTGTGACTCAAACGGTGAATGCTATTGACTTGACATGACTTGGAAAACTTGGGGGTCATTGACTTGAGAAATTTCACTTGACTTGCAGAACATTGATTTGTGACTTGACTAGACTTGCTAGTTTGTAGATTGCCAACAACTCTAATATCCACTCACACATTTGCTCTCCTGCAGTTGCTTATTAAAGTAGAATTGTCACTAGTTGTTATCCCGAAGGTAGCAGAAAAAAGCTTTTGTTATGTGGTAACTGTAATGTCTATAGTTGCAATGACTAGCATGAAAAGAAACATTATACGTCATTTTTCCATGTCCCATGTGGCTCACGGGTAATCATCTTTATTTAACACTAGTTACAGTACAGTATTAATGTTTAGCTGTATGTTCATTCAGAAAATGGCAGCACCATATTAATCAATATCTTACATCTCCCCTTTTCACAAAAAGATGTGTATTCTTAAGGACATAGTATTAACATTAACTATGAGCTAATTCCAAAATTGTTCACATTCACACATCCCAGGCATTCACATGAGTTTCACACTTAGCACTAACACAAAGACTAAACTTCAGATTGTACACATATCTTAGTTTTTTTCAGTGTTTCTAGTCTCTTACAGATCCAACCGTGCTGGTGGGTGTATTTCTCTTCCACTCCTAGTTGTCATCATGGGTATCGGACATGCAACATCTACTGGCCTACTATGCCTTACTGCTGGACTAGAGACTTTTGTCTGTGGTTGGTTCTTGACATTCATACCCACATGTGAGCTAGGTCTAGATTGAGCATTTGCTAGCTGCAAGTACAGATTTCCCATCTCATCGGGATATTCAATTTAAGACTGAGCCTCACTAGTGGGAAACAAATGTGTACGGTTTCTGCGATACTTTTTCCCAAGTGGAGTTTGATCTATGTAACTCTTAGGCATGTCATGTTTCTCCTTGATTTCACCATAAGCCCAATTCCCTTTGGGTCCTATGAACCTAACCTACTCTAGATAGATCGTTCTTTAGCATTCATATCATGATACCATTTCTGTTTCTCCTGTCTTGCTTTCAAAAGCTTTCTTAGAGGTGGTACCACACGAGGCTTCAACAAACTTGCTGCTGATTTTGAATAAGTGCATTCTCAGAGACTGTTCGGCTCAACGCATCAGGAATGAACATCCCCTTCCCTGGTTTCCAGACAACATTCAAATCGTGCCTAAGTAACTTCAATCTCATACATTGCAACCTTGGGTTCAACTTGTTCAATGGCTTTCGGAATATACCAACTAGTGGCTTGTGGTCTGTTTCCACTGTCAGTTGCTGTCCATATACATAATCATGGAATTGAGTACACCCGGATACAATTGCACTCATCTCGTTTCCAATGGGAGCATAATTCTGCTCTGCCTTACTGGTTCTCCTCGATGCACATGCAACTGGCTGACCAGCTTGCATTATCACGGCTCCGTACCCTTGCTTTGATGCATCTGTCGCGAGGGTTACTGGTCGATTCACATCTCAGAACCTGTGTTTCTGATACCAGTCTGATACCAGTTTCAACTCGAGGAACTTTTTCTGTTGGCGTGGTTCTAACTACCACTCAACATTCGCCTCCACCAACGGGCGAAGTGGCGCTGTCACCTCAAACAAGTTTAGCAGGAACTTGCCAAGGTAAGTCATCATTCCTAGAAATGTGCGTAACTCGCCTTTACACTGATGAGTTGGCGTATTGCCTGGATACGAGGACTTGGTTTCAAACCACCCTTGCTCAATAAATGACCAATGTAGCCAACGTTGTCTACACCAAACTAACATTTCGGTCGGTTCAGGTTTACCCCACTGCACCCTATTCGGTCAAACAGAGACTCGAGGCGCCTATCGTGGTCCTCGTCACATTCACACTAGACGCAAATCATCGACTATAATCTCTACTCCCTCAACATCACCAAATTCTTCTTCCATTTTACGCTGCCATACCTCACTAGCTGACTTTATGCCAAACGGCATACGCACATAGCAATATCTCCAAAACGGAGTCGTCAGATACGAACTTTGCTCAGATAGTGGAAGCTGCCAATATCCACTCGTATCGTCTATCACACTAAATACCTTAGTCTTGGGCAAGCGAGCGACTACCTCCTATAGCTTTTTCACAGGGTAGTGCTCACGGAGGATTGCCTCCTTGAGATCTGTCGGATCAAGACTCGCAATCGACCATTATTCTTATGTATGTACGTCATTGAACTCACCCACTCAGTGGGCTCTGTAACTCGCACTATCACACCCAGTTTCTCCATTCGTTCGAGCTCACATTTCACATCATCACGAATTATGTGTGGTATCAACTTTACAGGATTTCGTTTCAACTTAACACAGGGGTCTGTGCAAATATGATACTCTCGACCTTGGAGTTTCCCAAGACCTTTAAACAATGACTGATGTTTGTTTATAATATTCCCACGCTTCTGGGTTAACAATTGAGCACAGGCAGACTGATGGGTCGGCTTAGTGTCTACATTCACATATGCTTGACCTGTGTCTGGCTTGGGATCCCCCATTAGACAACAAGTTGGCATTCATACTACCTCTTCTAGACACTATACCTAACTGTACACATGCATCTTTCCCAAGAACTGGGGCTCCCTGCTTCACTACAACGAATGTGACTTCATGTCTACACTCTCCTACCCTTACAGGCAAAGTAATCTGGCCTAACACTGGGACTTTGTGGCCTCAGTACGCTTCAAGCTGCAGGTTTGTACATTCAAGTTTGTTGTGTACACTACTCGATTTCACGCTAACAAACGCATCAGCTGGCAACACATTTGCCTGCGCCCCCGTGTCTAATTTGAACGTCATACTTTGACCCCCGATTTGGATCGTCTCTGTCCAGTCAGCACTTTTCGCAATACTGTCCACTTGTGCAACAGTTCCCACGTAGGTGTTAACCTGCATCTTCATTATAATCGTCTTCCTCGTCGATCGTGACAAATCGTCTCTGCGTGCATTTTGATAACCTGGCGAAATGTCCCTTCCGCTTGCACGTACGGCATTCACAGTCCCGTGTTGGACAGTTCTTTATGCCTGCAACGTGTGAATACGTGCAGTACTAGCAGTTTGTCTTTCAATAGGATGTCGTCATCACAGGCTTACCAGGCGGTTTACCTGTCGGTCTGTCCTCGCTGCATTTTTGTAGGCTTTCTCTGGCTAAGATCTTTTTCTATGTGGACAGTTTTCACATCTGCCAGTGAGCTGCCAGTTTTCCCCGACATAGTTGTCATATACTAATGGCTCATCTCAATGACCTGGCACAACTTGATTGCTAGTGTCAAGTCATCTGAATGCAGTAGTTTTTCTCCCACCTTCTTCCACCTCCCACAGACGATTATATCCATTAGTAGCTTCTCTTGTAGTACACCGTGCTCACAATCTTTGATAAAGACTCGCAAATTCGTCAGGAACGTGTCAAATTTCTCTCCAACTTTCTGTTTACGCGAGTTGAAATGATATCGGCTACCAGTTCTGTTCTTTCTCGGTTCACAGTATTGTTCATACGCTCGCACCAGCGATATGATTTTACGTTTATCTGCGTCAGTGAAAGTCATCGTATCAAATACCTGTTGGGCTGACAGCCCAGCCACGTGCAAGAAAGCGGCTACGTGTTCCATGTGCACATTTATTATCTCTATTTGATGTCTTGATGGCATGGAAAAGCCTGACTTTCAAGAACAACCGTGCCAAACACACCAGCTTCTTTTTACAGGTCTTGGAATCACAATCTGCCATGCCTTCACAATAAGGTTCTGCATACGTACGAAGTCTCATTAAAACTTTCTCCATATGCACTATATGAGGGCCGTGATTGACAAAAACAGTCTCACATTTTTCTATGTGTGAAGCAAAACAAAGTGAAGGATAAATCAATGTGCCTGTTGCTTGGTTGGCTTTTGTCTTCAAACACTCAGTTGTTGGTTCATTGTCAGAAAGGTTAGGCGCTGTAAATTTGGAATGGCATTTTGAACAGGAGAATGGTATCCTTCTTAACACATATCCAGCCATATAGCTTACCACATTCTGTGTACAAATGTTAAGTGTGTTCACGGCATTGCTCTCATCCGCACTTACAAACAGGTCTTCATGCCAGGCTATGTAAAGTTTAGGAAGGATAGACAAGTAAGAAGGGGAGGTGGAGTAATTTTATATATTAAAGAATCTATCCAAGCATATGAAATAACACTAAAAAGTGAAGCAGATAGTGTGGAAGCAATTTGGTGTAACATAGTTACCAGGAACTCAACATTAACAATAGGAGTAGTTTATCGTAGTCCTAACATAGGACAAGAGGAAGATGTAAAATTACAAAATGCGATAAGGGAGGTGAGCAAGGGAGAATGTGTTATAATGGGTGATTTTAACCATGGCCATATACAGTGGGAATCATTAGAGAGTGCTGGAGGTGACGACCATCATTTTCTACTTCTAACACAGGATTGTTTCCTTACTCAACATGTCTTGGAACCAACCAGAGGTGGGAATGTGTTAGATTTAATTTTGTCTTCTCAAAATGAACTAGTTGACAATGTTAAAGTACACGAACCTTTGGGTTCAAGTGACCATAACCAAATCCATTTTAATATAAAAGTAAAAACAGGGAATACATATAAAAAACAATGGAGGAGGAACTTCAACAAAGGCAAATATAAAGTGATGAGAACATATCTAGCAAATATAGATTGGAATAACTTGCTGAAGAACAAGACAGCAACAGAATGCTGGACTTGTTTAAAATATGAGATTGAGGGCATTATTGAGAAATTTGTTCCATTAAGAAAACAAGGGAAAAGGTTCAGGAAAAAACACCTGTCAAAAGAAGCTATTAGAAAAATTGCTCACAAACAGATGCTGTGGAGAGTCTATAACACGCTGGAAATGTAGAAGACTACACAAACTATAAAGAGGCACTTAACCTAGCTACAACTGAAATTAGAAAATCTAAAAGAACCTTTGAAAAAAAATTGGCAGGTAATATAAAAAATGACAGCAAGAGTTTCTATGCTTATGTAAGGAGTAAACAGAAAGTTCGAGATAAGGTCGGACCACTGGAAAACAACAGTGAAAACATAATTTCAGACGGGTTCCAAATGGCAGAGGTCCTGAATGAGTATTTCAGCTCAGTTTTTACCACAGAAGATATCAGCTCACTTCCAGTTCCATTGACTAAATTTGAGGACAATAAATCAGAACATTTAGGGCAGTTATTTGTAACTCCTGAGATGATAGCAAAGAAAATTAAGAAGATGAAAGATAATAAATCACCTGGAGTTGATGGGATACCACCAAAACTGCATAAGGAAATTGTTGAGCAAATTAGTACACCACTTGCAAAATTGTTTAACTTGTCACTAGAAGAAGGAATAGTTCCTTCAGAATGGAAAGAAGCAAACATTACGCCGCTATTTAAGAAGGGATCGAGGAAGAAGCCAGAAAATTATAGACCAGTGAGTTTAACATCAGTTGTATGTAAATTACTCAAAACATTAATTAGAGACCACATGGTGGAATTCCTTGTAAAACATAAATTAATAAATACATCTCAACATGGATTCCTAAAAGCAAGGTCATGTCTAACCAATCTCTTATGTTTTTTGGAAGAAATTACAAAGTGGGTAGAAGATGGGTCACCAGTGGATGTTGTCTACTTAGATTTTCAGAAAGCTTTCGATAAAGTGCCACATCAAAGATTGTTACTTAAACTAAAAGCCCATGGTATAGGCAATGATGTAATCAACTGGATAGAAAAATGGCTTACACACAGAAGACAGAGAGTAATAGTAGATGGTGAGATTTCAAACTGGAAATCTGTTTTGAGTGGGGTACCACAGGGATCAGTATTAGGCCCTATACTGTTTTTAATATATATAAATGATTTGGAGGATGACATATCTAGCAAAGTACTCAAATTTGCAGATGACACAAAAGTATTCAGAAAGGTTACTAATGATATAGATAAACAAAGTTTACAGGATGATCTAGAAAAAATTGTTAAATGGTCAGAAAAATGGCAAATGTTATTCAATTTTGGGAAGTGTAAATGTATACACATAGGACATGGAAATATGGACGAGGAATATAAAATGGGGGATGCTGTACTAGGTAGAACCACACAAGAAAAGGATTTAGGAGTAACATTTAGTGCTGACATGAAACTTTCAGAGCAATGTGGGATTGCTGCTTCGAAAGGAAATCAAATTCTAGGGCTAATTAGGAGAACTATCACATATAAGGAGAAACATCTAATTGTACCCCTGTACAAAGCAATAGTTAGACCACATTTGGAATATTGTATTCAAGCATGGAGGCCATATCGTAAAAAAGACATAGACAAGCTAGAAAGAATACAACGAAGAGCAA
Organism: Lamellibrachia satsuma; assembly: GCA_033239005.1. Taxonomy (NCBI): domain Eukaryota; kingdom Metazoa; phylum Annelida; class Polychaeta; order Sabellida; family Siboglinidae; genus Lamellibrachia; species Lamellibrachia satsuma. Next base: position 282,781 of record BSQZ01000145.1, on the reverse strand, counting down.
CTAAACTGATTCCAGAATTAAGAGACCTTAGTTACGAAAGTCGCTTATTACAGTGTGGTTTGACAACACTAGAGACCAGGAGACTAAGAGGAGACCAAATAGAAGTGTTTAAAATAGTGAACGGTTATGAGGATGTTAATAGGAATATGTTCTTCAAACTTAAAGAAGGCAGTAGAACCAGAGGTCACAAAGCAGCATTAGTTAAGGAGCAGTGTAGGTTGGACATGAGAAAGTACTCTTTCTCACAGAGGGTGATAAATGAATGGAACAAACTGCCAAATGATTGTGTTAATGCTAGTAGTGTGAATATGTTTAAAAATAGAATTAACAGATATCTGATAAGAGCGGGCTACACATAGATGAGAAAATTGTTGGACTCTCGATAAGCCATTGGCTCCCTTGTCCACTTGCCATCTGGAACTTGTTGTTCGAGATGGCAATCTTGTTAAATCTTGTTAAATCATGTAAAGTAGACTCTAGTCTGAGATGGTGCGGACACTTGTGAGAAAGCGGCGAGATCTAGCAGAACCTTGTCAATATCAGCTTGACAATTGACGTTCGCAGTCAAGCAACGTCCTTCGGTAGTTTTCGCTTTTTCATAAAACTGGATATAACTATATGGGTACATCCATTCACAGTGATTAGTTTGTGTTTTAGATAAAGAAACGTGTTGTTTAATATATATATATACAAACCGACGGAGATGAAGAGAACTGAGCATAGACATATACATACAGGACACATCTAACAACTAATCAATTAAATGTATTCTTACTGTGTAATTCAGGAGTGTGTCATTCCTTTCGCTGTCTCTTTGATGCTATTCTGGGAGTTGGGTTTGGCACAGATTCAAATATAGTTGGGATCGCATATGGCACCAATGATGTGTGTGCTGGGTCCTTGAACTGGCAATTTTCAAAATGAGTTGAGCACATTCGGTAGTTATTGTAGAGTTGAGTTGGTGTTTTCATATGTAAGTCGGCTCGTCTGCTGTTGATAACCCATTTCTCTGACCTGTCAGCAAAACAATCAGACACATAAAAATTTAGGTCATGTATTAAGACAAAAATCACTCTAGTAAAAGAATTATGGAATAGTAAGTTATGCTTAATGGTAGTTTTCACTCTGGCATACTGTTAAAAATTAAAATGTGGGTATGCATGCAGTAACATTGCAGTTCACCAAACTGATTTAATATCTATGAGCAGTACCAGCCTCATGACCAGCTAACAATCTTAATAGTGATGGCTATGCTTATGACATGCATAGCCTATGACTTTTAATACCACTCATTTTTATGAAAATTGCATTAACTTCTGCCAATGTAGTTCCATATGTTTTATGTTCTATGGTATGATCTAATAACACTATGTGTGCCAACAGTGTAAGTGACAGTCCTGCCACTGGCTCTACCGCCGAGGCTACTCCACGGCTACCACCCTACACTAGATGCACTGATAGCCTAGGCTAGCACTGCCACTGAAGCAGGCAGTCTACGACTACCGTTGTCTAGCCTCAGGCTGACAGAAGCACATATTTGTACACGCACTAGAAATCAGGTCACAGTGCTAAATCTTGTAAATGTCATTTCACATTGACAGTAGTCAACAGTATTATTTTAGTATTAAGTAAACACTCGTTTACTCGCAGCTATAGCATGCTTGGACGTCATCGTAGAGGTCGACGATAATGGGTCACAACCACAACATTGTGCTTATTATTACTGTTATTTATGCAGTAGTGCTTTAATTGACTTACCTATCTTTGTCTTTTTTATACGGAAATCGAAATAAGCAGACATCTGAAATGTAGGTTGTGTTATGACAACCAATTGCCGCGCATATTCTGCCACCATGCCTTATTGGTCGAACATCATCCATTTTCAGTTGATAAACCCAGCCGTCAGGTAGCGCTAGTGGCGTCGTGATTACACGAATACCCCGAAGTAACACGTCTTATTATATAAATATATAGTCTTTGGCTTCACTTTTCGCTGTCAATTCAATCGACGTCGAAAACAAGCTCCACTCCCGCTTCCACGTTTTCCAGTTCGAAGTGATGTTGCCCTCCAGCAACAATGGACCCGGAGACTTCAGTCTCGCCATCATGGATAAGTTTCCATTGTTCTGATACCATGTAATGTCTATATTTGCAATGGCTAGCAACCTAATTCCCTTTCCCATTCTGTACATAGTATACACCCACATACTAACAAGCCTAACACCACCAAAGTTATGGAAACTAACACTAAAACACATGCTAAAGCTGTTTCTACTAACTAGCCCACCGAACCATCTCACAGTCCAACTACCCCAAACCATGGGAGAGATACCCCTGGTGGGAAGGGGGTGGGTGAGAGATGATATGGCGACAGTGAGAAAGGAAACACTACAGTGAAAGATACACTGAATTGTGCTTTAATAAATGCTAGAAGTTTATGTAACAAGAAAGAAGAGATGATCAGTTATATATATGGTTTTCGTGACGGAATCCTGGGCGAATGAAAATACAGTGGACAGTGATTTTGCACTTAATGGCTATGTCACCATGGGGAAAGATAGGAAGGATAGAAGAGGTAGAGAAGTGCTAATTTATACAAAAGAAGAGGTCAGTGCAAAGTGTGGCATAGAACTCTCTGACTGCAACGAGGAAATAATGTGGTGTAGGCTGGCAGGGGGTATCATTCTAGCTGGTGTATGTTACAACTCTACATCTAATATGCAAGAGGAAGAAGCAAACATTCATTCCAACATTATCAAAGCATGCAGCAGAATGTCAAACAAAGAAATAATGTTATGTGGAGATTTCAACCACAATACTACAAACTGGAATGAACTTGAAGCACCAGCAGAAGGACATTCATTTTTAGATCAGCACCGGACCTTGGCTTGATTCAACCTGTAGAAACAGCTACAAGACATGGAACTGTGCTAGATCTTGTTCTGCCAACAACTCCAAACTTAGTGAGAAATGTGCATGTAACAGAACCATTTGACTCAAGTGATCACAACATAATAGAGTTCACGATGGTATGTAAGACTGAATACACCGATTAGAAAAAAAACTGAATACTATGACTACCGAAACGGTCACTATGTAGGCATGAAGGAATATCTACGACAAATTGACCCCAGGAGTAAATTAAGCAGAGAAAATTGTTCAACAGAAGATGCATGGACAATACAGAAAGCTTCTATAGAGGAGTCAGCGAGTAAGTTTGTACCAAAGAAAGTCAGGAGGAAGAGAAGCAACAAGCCACTATGGTGGAACAAGGAGATCTACAGAGCTAGGAAAAAGAGATTGAGATGGTGGAACAGATACAATGATCCACCAAGACTGAAGGCATAAAGACTGGTCCGTCAAGCAAAGAGGAAACTTGAGGGGAAAATAGCGGATAACATCAAACAAGATCAAAAGTTTTTCTACAGGTATGCTAGATCACAACTAAAAGTGTAAGACACGGTAAGACCAATTGAAGATGAACATGGTAGCATAGTTATCAATGATAACTTCAAGACGGCAACAACATTTAACAATCATTTCGCGACACAGTTCACTCAGGAGAATCTAGACAGAATTCCAGACTCGGTTAAGATATTTCAAAGAAGTAATGAAGAGGAATTAAATAGTATCACTTTTGAGGAGTCAAGCATATGCAATAAAGGAAAGAAGCTAAACGTATCCAAATCTCCGGGAACAGATAAGATTTTCCCAGTTGTGCTGAACAGATGTGTTGAAGAACTTGCTGGGCCATTGAAGGCATTGTTTATAAAGAGCTTTCAAAGTGGGCAGGTACCACAAGACTGGCTGGGTGCAAATGTCATTTCAATTTACAAAAAAGGACACCATTCCAAGCCAGGAAACTACCGGCCAATTAGTTTAACCTCACAAGTATGCAAGGTGATGTAGTTCTTCATTCTAGAATCCGTATCTGAACATCTCAAACAACACAAGCTGATTCTAGACTCACAACATGGTTTTAGACCAAAAAGAAGCTGTCTTAGTAATCTGCTAACGTTTCTAGAAATAAGTGACTTCGTATATTGACAAAGGATATCCAGTCGATGTGATCTACTTGGATTTCAGCAAAGCGTTTGATACGGTCCCTCGTCGCAGACTCATCTTAAAACTAACCGCTCATTGCATTACGGGCAAGACCAACAGATGGATTGAAAGTTGGCTAACAGATAGACAACGAGTGTGCATAAGTGGTGTGGAGTCAGATTGGCAAAACGTGATCAGTGGTGTACCACAGGTATCAATACTCGGCCCAATGTTATTTGTTATCTTTATAAACGACATGACTCATCTGTAGTAAGCTCCCTGTTAAAGTTTGCTGATGACACAAAAACGTTGAGGCAAGTTCCTGAAGTTGAGTATGCTTTCACTCTCCAGGAAGATTTTATGTATAAATGGAGTCAAGATTGGTAGCTATTGTCCAAATGCAAAAGCCTGCACATTGGATACAACAACCCGAAGTATGACTATTTTATGGGAGATGAACATATATAATCGATAGATATGGACAAAGACCTAGGAGTACACAAAAATAAATCACTAAAACTAAAGGTGCAAGTAAACTACATAGTCAAGAAAGCAAACAGAATACTAGAGACAATTCGTAGGACCTACACAGACAAAAGCATGAAAAACATCAAAAACGTATACCTTGTATCACCATGGTCCGACCCATCATCGAAAACTGACAACAGGCATGGAGCCCACATCTTCAGAGATATATACAAATTAGAAAGTGTCCAGAGGAGGGTCACTAAGATGATCACTGGAATCTCTAAGCTCCCACATTACCTAAGCTTGCGAAAGTGTGGCCTTCTGTCTCTACAAGACAAGAGAATATTCGAGCTAAACCATCCATACCCCCCCCCCCCGTCAAGGAAGACACAACAAGTCAATATTACGACACCACAGCCAACTAGGTGCACGCCACAAGTTCTTTTCACAGCGAGTAATCAAGCCATGGAATACCTTACCAAGCGACTGTGTTAATTCACTAACAGTAAATAATTTCAAAACAAAATATAAAAATTACTATAATAACCACTGATTGGGGAACTATATATATATGAGCCAGTAGGCTCCTATGCAGAGTCGTCCGCCCCACTCTTGAGCTTTGGGGCGGAGATCTTGGCCGTGTTTATTCTATGCGCGGATTCGGGCTTTCCGTGGCCAAATGGCTACGGAACTTAAGCTTTAAAACCGATACGCACTAACCGTTTCACATGTGTATTCCGTGTCATACAACCGACACTTGGGCGTCAAGAAACACAAGAAATGTGCTCCAAATAATTATTTATGAGTACATTTATCGGTTACATAGAAAAGATTTCATAAATAGCCGCCATACTGTGCACGTGATGTTACCTTTGGGTCACATGGTCAAACGCGATTTCGTGTAGAATGAGGCCAGAGTGGGCCAGCAGCACAGACATAAATAAAACACCCGTTAGTAAGTTAGTAGTTTATAGGGGGATGATTAATGATGTAACTCTATGGCCAGCAGACGGCAATTCTTAGCGTGACCTTATACTGGTCTACGAGAATCCCGTTTGGTATTCTCGCTCACACAACATCCGGTTATATACACATTTTGACAAGCACATGCGTTCTGACAAAAAAGGTAATAATTTCACACTTTTACATGGTTATTGTCAGGTAACTTTAGTGCTATACATATAAGAATGCATACATACATAAAATACATGTTTATCGCTCTGTTTATGGCGTTTTTGTAAGGTTTCACGTTTCATGAAAATACGTACGTTTCTCATTAGCGAGCTCTTCGCCTATACAACAGCAACAGCTAGATAGGAAAAATTGTATGGCGATTGACTTTGCCTAGTAGGCTCCCTGCCCCAAACCCCGCTCAAGTTATGCAAAGTAACATATCCCAGGTGGCTCACGGGTGATCTTTATTTAACACTAAGATGATCACTGACACTGGAATCTCTAAGCTCCCATATATTACCTAAGATTGCGAAAGTGTGGCCTTCTGTTTTTACAAGATAGGAGGAAAAGGGCCGATATGCTCGACATTTTTAGATTATTAATGGATTTACTGACATTGACACCAAGAGAACATTCGAGTTAAACCATACCCCCGTCCAGGAAGACACACCAAGTCAATAGTACGACACCACAGCCGACTAGGTATACGCCACAAGTTCTTTTCACAGCGAGTAATCAAGCCATGGAACACCTTACCAAGCGACGGTGTCAATGCACTAACAGTAAACAATTTCAAAACAAAATATAAAAATTACTGTAATAACCACTGATTGGCGGACTATATATATATATATGAGCCAGTAGGCTCCCTGCCCCAAACCCCGCTCAAGGTATGTTCAAGGTATGCAAAGAAACAATATGCGCCATTTGTCCATATCCCAGGTGGCTCACGGGTAATCATCTTTATTTAACACTAGGGCGACAGTAACAATGCACCATATCAATCAATATCTTGCGCAGTAACCTAAGTCTATTTGTCACATACTTGTCCCCATGTCTGTACCAGTTTCGACAGAGTGGCGTCATCATATTTCTGAATGGATCTGAAGCGTCCGCACAAGCAGTGACACTGCAGCTATTCAAACCGGGCGACATGTCGAATCTCAACTTGAAAATTGGACAAACTTTTGCAGGTATGTGAAGTTCTTTGCGTGCTGCTTGAACAATGAAATTGGGCTAAACATTACAAAAAACATACAAAGATACAATGACACACTCAAAATGTAGATACAATTCAACGCTCAACAATGTTCATATGCACATATGTAGCTGTTTTACAATAATATTGTTGTGGCAACATTATTAGGCACATGTCGATTAGAGTTTAGGCTAACTTGTGTCGGACGCAGAAACGCAACATGGTAATACGGTAATTCTCCCGGACAAAATCCCCCACTAATAGCCCCGAACAATATCCCCCGCCAATACCCCTGGACAATATCCCCCTAGAACAAAATCCCCCCGTAGGACATTACCCCCGGGGCCATTCGAACAAAACCCTTTTTGAGAGAATTTGTTTTAACTGTTACATTTTCCAGAAATCATCCTGGAAATACACGTGATATTGGGTACGTCCGAACCCCCTTTTCAAAGCTGCGGGTGGGGCCTGAATTACGTATATAAATGTTACTGCATAATGTATTGTTTTACAATACTGAGCTCTTTTATTGTTGCTCTGGATAAGTACATAGCTATAACAGGTAACCATGGTTTTAACAAGATATCAATGCTTCGATTTTAACCCAGATTTGAGACATAAACTCACAATGGCTTCTTCTTTGGTTTCCTGAATTTACCCGCGACACAGTGTAACACACATTAAAACTAGTAGGTAGTATAACAAATATGAATGTTATTTTACTGTTTACTCTTATTTTATTTTTGTTTAGGAACAGTGGATAATGTCCGGCGGATATTGTCCTAGGGGGATATTGGCGGGAGATATTATCCAGAGGGATTTTGTCCGCGGGGATTATGTCTTAGGGGCATTTTGTCCAGAGGATCATGTCCCAGAATCAGTAACGATATATGTTTTTGAAACCCCTTACAAATGTCAAAAAAACTCCAGTTAGTTTGTAATAATAATAATAATAGTTTTTATTTCGTCAGATCCAAGACTTTTCGTGACGATTCACATGATATTAAAATGTATTTAAAAATAATGTTATACAACTGTTAAATACAAAAATAAATTGATAGCTAATAATTATTTTTTTAAATATAAATGTATCACAACATAATAAATAAATAATAAACCATTAATTGAAAAAAACATACATAATAACAATAATAATTGTTGTCACTGGAAGTTAGTCCAAAACTATCGGGAAACGCCTTTATTGCGTATTAAGTCTGGTTTTCACAACATTGGCCTCGCGTGGTCAGTCCTGGCCACACATACACTTTACCGTGATGCACCAAGTGGCTGTGTCTATGTAGGTGACTTATCGGCGAGACATCCAGTTGAAGACCTGCCATTGCTTGACCTAAACTTCTGCAAAAGCCGGTCTAACGGCTGGGTCAACTATACACTGGACGGCGTGCGTGTGAACTGCGTCTACGGCAGGGTGTCAGCGGTGGACGGCTACCATTATTACGACCAATATCCCTCCTCATGCGAACGATCGGATCATACAGGTGTATATGTCTTGTCCACTGTGTGACGTATTCTTAACATGTTATACCACTTTAGGGAATATAAACATAGCATCGCTGTAGATTAGGCAATATAGCAGTTAACCGACAACATCGTAAAACATAATTGCGAGAAAAAGTGGGGTTCTTCAGGTTCTGCAAAAAACACGCACGCACGCACGCACGCACGCACGCACGCACGCACGCACGCACGCACGCACGCACGCACGCACGCACGCACGCACGCACGCACGCACGCACGTACGCACTTATAAAGACTTATATTTTATATTCGTTATTCCGTTTTAAAATGCCATTACTTTCTTCTTAATTGAATCTCATTTAGTTTTGAAAATTGCTTCTAGAATTACCGCGCAGCGATGACCACTTCTGCCGAGATAAGTTTGACGGATGGTACCCACAACAAACCGGCTACACGCGGTGTCTAGAAGGTCGTCAGTTGAATCTAAACAACTGTGGACGCAAAAATGTTGCCCCTGGGACTGCAGCTGGACGTACAATGGAACAATGCAATTTCTGCAGAGCCTTGTGCAGATGTGACCTTATTTGCACGGACGGCAACGTAGAGCAACGTGAGTAGACGTAATTTACATATTATCAGTGATGGATCGAGATTCTACTGGCTTATATAGGATGCATAAAAAACTATAATAGTTCATCGGGGGTATGCAGAACTTTCAGTTATGTTACCTTATAACATTCCTGCAGAATATGAACCCGCACATTCCTTGTTAGTGCAACAATAAACATTGATGTAACTTCCGACGATTGCAGACATGCATGATGCGTCTTAAAAGTTTTGATGGAAGCTTAGCATACACGCCATTCTCACTAGGATATAAAACTGTGCTTTTCCTGTTTGGGAAATATTGGCGTCGGGATTAACGCGGGTAACTAAATTTCACGCTGAGGAGCTTGATTCTTGATTCTTGGTTCTCCCGAGAATTTTAGCGCAATGTAAGGGTTTTATATGTTTGATATCGTAAGAAATGAATCGTATGCCCGTAAGACTTTAACAAATACATAAGGTAAACTGTAAGTCTTGGTACCTATGTCGGTATGACAATGAGAGTATTAGATTCGCATTATATTTGCCAAGGTAACAAACAATCAGAAACAGAATCAGTTTATTATTAGCAACTTGTCAGTTGGATTGTACATGCAGTCAGGATAAAATACACGAAGCCAAGCAAGTATAATTCTGTTATAAAACACTAGTGCCCGAACGTTGACATTCAGAAACCCTGGTTTGCTCCACCGCGAATTGTTCGTGAGCGTGACTAAATTGTCTGCATTCACACCTGATGTTCTGTGTTGTGATAATATATTACGGCCACGGGTGATTACAGACCGAATGTTGAGCACTCCACTTTCAATACGTGGCATGGCCGTGTTATTCCGGCCTCTTTCCTAGTCCCTCTTCGTGTGATGTTTGCTCTTGTGGTCCTTCTGACCACAGACAAAGCATGACACAGTATGCTCATGTCGACATGTTTGAGTGACATGATTTGTCTCCACACACTTATTACTGCTGATCGTCACACTGCTGACGTTCTCTGTGCACTGGTGATGAGGTCGCTGAAGTCCTGTTCACTTGAGTCATGTCCACCTCACCCATAACTATCTTGCTACAAACAATAGTGAGTTCGTCAGTCTCTTTGCACAGCTCTCTCCACTAAAGAGCAATTAGTACGTTCTTTAACGTAGCCTAAGATGCTTTGTGCAAGGCCACAGGTTCGTTGTCCGCAGTGGTAACCTTGTGAATGTCCTGTACAATCTGGTTATCAAACATGAATACTCTGCTCGGTTTCCTGGTTGTTACTGCTGCATGTGATTCGCATTCAGTGGGCACCTGACTCAGATTTGCCAAGTCCGACGACAGTTTGTCATTCATCGCTCTGATTTCGTTGCTATGGTTTGTTTCATCGCGAAGACATTCTACTTATTCGACCAGAGCACAGTTGTTATCCCCGATGGTATCAATTGCATTGCACTGCGCCTTCACCTGTTTGATTAACTCGGCGTTATTTTCTTTTAGCTGTAGCATTGTCTCTTCGAGACTGGATACTTTGTCCACCAGTTGCATTACAATACTGGACAGTTGTCTCTAAGCATGGACACTCCACACGCCATTGATCGTCTCTGGCTGTTCGCCAACGCATTCGTAGTGGACCCACCCATCCTCTCCCCTTTGTCACATGCTTAGGATGTTCCACTACCACAGTTAGCTGTGTTAATGTTTGAGGCGGCGAAAGGGTTAAGTTTGCAAGCATGGCGTCAGTGACGGTGAACTCAAGCTCGTCATGACTATTAACGTTTTCCGCCATTGAGTCGCTCGCCGTACAAAACAGGGTTTCCACCGAGCGTCTCGTAGTCACCCCACCTCGCCTGCCGCTAAGTGGACCACGCAGTGGGGTGAAACGCTTAGCTCGTGTTATGTTCATCATCGTGACGCCAAGCAGCACCGGATCATATCATACCATATGTTGGCTTCCAGTTACTTATCGAATTAATTTTAAGCTGTCCACTCTTACATATCGTACTCTATCATACAACAACCACCCTACTCGGCTAGTCTCCTGCGTCTTTCAGATACCCCTATGCAGCTCAGATCATTAATTTCACAACTTATTGTGCCTAAAACAAAACTTAACTTGGGCAAACGTGCTTTCTCTGTCGCTGCGCCTAGGGTCTGGAATGAACCTCCAATCACTTCGAAAATATCTGAAACTTTAACTATCTTCCGTAAAAAACTCAAGAAATATTTATTCCAAATTGCATTTCCACCATAAATCTTCAGTTGTCCCTCGTTCTGATAATGACTTTTGCGCCTCCCTGTTCACGATTATACTTAATGATTATGTTTTGTTGCGCCTCTGAGCTCAGGTTCCTGAGGATATAGGCGCCAGAGAAGTTAATTAATTATTTAGTAATTTCATATAATGACCCGTAAATGCTGTTTTAACGTTATGGCTCGCTCGTGGCTAGCTCGCTCACTCATTCACTCACTCACTCACTCACTCACTCACTCACTCACTCACTCACTCACTCACTCACCCACCCACTTGCTCATTGACCATTTCGTTCTTCTGTAGGATGTGAGGCGTTGAGTTTTGTGTGTCGCGATGGTGAGCAAAAGGCTAACCTCAAATACTGTGATGAATACTACTTCTGCGTGAAAGGTCAGTACGAACGTAGAAAGTGCGTCTACCCGGACCGCTGGTCAATCGAACACGGACATTGTGAACGATTCCAGTCTGTCTCCTGCGGCGAACGTATTCCCAAGTATCACCCGTGTAAGTGTCAATAATTAATATAACATTTGAAATGAGGGAGAAGTAATAAGGACTAGTGGCAATGCCCACAGCTTTTTTATGCCAAATGTAACACAAATAAGCAAGCCCATGGTGGGCGAAAATAGCAAAACCGATTTTTTTTCGTCTGTGTATGTTGTATACATTGATTATAATTTTTTTTATCTATCCTGTTTTTAGTAGAACGTGTGCTGCTGTTGCTGTTGCGCTGCCGATTCCACCGTCACCGCCACCGCCACCGCCAGCACCACCTGCACCACCTACACCACCACCACCACCACCACAACCACCACCACCACAACTACCACCACCACCACCACCACAACCACCACCACCACCATCACCACCACGACCACCACCACCATCACCACCACGACAACCACCACCACCACCACCACCACCACAACCACCACCACCACAACTACCACCACCACCACCACCACCACCACCATCACCACCACGACCACGACCACCACCACCACCACCACCACAACCACCACCACCACTACTACCACCATTGTATTATTTAGAAAGTGTCCATATTTGCAAATTGCCGACGCATACATAATATTGTTTTCTGCACAGGTGATCGTGAAGACACAGAGGGTCACTACGGTCCACCCTACTGCAATCTGGATTACCATCCTGCTAGCTGCACGGGACAGAAGGACGGTCTTTACTACAAGCTATATCATGGTTCACCCCCGTGTATTTTATACTCCTGTATTAATGGCACGGTAGCTTCACTGGAGGGAGATCTTGAGCCGTTCGTGTATCATACTTCCGATAAGGTGAATTATCGTCCAACGTACTTCAAGTGTCCAGAGCCCCGTAACACAAAACCCGCCGGGATAAACCCTGTCACTCGTCGGTGTGAAGAGGGAGCCACCTGCCCAAAAGACACCGTCGGATGTGAGTAAATTCAAAGCTGCAGCAGCAGCAAGAGCTGCGGTATCTTGATGTAGTGCTGCATTGCAATAATCTAGTCTTCCTATAAATAGGCATGGAGTAAAATAAATAAAGTAAACATGCGATATGAGCCTTTTTCCCATTGTTTCGCTGAAAATTGCCCTTGCATGTAAATCATCAACTAGTCACACATAATTTATCTTTAGGATAACGAAGTGTCATTCACAACAAGATGATCAGCTTGCAGAAATTACCCATTTAATATACTTATTTTACATAATCATACGTTATAGTAAACTGCTATTAATGAAATAGTTGAAGCAATTCAAAGAGGCAGGTCCAAATGCTACTATTGTTAGTATCTTCTAAATGACTAAAGTTAGTTTCAGTAAATGGCTAAATTAAATTATTCTCCCCAGCTTTGTTTGCAAGTTAACCAATTATTACAATATACCATCAATAACTTATAGTTTGTTTCACCTTAAAGACTGAGATACGGCATTCGTGTAAGAAACATCATCGACTTGGAACCCATTTAAGTAACATGTATTTCAAGCCTAAAACTGTTAAATACATTTATTTGTGTACGATGTTGAACTTGATATGGTATAAATATTCACATTTTGCATCTGTTTGTCTTGATAGTTACGTGTCCCTCCTCAATTCCAATTTTTCCTCTCGTTTTATCATTTAGCGAACAAATAATCTGTCTAATACCAGCAGCAGACAGCTCGTTTGTATAAATTTGTTATTTAACTTCGGTGAAAATACCTGACAAACTATTAAATTATGACATGGCAGTCTCTGCCGCGTTTGCTGCAGGTGAAAATTCGATGAAACAGTGATCTATGTCCTTCTGTACTCTATGAACTCTTTCACAAGTGATCACAGTAATTGTTTTTGGTTTGTTTTGGTAATAATTTTTAACAAAGGTATGCATTATTTTATTAATCCGACTGGGCATAGTAATTAAACAAATCACATAGGGGAAGGTGGGGTAAGACGGCCCACCTACAAAACAGAAGGACATAGATCAAAGCAACGCACTTATATAGAAACAGTTAATGTGCTTTGTTAAATACTTGGTTAATGCGAACAACATATGCGATACAAATTTGGACATTGGTGGGTTGATCCTGGACTTCGGGTTCAATAGGCCTGTCAGTGACAGCCGCATGTCTTACGAAATCCATTGGCAACAACCAGCGCCGTCGCTGATTTGAGGTAGGTGTCAGGTAACTAGGTGTCAATGGCCTGCGTGTAGTAGGTAGACATCGGCTTCATGAAAGACACGTCTAGTGGTTGTAGACGGCATAAAATATGCACACCGCTGTATCTGGCATAGTTGATGATGTTCATATTCGTTGTGTGAGTGGAACGAACATTGAGGATAAGCAGCAACAGGTTACGCTTGGAAGCACCCGTCACCTTTACGAAATGTTCGAACCACCGCGTAAAGATGTCACTTTGCACCCACCCAGTTTTGTGGCATGCAAAGATCGATCCGTTTGGTGCGCCATCCTTTAAATCGGGCTTCATCCGTGTTCGCCGATAAATGTGGCACTCATGCATATCTCAACGGTCACTAATTGCCCATGTTCCGCAGACGTTATCGCCCCGACCTGGCGTCGGCCTTTTCTAGCCAAAATTCTCGATGGCCTGCTTTGTACAGTCGTCATTCCCGTTTCGTCAACATTGTAAATGTTGGTGGACGGGAATTTCCACTGATCAACAAGTGTTTCCAGAACTACAAAGAATTTCCCAACGGTTTGTTTGTTAAAGCCACGCACTCTCGCTGCTGCCGCTGCTTCTGGTGTTCGAATAGATATGACTGCATTGCGAGCCAGGAAACCACTGACCCAATCTTTTCCAGCCATCTCATTTTTGAAACGGTGTGTCAGCCCATTACGTTCAGCCAGTTTTTGAACTTCGGTATTTCCAATCCCGAAAATCACCTCTTGCATCTCGATTATGCAATTCACTAGGTCACGCTCTACCGCTGGAGAGAATGTCGCCTGAAAATGAAATACTAAGTTATGAGTTAATGCGACTGTGTTGCTGTGCAGCAGGTTACGGTGAGATTGAAGCGAACATGCCAACATAAATCAAGTCTCGGTCTCCAGCAACGTTTACCATAAAACGACCGAGGGTTTTGGCAGTTCCTTTAGCATGTTTATTGATATCTTTACATCTTCTCTTCAGAGTCGTTCTAAGTACTCCAAAACATTTTTTGTAAGTTAATACTGTCCGCCAAGAAGTATTAATCAATTGAATTCCAAGGTATTGCCAATATCTGGTTGGTATTCTTCACGAATGCTTACGAAGTTGCGACACTCACCTTAGATCAGCCGGGAATAAAATATATATTTTGATTTCTCCAGCAACTCAACACCTCCGCGCGTGGGACGCCATATAGCATGTGACCTAGATCAAGGTCGGAAGCGTTGAATCTGCTCGGCAAAACGCGACAACACCTTACGGCCGAGATAGAAGGAGGTGGTCGTCTTAGACGGTGGGCCGTCTTACCCCACCTTCCGCTAGAACAGATTTAAACATAAACGAACCTGATACGCGATGGGTTAAATTAATTGAGGAGGGAGTTTTAACAATATGTGTCAAAAACCGATGCAACATGATTTATTCTTGTCTAAATTGGTAGCAGGTGCTTTACGTATTATACAATATAATTAAATACATATATTTGTCAAACATGTAGATACACTATACCTTGTATGAATCTTTGCTTGATTTAATACGTAATGTTTGTTGTTGCACATTTTCATTCTTTTTTTCAATTCCCGAGGAAGCACTTTGCCAACATAACAGTTTACTAGTGTCAATGTAGTAGGATGTATTGTGATGATGAATGAGACAACATATTGTTTGTCAACTTGTCGGATGGACAATTAACCGTTAGTGTTAATTTTGAACACTGCTAATAGTAAGACGATCTTTGACACATGCCCGTTGGGGGATTCGAACGAACCCCTTTTTTGAGAGAATTGTGCCCAACTGTAAACATTTTCAGAAATCATCCTAGAAATCCCCGGCTGGTTGTCTATGCTCGAACCCTCCCCCCTCAAACCACCGAGGACGGGTCTGTAGCAAGATCGCCACCCAAATCAACAAATTCCAGATGTCAAGTGGACATGGAAGCATTTGGCTTAGCGAGAGTCCAACACGTTTCCATGTCATTGTTCGTGTAGTAGTTCTACTTTCGACGAGGTAACACTTCATCAGAAAGAGTAAGTGAATGTTGAGCCCTAGTTGTCGCTTTGTCAGCAGAAGTAGCTGATTTTTTGTTGTTTGTAGACTTTGTCAGTTATCAACATGTTTGTCGCTGGCCGTCTCACTAGGTACTTGTGCTACTGCAGATTTTGCCGACTCGCCGTATTTGAAATGTACGGGCGGTGAAGTCAGCAAATACCACTACGACTGCCGCAAATATTGGCGCTGTCAGAACAGACTGTGGACCCTGGATATTTGTCGTGAAGGTCTGATGTGGTCAGAGAGCAAGAAAGGATGTGTGTCTGATACCGCACGATGTTGGCTTTCGGAAACGTTTGGTAAGTATATATTTGCATAATTAGACTTTACTATAACCAATGGTTCTCAAGGAGAAACTATAGAAAAAAAGAAATATTTCCGACTCACGCCAACTCATGTTTCGCGATGTGTGCCGGTCTATTATGTCGCGCGCTTTTGGACAGGATAGGTCCTAGCTCAACAACACTCAATTACTATCTGTAACACGGTATACTTCTGATCAACTGTGGGTGGTTTATTTGCATTTCTATTTTTTATATATAAAAATAATTAACCGTCGTCAGAAAACGAAGATGATAGGCTATCTCTCTGCAGCCTAGATTGACTTTCGGACATTCGTGTTATTGCGAGCGATGACAAGCTTGATAGTTGGCAGTATAACCGCGGAAGTTGCACCGGTCGCTATGCTTAGCGTGCTATGAAGTACAAACAAATTGTTAGAAAAGTTGTTTTAGTGAGAAACGTATGTTTATTAAACGACGAATACACGTTTTGAGAATACGACGAAAACCGCAACAACTGTCGTTGATTGGATACTCAAGGGTCGCAAATGGTAAAGAGCAACGATTTTTCCTGTGCCGCTATATATACAATCACACTGATTGGGACGCATTCGGCGGGAGTTAGAGGCATACATTCAAAATAGACAGTTGCCGAGTGGTATAAAGGATTGGTTGGCATGGCAACGCGATTGTTGTTTACGACTTATTACGTCATTGCAACAACTGTGCACTTGAGAAACGTAACATACTTTCAAAATTTGTTTTACGTGATTGTGTTTCTAAACACAGTTCCAATACAAACACCATTAACAACAGTATGCAATTGAAAATGTGTGTTGTGGCAATGATGAAATGGTTAGTCCATTGGTGGGGAGTTTTCCAAACTCCCCAACAGTGGCGCCACATAGTGAATGTAATGTCACTCACGATTTCACCATTGCCACATCTTACATTTGATGTGCACCTTCTGCACATCGTCATTTCAGGCGGAAAACTCCTAATTTTCGTCATTAAATCTCTCAATTTCAATTGCATACAATTGTGGATAGTGTGCAGGGAACAAGACCGCAACCACAACTCGATGAATCGATTTTGTTCACGCTTTTCCAAGTAAACAGTATCCATTGCATAAACTTTCGTCCACCAATATGTGGACATTCGTTCTGCCGAGTGATCCAGAGTTTGGAGTGATTTAGAAGAGGAAACATAAAACAGATATCGTGAAAATGTTCATGGAATGTCATCAAATTGCAAACAAGTTCAAGACTGTTGCGGTGACGGGTGACATGATCAAGGAATATAAAGGCTACTCCGACTCAGTTTTCAAAAGTCTGTCATTAGAAACAAAGACAAATTCAAACTGGTAATATAAGTGATTCCATTTTGACAGAGCTGACACGCTACATGTGCATATTTTCAGGTCGATGTCTGGCATTGTGGAAACATCGTTCCCTATATTGAACCTACCTTCCCAACAGGTCCAATAAAAGTCCAAACAAATTTCACCATGTTTTAATCATATTAAAGGTAAATACCCAGTATCTTACTTCAACACTAGCCCAACTCCATTTCCTTTGACCCATTGAACTACAGAGAATAGGAAGGTTTGTTGCAATCACCAACATTCACCATCGGTAGAATTGGGCTATTGTTGAAGTCAGGTAGTCAACTGTACAACCACAGTACGGAATTTTTAGTTGAATGATAATGATAAAAATTTTATTGTCTTCATGATATAGTTCATATACACATGATACATAGCATAGTTGAATCGTATAACCACACGACGACGACGTTAGTCGGGCAATGTGCACGATGTATCAAGGTTAACATATTAAGCAAATGTAGGTGTACACATTAAAAGGCTTTGTGGCACGATAAAGAAAATGAATGCATATGTATTGAAGAATAACATATGCATATCATTCTGGATAATTTCAGAAGTGAGACAGTTCCTTGGTCAGTTGGCAGACGTTCGACTTTATGACGTCGCTTTGTCTGAAAGGTAAGGTCAACATAGTCTTACTTTGTCACATTTTAACAACGCAGATGGAATATTGACGGTTGGAATTGTAATAGGGTTTATGCCTCCTTTAATAAATATAATAGAACACAACGTAGAAAGTTGTTGGTATGTACAGCGAGCATGATCAAGTGCGCTACATTTGCATACAGCATTTGGCCACAAATCTCACATTTCCCGGGTATTAATTCGTTATTTATTTCGAAACTCTGTTAATATATATCAACGAACGTTGTGTTTTCAGAGAAATTAAGGGGTTGAGCAGTCCCAGCTGTCCACTGTGGGGAATCAACTCACATCCCATCGACTACGCCGTTGACTCAGATTCTTCCACATTCTGGTTGAGTCGGTCTGATCTACCCTCGGTCGATCTACTGTTTGACATGCGAGGAGTGTACAAAGTGTGTAGTACTTCACATTTGTGCAATACGCATCATAAGCATCGCTGTGACGATATCAAGGGCGTGCATTTTTTCAAATAGTATTTGCAAAGTTTTTTTCTAAATTATACAAAACCAACATTGATTATAACACCAAACGAGTACTATGATTTATGTCGCAGAAATAAATTGTGTCAACCCGAGTATTCAGATGTTGACCTACTTGTGTTTGGCATTCTCCACTTAGTCATTCTGCCGTGAACATTGCCACGACAGCTTAATCATCTATAATAATTACACGTATGAAACTTCATCATACACCATACATTCCCAAAGAATGCACATCCGATATTTAGGCACCACAATTTTTCCAAATATGTTAGGGCAGTAAGGCACAGTGGTGTGGTCTTATGGGAAAGAATTAACTTTTCTTTAAAGATATGTTACGGCAGTAAGGCACAGTGGTGTGGTCTTATGGGAAACAATTAACTTTTCTTTAAAGATATGTTACGGCAGTAAGGCACAGTGGTGTGGTCTTATGGGAAACAATTAACTTTTCTTTAAAGATATGTTACGGCAGTAAGGCACAGTGGTGTGGTCTTATGGGAAACAATTAACTTTTATTTAAAGATATGTCACCTGTAGAGTGGCATAGCATTATGTGGTAGTCTCATATATTCTTCAGTATTACAACTGGTAAATATTTAATATTTGCATCAACAAAACAACACATATCATGATGAATTTGTACAACACTTATTCGTCGCAACCACGTACTTGAATGCACGGGGTTCACGATTTGATATTTTGATCAATCTAGTTATATACGATATTAAAAGTTTCTAATACATTTTAGCAACGAATCACATTATAATAAAGAAAGCCACTGTTTCTGTAGTTGGAGGAGATCTCGATGACGTTCTTCGGCCCTGTTCCACTCGTCGTGTCGATCTTCAAGAAGGTAACTACGGACGACTCGTGGCAACTGTGGCGTGTCTTCCGTGATGACTGCAACAACGTCTCGATGTGCACTAAACTAAAAAGGTACGTCCATTAGCGTTGTGTGTGTCGCTTGTAAGTCACACACAGAGTTGCAACTCTTAAGAAACATGACAATATCCCCATGGCCTGATGTGGAGACATGGGGTATTATTGCCAGGATAAACGAATTGAAACATTTGCAACAAAATTGGGGTGACATTGTCGGATTATATATCACAGAAGAATAGCGTTTTACAAATATGTTTCACATGAAACTAGTCATATTTTAGTGAACAATTGCATAGGTTATGGTATTGAAATACTGATCCCTGTGGCACACTCAAAACTGATTTCCAGTTTGAAATTTATCCACTTGCTGTAACAATTTTCTTCTGTCAATCAGCCATGTTTCTTTGAATTGATTACCCCATCCGCTATTTCACAGACTTACAGTTTAAATAACAATATTTTTTGAGTTATTTAATTGAAAAGGTTCAATCAAAACAAACTATGTAATTAAACATTAGTAATGAAATTATACATATTAATGTTATACATAAGAACGTTAATGGCTATATATGCAAGTACTGGTATTTTTAAATATTAATATATAACATATTGGGGTGTGTCTTTGTCTAAATTTATTTCTGCTTAAAATCCTCAGATGTTACCAAGAGTATTAGGCTGATCTGGAGAAGAAAAAATCAATTTAACAGCTGTATGAGTCATATCTTATTTGTCTTAAATTTATTTTAGGTCTCTTCAACTTGACGACGAACGACTGACGTACAACCTGCTGGATGCCAACCTCGGTCCGCTCCAACGACGGGCGTCGTCGCTACGAGTTCGCCTGTCTGGCCACAGACACGAAGGCGCCGCTCAACTCCGGAATATATCGTATTTTGGTCTATACAATGTTGTCGTTAGTCACAGGTAAACGAAAACTTGTTTTGATTGGCGTAAATGCAAATGCATGTTATTTATAGACGTATATCTAGCATAATAAAAAATGTAGTGCATGTACATCTTACATCGTCCGCTATTTATTAAGTTCACGGGGTTGTTACAGGGTGTCCAGCCCGTGCGGAACATTCGGCTATGTGGAGGACGGATCGAGTAGCACCTGTCGACGGTGTAACTGTGATATCCGTGGCACAATTGACGGCAACGTCGAGTGCAATGAGGTTAATACAGATTATTTAAAATTCGTCAGATGTAAACATACGCGTTGTGGCGTAAATATATTCTTATTCAGTGTCATTTTGTTAAACGATTATCTCAAATACGAATAAATTAACATCAGTTATATTGATGAATCTGTATAAATATCAACTGAGTGACATATGTGCGACGAATGAGTGTTCCCTTTCCAGATCGGAGGTCAGTGTGCGTGCAAGCGGTACGTGACGGGCCGTCGTTGTGACCGGTGTCTGTCTGGATACCACAACATCCGGGAAAGCGACCCGGACGGCTGCTCCAGCATATTGATCGAGACGACAACGTCATTTGACCAACAACCGTCAACAACATTGTCGATGCCAACAGATGAAGGATCATCGTCGCCATGGTTGACTTACAAGACTCCTGTCTACATTGGTGTGGTTGTCATCGTTGTTGTCATTATCGTCATTGTCGTAACCATCGCAGTCGTTTGTGTCAGAAAACGTCGTGGTCTACTGCGAGATTCAGGTACAGTCAATTCTCACGAAACGTTACTTGATATGTTTTGGGTATTGGTGGCTATAATTCTCTCACAAATACGAATAGAGCACTCCAATCGCGTCCATTGCATTAGGTTCTGCGACACCTGTCCCGGATACCATGCTGTTGCATGTTTCTTTATGTATACATTGCACTGCCATTAATAATTACATTGCACTGCCATAAATAATGAATTGGTAAAAACACACATCACATACACGAATGCAATAGAAACAGTTCACCTAAGACATTGCTAGAAACAGTTCACATAGAAAAACATACTCGAAACTGTTCACTTAAAATATTAGAAACAGTCCACACAAAACCACCATTTAAGACAGAGATAGCAGAGGGAATAAAATATTTCTTATAAAGGTTTTTTTGCTAGTGGTTCTTTTAAGCGCCTTCCTGACGGGAGTTTCTGAAAGGCTGGGTTGAGAGGATGATCAGATTCGTTGAATGTGTGAGTGGTTTTTATTTAAAGCGCCACGTTATATATGCTGGACAATTGTTTCTGATCACGGCCAATCACTTTGCTGGCCATGTTGACAATACGGGAAAGTCTTGTTGACAATACGGGCTAGTCTTGTTGACAATACGGGCTAGTCTTTTTAGTTTTACAAGTTACGATATTGAATGAGAGAATGCTTTCTGTCAACCCTCTGTATACCATTTCAAGAATGTGCTGACTGACATCAAAATATATAAATTTTATCAAGAGATAAATACGCTGTTGAATTTTCTTGTACACAATTATCTACATAGTCAAAGAATGTCAAGTTTTGATCAATTACAGCACCCAGATACTTGGCACTATTTACTATTTCAACTTCTTGATTATCTATAGAGCTTGGTCTTGGTTCCTTTCTAGTCCTTTCTAGACTTAAACCGACAAGTTAAGACATCAATATGCAGGTAATACTGAGAAAGAGAGAAATAATCTTTGAGGCGAACCACAAAGGCCATGTCATCGGCGTACTTGACAAGAGAAGATATTGGATCGTTATACAAAGAACGCATCCTTGCGGAGCTCTGGTATTTAGAACGAGTTCGTCAGACAGCACGTGTTCTCTGCACAGTCGGGCATTCAGTCTGAAACGTTGTGGCCTATCGCTTAGGAACTGCCTAATCCACAGAACAAGGTCAGAATTTATCTCAAGGCCCAACAGCTTCTGCATGGTGTTAAAGGCTGATGAAACGCCCATGACAAGGACACAAACGGTTGTTTCAGAAGTGTCTAAGTGACTTGAAATCAGATTGAACAGTTTGGTCTTATACGCAAACTGTAGGGGGTGTATGCGATCGGCCACAGACGTGATCAGTTGATTACATACAAATCTCTCCACACACTTAACAATACTAGATGTAAGCATCAATGTATGAAGTAGTATCCGCATCAAGCTTGGTATCATTGGACTTATTATCTTGATATCAGTTTTGTGAACTTAATATCAGCTTTCTGAATATTCATCCATATATCTGCAACATGTGCGTCCTGTGACCACATAGAGCTTGGTGAAAGTCCACAGGTACATGTACCTCACAATGGAATAGCATAGTCAGACTTGGGAAATAACAGATTCAACACGTTTACTGCATTAAGTGTCGTAGCACGTAATAAAATGTTTTTTCGCCTGCCCTGGTACGCAGTGAGTGTTAGTCGCAACTGTGTGGGATATAAAAAATATATTCTGCGTTTATCAAAGCTGCTAAACCACCATCATGGATTCAACATTCCTAATTGTAAAAAGCAACCTTATGACATGAAGACAAACACTGTTCAATTATAATAGCACCCACGTCGGATTTGGCTCCTTTTGTAGGTTAGTGCTGTGACATAGGCTTTGAATCAAGCATAAACGTTCAACTTCTTTAAGAGTTTCATCGTTGGTCTCATTGGCCAAAATCTACGTAGCTGATTCAACTGGATATATAATACGTAATTTAATACACTTGAAGTGGAAAATAAGTAGTTACCAAATAAACTGTATCATTTTATGATTGTATACAGGTTAGGGATACTCAACAGACACGCACAGAAAGGCTCGAGCTGATTTTTTGTCTTCATGTCAAATAATTAGGTGGGTGGCTGGTGACATATCTGATTTAGCGGTTTTCAGATTTTGTCGACATGCAATGGGCTGTTACTTCAAAGCATGAAGTATTACCACATCACAATTAGTATAATTGGTGAGGCCTTTATATCAGCTTTCTGAATACATCTACACATATCAACGGCTAGCCGTGCTGATATCCACTCGACATTCACAAACGTATGCTTAAAATAGGATTCCCATAACGAGGCAGCCGCGTGTTATCTGGATGGATATTTCAAGGTAATAAGACTACCTGATTGGCTTAGAGCATTTTGCCGTGAATTGTTCGAACGCTTTGCGTATTTCCTTTGATTGTTCTGACATACGTAATCTTCGTCAAACAAATTCCACAACTGTTCCTTAGTACGGTCTGAAAGCTTCATGAAACCGGCCCAGCTGCATATAGCTTGACTCTAGTGCTGCATTCGAGTGCGATATATATATATATATATATATGTTATTATTATTATTATGTAACCTAGCTAAACTCTGAACCTATTTACTAATATTTTCATATAAATATATATATATATATATATATATATATATATATATATATATATATATAGATATATATGCGTGTGTGTGCATATATATATATATATATATATATATATATATATATATATATATATATATATATATATATATATTATATTTTTCTTACAATATACCCGTACATAGAATAGTGTTTCAAAACCAACCTGACGTTTCCAGATAATAGGACTGAGAACCAAGCGACGGAACTTCATCCATCCTATGTGAGACCGTTGCCAATAGTCCCGTCCGACGCTTGTCCAGACAACACCATCATGACTAGACCTGGCAGCGACAAAGTACGAAAGCAGATGTCTGGCCAGACGCACAAGAAAGTTGACTCGGATTACCTCGAGCCGCTGAGTACGGCAACGAGCGGCTGCATTCAACGACACGGACTGCAAGAATCGGGTACCTGTAAAACAATACCTGTAACTTAAATACCAGTCCATGAAACATATTTCAATAAGTAACAATTATCACACACCACGCTTTTATCTATAAAAACTAAATATTTGAAGTTTTTATAAAATGTAGTTCCGTTCTATTAACTAAAGTAGTTTGTCTGTTCCCTCGTATCTCCGTCAGTTTCGCATGTATGGGGATGACATTTTGTCGGAGTGCCCGGGATGGTTCGTACATTAAGACAATTTCAAAAATTCCCCCGAGGTTGGGGTATTACGTCGAAGGAACCAGCGTGGACGTTTGACATAAATAATTTACGTAATTTAAAATGTTAAAGAATTTTGTGACGCGAAGATGTCATTGATATTGCACTACCAGAACTTCACTGGGTAGTGCAAGGAGTCATAAGTTCTTGCCTTTTCTCTGGTGCAACGCCGGACATCTGGGCTAGATTTTATACAGTTTAAACATTTATTGCAACGGAAAGAACGAAATTGTAACATGGCGTGAAGACGCGATAACCGACCATTTGTTGAAACGTCGCTTCAACAGCGGTTTTTTCCATAATATTAAGTATATAGTATCTTTAATACGTGAATCGCGAAGTTTGTTTAACCGCTTACTGAAGACATATAGTATAACAATAAACTATAATACTCTCAGCAGCTGTTGCTCTAATGTTGTACTTGTACAGCTTGGCTCGCGTGCTGCATTCAAGTGCGATATACTTGATTAGTAGCATTATTATGTAACCTAACTAGGCTCAGAATAGCTAATAATTACTGGTGCTCATTTTCATATGAATGACCTTCTTGTAAACTTATCTGATAGCTTCGTGCCGAAATTCAACAGCGTTTTTGTTAATCGGTAGTATTTACCCCAAAACAACCTTTCTTACACTTATTCGTCACTTCAATATATTATCTTTAGTCGTCTAAAATATCTACATTTCACGCAATTGTATTTATTAACTAGATATTGATATATGATATTGTAATGCGAAAACTCGTCCATCTAGCTTAACTATATTTGTTTAACACGTGTTGATTGTATTCACAATCAGCATGTGTTGCTGTTTGTTCACGATACACGTAAAGCAGTACATACAAATAAAAATTGCCGTTTTCAGGTAAGCAGATTGACAACCAAACGACGGAGCTTCAGCCGACTTACGAACCGATGCCTGTAGCCCCGTCCGACGACGGTCCGTACGATGACGCGACGACCAGACCCGGCAGCGACAATG
Organism: Lamellibrachia satsuma; assembly: GCA_033239005.1. Lineage (NCBI taxonomy): Eukaryota > Metazoa > Annelida > Polychaeta > Sabellida > Siboglinidae > Lamellibrachia > Lamellibrachia satsuma. The sequence goes on along the minus strand of BSQZ01000145.1, from coordinate 257,460 downwards.
GAAACATGCGGTTGACTGGCCAGGCTCACAATAAATTAGTTGATCCCGATTATATGGAGCTGTCCAGTGGTGCAGCGAACAGCCCCGACTATCAACGAACGGTGCCTCCTGTTCCGCCCATCATTCCACCGAAGTACACCGAACTTACAAAACGTCCGTGTGACCCGAACACAACCAACGTCGATCCCGATTACCTTGAAATAAACGAGTAGGTTGCGTTGCATTTGCATATGAATAATGATTCCCATGACGTTGATAATAAAGTCGTTTTATACTAACCAATACAATCATCCAATGCGACAAACTCCAGATGGCAAGTAGAACATGAATGCGTTAGCATATCGAGAGTCACAGCCGAGAGTAACAACCTCTATATATAATTTTTTTCAAAACATTGACAGCTGGTATTTACGTAATCAGAATATTATCACATATGAGAAGGTACTGATATATGCAATATAAAGTGTTCCTTTAATAACGCTTCACTGTGTCTTCAAATTCTACACTGCTTTCCTTACGTTTGAAGAAAATAGTTTATATCAATATCTTCATTACAATTCATTTACAAAGCAACAACTTATATTTGGTGTCGTTTAGCCATATGGTTTAAGCGGTGTTTTATAACTAATAGTTATGTTATGGAATCAGCTTAGTCGCTCTTCTTTCTATTCAGTTGTGTATGGCCACCATGTTAATATGCAGAAAGTTGTACTAAATAGAGCTCGGTATAAAATATCGATATTATCTAGATTAGGGGTAATCCATAATGTACGACAGGCTCAAATGTGGGGTGTGTGGGTAAGCGTTAGGGAGTGGGGCGGGGGTGTCTTGGCGATCGTTAAGTAACGATTACAAAATTAGCTGTCAATATCAGAGTGATTGCATTAATTGTTATATCATTGTATATATATTTAGTGTCATGAATGCATCAAAACAAAGCAAACCTCCCCATGGTTTTACTGCATGTTTCATTACACAAATTAAACGTACATGTGCACGGATATTTGGTGCTATTGTTATTCTATATGTCAGTCAATACACACATGCAACGAATGTAAAAATAAATGGTGCTGCAATTTGTATATATATATAGCAGAGACAAATGCAAAGTGGGCAAGTTTTCAAATCTGATTCAGGTCCTTGTCTTATTTTTTTTTGTTTTGCAATTCTTCGAAGAAAAACGTGGAAAAAATATAAACTATTTTTGAAAACAAATAAAACATGTTTCGAAGAAAACAAAAATAGAAAACAATATTGAAGAACAATGACAGACAAAATTTGAGTGATTACCATTTAAAAAAGGGTAAATTACGAATAACCTTTGAGAAGAGTAGGCCTTATGCTTACAATAGCGCGGTGGCTTCAATGGTGTAGTATTTATTAGGTATATTGACTACTTACACCGTACGATAGATTGTCATCAATACATCGTGACACCCAAACACCTTTATCGTTACTCGTTTATTGCTGACTCAGTCCCGTGTCGCACAGGTAATGTGTGTCTTAACAAATAGTAATACACTAGATACTACATCTCTTCCTACCTTGAATGAAACTTAATCATTCATTATTTTAAATACTGCAATAGATTACATATATCTACTGTAAGAGAAATAAGATGAACAGGCTATAAAAATGTGTACATACAGGTAATAACATGATTACTAAGTCGCATGCAGATAATAAGATATGTTTAAAGAGATGTCACAATTCACAGCAAACTGCGTGAACATATACAGTTCATGTCATCAAGTGACATAGTCATCCAGGACCACCAGCAGAACACTAAGCAACTGCACGTTCTTGCAATGTTGCAGGAATTACAATACGAGAACATCGCATAATAATTTTTGCATTTGGAGAGACTGTCAGTTCGTAGCGCACGTTGTAGAATGATCTGGGTTTGGTGTGTGCAGACTTCTGGATTCTTTTTAAATGTCCATCTGACATCGCTTTCACAACTTTTTTGAAGCACGTTATCCTTGAGTGTTGTTTGCTCAACTTCACCCAAAGTTATAGCTTTTGGAACAGCATTGACAACAGTGAAATTCACATATTCATCCTCCATCTTAGCTTTTCTTCCAGTTATGTCACACCTTGAAGTGGGATGGCGTGACATGTACTCAGCTGCATTGGTATATCCAGGTTGGTAGAAAATGTTGTACTCATACTGCAGGAGTTTCAGAGCCCATCGTTCTATTCGTAGAGGTGGTTTGGAGTTTTTCCAAGGATGATCACGAGAGGTTTGTGATTGGTTACAATGGTGAAAGGACGTCCATAGATGTACAGATGAAAGAGGAGACATCCTCATGTTACAGCCAATGTTTCTCTCTCGGTTTTTGAATATCGACTTTCCACTTTAGTCAAAGCTCGACTTGCATAGGCGATGACCTTTGAGTTACCATCTTTGTCATGCTGTACAAGGACTGCACCGAGTCCCACTGGACTTGCGTCAACGATCAGTGGTGTGTCCTTGTTCATATCGAAGTATGCATTGACGGCATCTTGCGACAGTGCATCCTTTAATTTGTTCAGTGCATCATCATGGATCGATGTCCAATTCCATGCGCGGTCATTCTTGGTTAGATCTCATAGCAGCTCAGTAATATAGGCTAGTCCCGGGATGTAGCGAGTACAATAGTTCGCTAGGCCAAGAAGGCTTCGTACTTCTTTGGGATCCTTCAGCGATTCAGCTCGCTTTATGTTCTGGACTTTCTTTGTAACAGGTGATACATCATTGTCACTGAAGATGTGACCAAAGAACTCAAGGGTGCTCTTGTTGAACACACACTTGTTCTTGTTCACCGTAAGTCCCTTCTCTCTGAGTTTCTCAAATACAGCTGTAAGCGATTTGTTCTTGATTTCTTCCGAAGATCAGGATATCATCGTTGATGTTGATAGAGCCTTCTATTCATTGGATGCAATTTCGTATTGCATTCTGAAATATTTCAGCAGCAGAGTTGATACCAAAGTCCAATCTCTTGTAGCGTCGGACACCACAGTGTGTGCTGAATCGTGATGCGGGATCTAACTCAAGTTGATGGTATCCGTTGTTGAGATCAAGTTTCGAAAACACAGTAGCGCCATTGAGGTCGCATAGAATGTCATCCATCGAAGGAGTGAGGTCTCTTTCTCGTTGGATTGCCTTGTTAGGCAGACGCATGTCAACACATATTCTTACCTCATTAGGTGATTTGGGTTTCGGTACAGCTACTATGGGTGATACCCATTTTGTCGGTTCATGAATTGTCTCGACGATATCAAGCTTTTCAAGCCTGACTCGTTCTTCTTCCACTTTGCGCCTCGTGTGGAACGGAATCCTGCGGTGACTTTGTGACGTAGGCTTCACTTCAGTGTCGATATGAAGCTTTATCTTGGTCCCATTGAACTTTCCAAGACCTTCGAACAGTTCTGGATATTGAGAAGCGATGTGGTTCTCAACCAGTGTGCTACTGACTGGTTATGTGTAGCAAACCAAGCTCAGTGCACGTGTCATAACCTAGAAGACATCCATGACTTCCTTCAACGATATAGAAAGTAGCAGAAATCAACTTCTTTCCTGACACGACATCAGCTGTCACTTTCCCTAGAACTGGAAGTGGTTCGTTAGATCCACACGAATGTATCTTGTTGGTGACAGCTCGGGGAATACGGTTGGTACCTATTCGATCAAACGTGAACTTGTCAAGTAAGTTGACATTGGATCCAGAATGTATCTTGTTGGTGACAGCTCGGGGAATAAGGTTGGTACCTATTCGATCAAATGTGAACTTGTCAAGTAAGTTGACATTGGATCCAGAATGTATCTTGTTGGTGACAGCTCGGGGAATAAGGTTGGTACCTGTTCGATCAAATGTGAACTTGTCAAGTAAGTTGACATTGGATCCAGAATCAATGAGCAGCTCAACACACTGTCCATTGACGGTAACGGCACTGCGTGGATGTCGCATGTCACCACGTACGTTGCCAATGACGTACACGTACTCATCCTCACTGCTAGATGAGACAGCACGTTTGTTTACTTTGGGCGTGTATTTGTCTGTAAACTGGTTGTTTTGCTTTTGCGAAGCCCTGTAATATTGTCTTGTTGAAGCTTTGCTGTATTGCTTCGATGAAACCTTACTCTGACCTGTCTGTTGTCTGCAGCATCGTGCAAAATGATTGTTCCTTCCACACGCATGGCAGTGTTGACCGTAGGCAGGACACTATCTCTTGTTTGGGTCTACACCACCACAATTGCCGCAGATGGTGTCATGTGTGGTTGTAGTATTGGGCCTGACAGAGAATGGTTTAGTGTGTTTCATTATATACACTTAAAACAGGCTTCCTGTTCAGCAGTTTCCATGACACGGCCATAATCAAGCAATTCATTGAGCGTTATTCCGTCTAGAAAAGAACGACGTCTCACTTTGCTGGATCTGCACTTTTGAGTTATTTGAGCTTTATTTCATTGTCCACGTTGGTGAATTCACGATCTTTTGCAAGAGTACGCAGTCGTGTGACAAATGCGTCTAATGTTTCATCTGGTAACTGTTCAGCTTTTGCGAAACTCATACGCACGATACTGAGTTTAGTTGGCTTGAAATGGGTTTCTCTTTGACTGTGTCAACGTTGTCTATATCAGATTCTCTTTGGCTGTGTCAAAGTTGTCTATATCAGCTCCTAGTGTGTCATAGACGTCAAACACACCCTCACCAGCATAGTGCAATAGAAGGGCGTTTTTCTAACATCATTTGTTATGTTCAGAGCAGTCAGGAAGTTTTCGAAACGGTGCAACCATTTTTCCCAACTTAGACCTAATGACACTTGATCAGTGATGTCGAAGGACGGGAATGAAGGTAAGCTCGACATTGTTCATTCACAAAATTATGTAAGTGGAGTTGTTATACAGCAGTATTAAAAAACTACATCTGAAGCAAATGGTCGTTTCTGGATCAAATCGTTGGATTGCCTTGTTTGGTAGACGCATGGCAACACATATCCATAGCTCGTTGGGCGATTTAGGTTTCAGCACAGCTACTATTGGTGATACCCATGGTGTCGGTTCATGGTCTGTTTCGATGATATCAAGCTTTTCTAGCCTGACTCATTCTTCTTCCACTTTGCCTCTCATGTGGAATGGAATTCTGCGGTGACTTTGTGCCGTAGGTTTCCCTTCAGTGTCGATATGCAGCTTTATCTGTTTCATTGACCTTTCCAAGACCTTCGAACAGTTCTGGATATTGAGAGGCGATGTGGTTCTACTGACAGCATTGGTTAAGTGTAGCAAACCAAGCTCAGTGCATATGTCACACCCATGACTTCCACTAATGACATAGAAAACTGCAGAAATCAACTTTTTCCTGATACGACATCAGCTGTCATCTTCCCTAGAACTTGATGTGGTTCGTTAAATCCATATGCATGAATCTTCTTGGTGAAGGCTAGCAGAATTAGGTTGGAATCTATTCGATCAAATGTAGACTTGTCAAGTATGTTGACATTAGAACCAGAATCAATGAGTCGCTCACACACTGTCCATTGACGGTAACGGCACTTCGTGGATGTCGCGTGTCACCATGTACGTCGCCAATGACGTACACGTACTCGTCGTCACTGCTAAACGTGACAGTAGCAGCGTGTTCACTTTCGGCAAGTATTTGCAGGTAAACTGATTGTTCTGCTTTTGCGAAGCCCTGTTGTACTGTCTTGTTGAAGCTTTGGTGTACTGTTTTGATGAAACGTTACTCTGCCCTTTCTGTGATATGCAGCATCTTGCAAAATGATTGTGTCTTCCACACGAATAGCACTGTTGACCATATGCAGAACATTGTTTCTTGTATGGATATACACCACCACAATGGCCACAAATGATGTCATGTGTGGTTGTGGTTTTGGCTCTGACAGAGAATGGCTTGTGTATTTCCTAGCATGCACCTTGTTGACAGACTCCTAGAAGCAGCCTCGATAACACTTGCTTCATGATCAGCCATAATCACGCACTTCCTTGAGAATTATTCCATCTAGAAAAGAGCGGCGTCTCACTTTGCTGGATTTGCACTTTTGAGTGATTTGAGACTTGATTTCATTTTCCACGTTGGTAAACTCACAGTCTCTTCAAAAGTACGCAGTCGCGTGACAAATGCGTCCAAAGTTTCACCAGGTAATTGTTCAGCTCTGTGAAACTCATACACACGATACTGGGTAAGCTTGACTGGTTTGAAATTGTTTGGTAGTTTCTCTATGGCAGTGCAAAATGTGTCGGAATCTACTCTTAGTGTATCATACACGTCAAACTCTCCCTCGCCAGCACAGTAGAAGGTTTTTTAAGCATTGTTGGTAATTATTATTATTATTATACTGTACTTATAAAGCGCTCTTTTCATACATAAAAGCCTGCTCAAAAGCGCTGTACAATGAATAAAATAATTATAGACAGTAAAAACAAAGTATAAAAACGATAACATGATAAAAAAATTAAATATTATAGAAGACTGGATATAATAAAATAAATATGTATATACGTTTTAAAAATGTAATAAAAAACTGACTAGAAAGAGTTAAGCACCAAAATAAGCCCGGAACAAATATGTTTTTAGCAGCTTCTTGAAAGTGTTCAGTGTTTGTGCTTCACGAATGTGAGCCGGTAGCGCATTCCACAACTTATCTCCTGAACACTGGAATTTTCTGTCGCCGTAAGTAACTGTTCTAGCCATTGGAACGTCTAGTGTCACTGAATCTATGGATCGTAGCGTTCTTCTTGGTTGGTACACATTCAGCATGTCCGATATATATCCTGGAGCCTGTCCATGTAGGGCTTTATATGTGTGCATCAGGATTTTGAATTGCACACGATAGTTAACAGGTAACCAGTGCAGATTTTTTCAACCAGTGCAGGTGGTGTTCTGGTTACAATCCGTGCCGCAGTGTTCTGCACACGTTGTAACTTGTTAATTAATGTATGGTGTTATCCACTGAGCAGAACATTACAATAGTCTAGACGTGATGCTACAAGCACTTTGACTAATGATTAAGTGGCATCGTTTGTGAGATAACGCCTAATGTGCCCAATGTTGCGGATGTGATAGTATCCAGACCTACAGACACTGTTCAAATGTTGCTCCATGTTCATGGCAGAGTCGAAGATAACCAACCGACGCTAGTAAGACTAGTAAGTAATGTTCAAAGCTGTCATAAAATATTCAAATCGAAGCAACCACTTCTCCCAATTTGGGCTTAAAAATACTTGGTCTGTGATGTCGAAGGATGTGAATGATGATAAACTCGACTTTATTCATTCACGTGTACAATTTCACTCGATAGAACAGCTGGTCAAACGAATTTGAAAGTCCGCTATTATTACCCACATGAAATGTTCGTTCGTTCAACGATGTTCTGTGCTGGTAGACACTAACACAGTCACATGCACGAAAGGTTCTATATCCTCGTCCCCAAAATGTGGTATTTATTAAGTGTATTGACTACTTACATCGTACGATAGATTGTCATCAAGACATCGTGACATCCATACACGTTTATCACTACTACACTACTTGTTTATTGCTGACTCAGTCCCGTGTCGCACATGTAATGTGTGCCTTAACAAATAGTGATACGCTAGATAACACAAACGGTGATCAATGGTTTCAGCTAGTGAACGTTCTCGTTCACCTTCTCGAGCCAGGTGTGGCATTAAGGACTGCAATAGCTCTGGCATATACTCTAAACAATGTATAGAAGTGCGCCGAATCATTTGTTCTTCGTCCCTCTTGGTCTTGATTCGGGTAGCCAGACCCAACACCAAACAGCAATTTAATTAAATGCCTGTCCTTACCAGTCCGACCATCGACGCCGGACCACAACCAATTAAAACCCGTATGCGGACCACATTTCTGTTTATCATTGGTTTAAACAGCAACTTGGTAAAGTATAAATACACGTTTCATTGGGTCAATCCACCTGGTGCTAGTGTACTCAGCAGCTCTGGTGGGCGAGGATGTTCCCATTTAAACATAGCAACTCCCATATCAAAATACCTCAAACCTGTCCTTTTAATGAGACGCTGCTGACCCAGATATAACCCACCACCCGAGTATATTGATATCGCCAAGAGTGTCCACGAACACTTTGAATTTACCCTCAAGTTATGCCAGTTTCTCGCCGAAACTCAACTCAGTCATGTGCAATACACTGCATTTTGATGTCATTCTCAATTAGGCTAGTAGTTACTTGGTCGAGATGGGACCTCGAGGGCAGGACACTTCCGGTCATATGTGGTCATTTCCGGTCATCTGGGGTAATTTTCGGTCAGTTGGGGTCATATCTGGTGATTGGGGGTCAAGGGTCATGGGGGACCGGTCATGTCGGATCAGCAGGGGGAAGGGTCATTGGAGCTGGTCATCTGGGGTCATGTATGTTCAGTGGAGGTCATATATGAAGGGGCCAATGTGTCGTCATAAGGGATCGTATCCACGTATTTGACATATAGATCACGTATGGTAATAAGGGGTTGTCACCACGTATTTGATATATACATCTCGTAGGGCCATATCCGCTTTGTACCACGTGAAAGAAAAACACAATGAGTTGTGCACATTTTTTATTGCGTGACAAGCATCATTCAGCTAACAGGCTTGTTAACAAATGCACGTCAAAGCATTTGAATGCAAATGCAAATGTTTCACTTGAGTCAAATGCAAATGCGAATGCAAATGCCATTTTTCATGAATGCATTCAAATGCAAATGCAACTGTTTTGGTGTCGCATTCATATGCAAATGCATATATATATTTTTACACACTTACAATTTGCATTTGAATTAATTTCAAATGTTTTGGCTTTATATTAACGATTTGTTTTATTTGGAGAAAAAATAATGCATACAAACACATTATTAATTTATTTAATAAATACAGTAGTACATTATTTTAACCACTACTACATACCAGTCCCACTACATGAACATTCTGTAGAGTTATACACTGATTCACACAGTTCCAGGCCTGCAAAGGTGGTGGAAATGGGAGGGAAGAATATACAATTGACAGTTTACTGGGAACCATAGCAGGGAACGAAAGGCTAATCATTCAGGTAGGCCAGAATGGAAGGGGAACCCAAGAGAGTAGACTGTCCACTGGTGGGGTCACTGGGAAGATAACCTGGCAGATAATTACAGCTACCACTAATAACTCTCTCTGGCTGTAAATATTCAGGGCTGACATTGCTAATGTTTACTCCCCCAATGAGCTGCCACCCCAACACACCCCAACAATGCCAACACAACACAATGGAGTCATTTGTCTGCATTGTTTGATTTGTTTCAATTATTAAATCTGAATTTATATCTGAACAGGTAATCCCTGAAGCCACCAACCTATAGACCAGTTGGTCTTTTCATGTTGTATAAATAACAGCTCAGGCATTGACCAGTTGACCTACAGAGAACGTTTTCAAAGAGCACAGGTCAGACAATGATTTCATAATCTGCTGAGGGTACTGCTCACTACAGAGCAATTTTTTGAATGGCATGTTGTGAACTTGTGAAAGTGGATCTAACAATAATAAGTATTCAAAGAATTATGCATGCATTTGATTGCGCATTTGGTTGTGTATTTGACAAATCAAATGTTTGTGGGTCGCATTCAAATGCAAATGTTTAAGGTACGCATTCAAATGCAAATGCAAATGCATTAAACATTTTATGGAGGCATTTGAATGAATGAACATTCAAATGCGCATTCAAATGCATTTGCATTTGTTAACAAGCCTGACAGCTAACGGGCACCGCGCCAGATTATTTCGTAACACGCACTGTACAGATCCGAGCTTACGGGTGTATTACCTCTGCGCTATTACTTACTAACTTACTTACTTAATCCTCTTCGTGTGAGATCACACATACGGCCGACACAAAAGAATACCAGTGTTGTCTGTCCGTTGCTAGCTTCGTCAACTGGCCCCAACTCCACCCGGGAAACTTCATCTCCCGGTCTACTTATCTCCACCACATCTCCTTGGGTATACCTCGCTCTCTTGCCAGCAGGGGTCCAGCGCATGGCCACTCTTGGAATAGATGTCAGCGGCATTCTGTAGACTTGTCCGATCTACTTCCGTTTACGGCGTTTAGCTGCATACCTGTTCTTTCATTGAGTTCCGTGTTGGAGATTTTGTTTTGCCAGTATATTCGTAGTATCTTCATGAGACACTTGTTTTCAAAAACTTCCAGCATCTGGCATATGCCTTTGTTGACCTTCCATGGTTCGGCCGCATGTAGTATCACACTCAGGACGTTGCTCTTGAACAGGCGGATCTTTGTTCTGTTTCTGATTTTGTTTGTCTTCCAGATATTCTTCAATGCCGTAAATGACCCTATTGCCTTTTTGATACTTGCTTTGATCTCAGACTGCGAGTTTCCATCTTTTGACACCTTGGCTCCAAGGTAGCTGAACTCGGTCACCTCTTCAATGTCCCTTCCTCCAATAGTAATGGGGTCTGCTCTAGTGCTGTTGTTTCGCAGCATCTTTGTTTTATTTGTGTTGATCTGTAAGCCATTTTTTCCGCATTTCTTGCAAGTTCCCCGCTTTTTCTTTTGATGTCTACGTAGCGGTGCAACAGGAGACATATATGTCGTCTGAAAAGTCTAGATCTTCTAATGTTTCTGTGAAGGTCCATGTGATGCTGTTTTGTCTCCTAGTGCTGTTTCCTTCATGACCCAGTCAATCCCAAGGCAGCAGATGAAGCGGGATAATATGCATAATTGTTTCACTCCGGTCTTGATTTCAAAATATTCTGTCAGGTATTGGCCTCAAATGACCTTGGTCCTAAAATCGCCATAGAACAGTTTCTCTTGGTGGATTCCACAGTGACGGAGAATACGTCAGAGAGAGTATATGTAAATGCTATCGGAAGCCTATTCAAAATCGACGAAGTTTGCGTAGAATGGCGTGTTCCATTCATAGAACAGCTCCAGGATCTGCCTTTAGGTAAATATGTGGTCAACACATGATCTTCCTTTCCTAAAACCGGCCTGTTCTTTGCACAACAGCGGGTCAATGGCTTCTGAAATTCTGTCAGGGATCACCCTACTGAAACTTTGCTAGTTATAGTTTTTGCAAAATCTAAGGTCTTTTCTTTGGTAATTTGACGATCAGCCCCATCTTCCAGTCACCTGGTGTTTCTTCCGCCTCCCATATACCTTCAAAGATCTCTGTCAAGGCTCGCGTGGTGACCTCTCCTCCAGCTTTCAGCATCTCTCCACTCACACAGTATGCAGCTGGTGCTTTCCCTGACTCAATTGTTCTGATTGCTTTCCTCACTTCTTCAGCAGATGGTGGGTCTCTGTTGACCTGCAGGTCCTCTTTGCTTTCTGAAATTTCTGCTTGATTTCTTGGTGCTTTTTTGTTGAGTATGGTCTAGAGGTGTGTTTCCATATCTGGTTCTGTTTCGCTTCACCGGCGACAACACTTCCATCCACATCTTTCATTGGAGAGAATACTACGTCACTACGGGATCCCACAGAATATGGTAAATGTGATCAAGATACTTTACACAGACGTCCAGTGTCAAGTCGCCTGTAACAGTCACATGTCAGACAGCTTTAGCGTAAAATCCAGAGTAAAACAGGGATGCACTCTGTCACCATTTCTTTTCACCCTTGCCATTGACTGGCTGATGACAGAAATCACCAAAAATGGAAACAGAGACATCAGATGGACATTTACCTCGATCTTGGAAGACCTGGACTATACAGATGACATTGGACTGCTTTCTAGCAGGCACAAGGACATGCAAGAAAAGATGGACAAACTCACAACAACAGCACCACAAATTGGGTTAAAGCTCAACACAGCAAAAACCAAACTGATGAGGATCAACTACAAGACAAATAACCCCATCACCATAAACAACATAAACAACAGTGATGCTTTGGAAGACGTTCAGGACTTTGCATACCTGGGAAGCAAAATCACAACAGATGGAGACTCTGCAAAAGATGCCATGGCTAGGATCAGAAAGGCAAGTCAGACCTTCGCTATGTTGAAGCCCATCTGGAAATCCAAGCAACTGAGATTGGAAACAAAACTGAGACTGTACAATTGTAATGTTCTCATTGTAGTTCTTTACGGCTCCGAGTGCTGGAAACTGACAGCCAAGCTAGCACACAAGCTTGAGACCTTCCAAAACAGGTGTCTACGGAAGATCCTAGGAGTATTTTGGCCCAACACCTTCACTAATGAAGAGCTGCACCGCAAAACAGACGCAACATTCTTGGCCACACAAATAAAGAAGAGAAGATGGAGATGGCTTGGACACGTGTGCCGAATGTCACCTGGCGCACTGCCCAAGACAGCCTTACGCTGGACAGCAGATGGTAAAGGAGACGTGGTCGCCCAAAAGAAACATGGAGACGAACAGCGGAGTAGGAGATGAAAGAATGCGGCCTGACATGGAACACCATCACCAAATGGGCTGCAGACCGACAGCAATGGCGCTCTCTTGTTGATGCCTTATGTGCCACCAGGCACGAAGAGGACTAAGTAAGTAAACTTTCATTTGAACATCGCTATTAAAAAACAGACTGTCAGCGTTTTGATTATCTTGTACAGTGTGGCCATGTTCTGCGTTTGTGCTGCTGTTTCTGCTTATTTTTTGCCAGATTTTCGATAAAGGCTCTCTTGTCCGCTTTCGTCTTCCTTTTGACTTCTTTGTCTAGTTCTGAGTACCTACCCTGTAGCTGTTCCTTCAATCGTTGAAATTTGGCGTCGTTTATCTTCTTTTTTGTTGCTTTTCCTTCATCAATTGTTGTATGATTATGTATATGATTTGATCCATTCCTCCTTCTTCAGACGAATTGTACCCTAAAAGTGTCTTGCTTGTTTCTGACAGTGCCTGATTGAAACTATCGATGCTCAATTCTTGTTCCTCTTGGGGTATGCGGAAGCTGTTTATCAAGTCCAGCTGGAAAGCTTTCTCTGTGTTAGGGTTCTTTAACTTTTCTGTGCCAAATCGCCGTAGTCTCTCTTCTCTGTTGTTGTTATCTGGGGAACTCCAGGTGGTTTTGTGAATGTTTTGTGCTTGAATACATAGTTCCTTCTATGACTAGGTTATTCTCTGTACACAGACCAGAGAGTCTCTCGCCTTTGTTATTTCTGCGTCCAATGCCCTGTGTGCCCATGGCCCTTTCTCTTTCTGTCTTTTCCTCTTTCTTTTCCTCCAACTCTTGCGTTTAGGTCTTCCACCACCATTAGTACATCATGCCGGGGTGTTGTCTTGATTTCCTCCTCCAACTGCTCATAGAACTCATACTTAATCTCCTCCTCCGCGTCCTTTGTTGGTCTGCATAGCATGCGATCACTTTCAGCTTGGCAAACTTGGAGTTGAATCTTGCCTTGAGCATTCTGTCGTTGATGGGATTCCTTTCCAACAGAGTCGGTACACCTTTCTCGTCACAATGATGGGAGCGCCACCTCTGTGCTGGTTATCTGATCGGCCTAAATAAAGTATAGTGTGTCCCGAGGACAGGGTCCTCTTTCCTGAGTCTGTCCATCTTGCCTCGATCGCGCATAAACGTTCCATGTTGTAATTTTCCATCTCGTGCAACACTTGCTTAAGCTTTCCTGCTTCAAATAGTGTTCTCACATTCCAGGAGCCCACTCTTATCTTGTTTTTCGGCTTGAGGAGCTCCACTGTTGGGGTGTCAGCTCCCGATCGGGTTTGGCCGGGAGTGGGGGAGACGGGAGGGAAAACAACCGGAGTGAAGGAGAGGGAAGTGGGAGAGACAGGAGCGAAGGAGACAGGAGGAAGGGGTCAGGACAGAATGTGATGGAGGATCGAACGGAAGAGTTATTCTGCAGCAGCGATAGAGGGGTGAGGAAGAGAGCGAGGGTGTTTGTGGGGATTCGATAGTTAGGAAGACCGACAGAGTCTTAAACAAGGGAGATGATGTGGTGGTCTGCTTGCCTGGAGCCAAAATAGAGGCGATAAATGAGAGGGTAAAAAACATTGTAGGCTCGGGTAAGGGTGGATCTGTTTTAGTACACGTAGGGAAAAATAACGTAGAGAGGGAGGGTACAACTGCCATAGTTAGGAAATATAGGCAGTTGGTCAGAACACTAAAACAGACGCGGGTTGAGCAGGTAATACTGTCAGGGATTTTACCTGTAATGGGCAGGAGTGGTCACAAATATCGAAATTGTCGAGGGATGGCAATTAACATGTTAGTCCAGAAGTTATGTAGGGAAGAGGAAGTTGGATTTGTGGATTTATGGGGAAGTTTTGTTGGGAGGGCTGATATGTACATGAAGGATGGGCTTCATTTAAGTGGAAAGGGGGCGGCAGTATTCACGGACAAACTTTCAGCAGCAGTAGATAGTGACTTGGGTACAATGACAAATATTTTTGGAAGTAAACATTCTTTAAACTAGAAGTGCAGGGGGGTTACCTAGTCGTGTCTCAAGCAGAGCAAGAGGCCACTAGCACAGATAAACCAATATCAAATCATCCGAAAAACATCTCTGAAAAAGGTTATAGATGCGTATGTTTAAATGCAAGGAGCATAGTAAATAAGAAAAACGAATTAAACAGTATGGTAGAAGATATTGACCCTCACATAATTGGTATAACTGAATCATGGGCCAACATAGATATAACAGATGCTGAATTAGGACTGACAGGATATGTCATGTTTAGGAAAGATCGAATAGGAAGAAGGGGCGGGGGAGTTATTTTATATGTTAAAGAATCTATTCAGGCTTATGAAATAAAACTAGAAAGGGAAGCAGATTGCGATGAAGCTGTTTGGTGCAAAATTGTTTCAGGAAATTCAAAATTAACTATTGGATTAGTTTACCGAAGTCCAAACATAAACGAAGAGGACAACACAAAAATAAAAACGCTATAAAGGAAGTTAGTAAAGGAGAATGTATCATAATGAGAGATTTTAACCATGGACACATACAATGGAATTATCTAGAGAGCACAGGGATTGAGGACCAACAATTTCTATTTTTAATCCAGGATAGCTTTCTTACTCAGCACGTACTAGAACCAACCAGGGTAGAAAATGTATTAGATATAGTTTTGTCATCACAAAAAGAATTAGTGGACAATGTAAAAATATTTGAACCATTGGGTAATAGTGACCATAATCAAATACATTTTGACATCAATGTAAAATCAGAAAGTAAAAATAAGAAAACGTACAAGAGAAACTTCCACAAAGGTAACTACAAAGATATGAGAAAATACTTAGCAAAGCTAGATTGGAATAACATGCTGATGAATAAGACCGCAATTGAATGTTGGAATATTCTAAAATATGGAATTGAGAGTATCATCGATAAATTTGTTCCCTTCCAAAAACAAGGAAAACGGTGTAGAAAGAAACACTTGTCAAAAGAGGCTATTAGAAAAATAATGCTAAAACAAACTATGTGGAGGGTTTATAGGCGTACCAGAAAGGACGAAGACTATGCAAAATACAAAGAGGCACTTAATGCAGCTACAACTGAAATCAGACAATCTAAAAGAAGCCATGAGCAAAAACTAGCATGTAACATAAAAAATGACAGCAAGAGTTTTTATGCATATGTCAGGAGTAAACAAAACGTACAAGACAAGGTTGGACCTCTAGAAGACAGTGCTGGAAATATAATATCACAGGGGTTTTTAATGGCGGAAGACCTAAATGGTTACTTCAGTTCAGTGTTTACCAAAGAAGATATTAGTTCATTACCAGTTGCTGGTAAGATATAGATATTAGTTCATTACCAGTGAGAAAAACATATTTCTATCAATATTTTCATACCTATTCAATATCTTAAAAACTTCAATCTGATCTCCTCTTAACCTCCTTGTCTCTAGAGTTGTTAAACCACATTCTTTCAGGCGTTCTTCAAAACTAAGGTATCTCAGTTCTGGAATCATTTTAGTTGCTCTCCTTTGTATGCGTTCAAGCGTATCTATATCCTTCTTACGATATGGTCTCCATGCTTGTATACAGTATTCTAAATGAGATCTAACTATTGCTTTATAAAGAGGTATAATTAACTTTTTTCCCTTGTATGTTATGTTTCTTCTAATCAATCCAAGAATTTGATTACCCTTTGAAGCTGCAATACCACACTGCTCTGAAACTTTCATATCAGCGCTTATTGTAACTCCTAAGTCCTTTTCTTTTACAGTCGTACCCAGAACAGTATCTCCCATTTTATAGTTTACATTCAAGTTCCTATGTCCTGTATGTAGGCATTAACATTTCCCAAAATTGAACAACATCTGCCATTTCTCAGACCATTTCACTAATCTGTCTAGATCGTTTTGTAAATGTTGTTTATCACCATCAGTATTAACCTTTCTAAACAGTTTTGTGTCATCCGCAAATTTCAGTACGTTACTTGTTATAGTGTCGTCCAAGTCATTGATATAAATTAAGAATAATATAGGTCATAATTCTGATCCTTGAGGTACCCCACTCAAAACCGATTTCCAATTTGAAACTTCTCCATCTACTACAACTCGTTGTCTTCTGTCAGTCAGCCATTGTTCTATCCAGTCAGTTATGCTATCCCCGATTCCATGGGCTTTTAATTTAAGTAGTAATCTTTGATGTGGCACTTTGTAAAAAGCTTTCTGAAAATCTAAGTAGATAATATCTACTGGCGATCCCACGTCTATCCACTTAGTTATTTCTTCCAAAAAACATAACATATTTGTTAAGCATGACCTCGCTTTAAGGAATCCACGTTGAGATGAATTTAATAATTTATGCTTAGCGAGGAATTCCACCATATGGTCTTTAATTAACCTTTCTAATAATTTACAAATCACTGACGTTACACTCACTGGTCTGTAATTCTCTGACTTATTTCTCGAACCCTTTTTAAATAATGGTATGATGTTTGCTTCTTTCCATTCAAACGGAACAACTCCCTCTTTTAATGACAAGTTGAATACTCTTGCAAGTGGTATACTGATTTGTTCTACTGTTTCCATTAGTAATTTTGGAGGAATCCCATCCACTCCCGGTGATTTGTTATCCTTCATTGCCTTTATTTTCTTAGCTACCAATTCTGGAGTTACAACTAACGGACCTAAATAGTCAGATTTAGCCCCCTGAAATTTAGCATCAGCAACTGGTAATGAACTAATATCTTCTTTGGTAAACACTGAACTGAAGTAACCATTTAGGTCTTCCGCCATTAAAAACCCCTGTGATATTATATTTCCAGCACTGTCTTCTAGAGGTCCAACCTTGTCTTGTACGTTTTGTTTACTCCTGACATATGCATAAAAACTCTTGCTGTCATTTTTTATGTTAGATGCTAGTTTTTGCTCATAGCTTCTTTTAGATTGTCTGATTTCAGTTGTAGCTGCATTAAGTGCCTCTTTGTATTTTGCATAGTCTTCGTCCTTTCTGGTACGCCTATAAACCCTCCACATAGTTTGTTTTAGCATTATTTTTCTAATAGCCTCTTTTGACAAGTGTTTCTTTCTACACCGTTTTCCTTGTTTTTGGAAGGGAACAAATTTATCGATGATACTCTCAATTTCATATTTTAGAATATTCCAACATTCAATTGCGGTCTTATTCATCAGCATGTTATTCCAATCTAGCTTTGCTAAGTATTTTCTCATATCTTTGTAGTTACCTTTGTGGAAGTTTCTCTTGTACGTTTTCTTATTTTTACTTTCTGATTTTACATTGATGTCAAAATGTATTTGATTATGGTCACTATTACCCAATGGTTCAAATATTTTTACATTGTCCACTAATTCTTTTTGTGATGACAAAACTATATCTAAAACATTTTCTCCCCTGGTTGGTTCTAGCACGTGCTGAGTAAGAAAGCTATCCTGGATTAAAAATAGAAATTGTTGGTCCTCAATCCCTGTGCTCTCTAGAGAATTCCATTGTATGTGTCCATGGTTAAAATCTCCCATTATGATACATTCCCCTTTACTAACTTCCTTTATAGCGTTTTTTATTTTTGTGTTGTCCTCTTCGTTTATGTTTGGACTTCGGTAAACTAATCCAATAGTTAATTTTGAATTTCCTGAAACAATTTTGCACCAAACTGCTTCATCGCAATCTGCTTCCCTTTCTAGTTTTATTTCATAAGCCTGAATAGATTCTTTAACATATAAAATAACTCCCCCGCCCCTTCTTCCCGTTCGATCTTTCCTAAACATTACATATCCTGCCAGTCCTAATTCAGCATCTGTTATATCTATGTTGGCCCATGATTCAGTTATACCAATTATGTGAGGGTCAATATCTTCTACCATATTGTTTAATTCGTTTTTCTTATTTACTATGCTCCTTGCATTTAAACATACGCATCTATAACCTTTTTCAGAGATGTTTTTCGGATGATTTGATATTGGTTTATCTGTGCTAGTGGCCTCTTGTTCTGCTTGAGACACCTCTAGGTAACCCCCCTGCACTTCTAGTTTAAAGAATGTTTACTTCCAAAAATATTTGTCATTGTACCCAAGTCACTATCTACTGCTGCTGAAAGTTTGTCCGCGAATACTGCCGCCCCCTTTCCACTTAAATGAAGCCCATCCTTCATGTACATATCAGCCCTAAAGTGCAAGTTATTCAAGCAATACTGCTGCTCTTTCTACAGAGCTCCACTATGGGATATCCATAATAAAATAAGGCAATATATGTATCGCATGGCGCAAGGCACTCAGACAGTTGTGGGGAATGGCACTTCTTACACACGGCGATGTTGTCTCGTTGTTGTCTGATAGTTTGCCATTATTGGTCAACCTAATGCAAAGGTTCATGAAGTTTATTCATAACGCTCTAAACCACAAGTCGCCTTTGATAAGCAGTGTTGCTAAGTTATCAATTCAAAATCCATGGTTGAATTGTGGTAGTAACTACTGTCATATACGTTATGAATACAACATTCATGATGACGTGTTTGCTAGTGCTATTGGCCGCGTGTGGCAGGCGGGCGTGTCCGACGACAGGATATCTGACGAGAGTGTTCTATCTGACATGATAAAAATTAGAAATGTTCTTAAAACATGCAATATGTTTAGCTATTATGATGTTAACGATGTCATTACTGAAATAACTGTATTTTAAATATTGTACAATTGCCATTTTAATGTGTGAAATATAGATTTTACTACAGCGCAGCAGTAAATAAGCGACGCAGTATTGCCCGCACATGTTAAATAGAGGGCTCTTAAATCTCTTGGCGTTCTGAGTCCACTCCGATTAGGAACGTGCGGAATGCGGCGTGCTGTGGCAGTAGTCCGTACGAACAACAGAAATCACAGCATCGATCATCGCCCACGTACAGGGCGATCTAATGTTGACCGGGTCGATCGCCCTCGTGCGTGTTGCATACGAAAACGTTCAGGTAAGCGTCTGTCGTCGTCAGGCCATCTTTTGGAATGATGTCGTGGAAGATCTCCAAGTTCCTCGCCATGAATCGCGCGACCTGGTCAGTGTCCACCTGTAAGCGTAGATGAAATTCCGTTTCTTTTCGATTTTTAGAACTGCCCGTTCACGGACTGCGCGAGTGCCGCAGCGAAATATATCTCGATGCGCAGGTTACTCTTCTGCACCAGATGGAAGCACGATCCATCGAACGCGTCCAGGGTCGGTTCTGAGCTGAAGTAGGTGTAGCCGTCGCCGAAGTCGGCGCGAGTCAGACCGTTCCCTTTGTGCTGTGACACCTTGCCGGTGGAGGTGAACATGTTGACGTAACTCCTGACGTACCGACTCTTGCGAAATTCGGTTAGAGGGGTTTCTCGGGCACCTGTCGACCATCCACGTAGACGGCGTGGAAGTTTATTTCGTTGTTTTTGACGTGAAACGTTGTACGCGTCGTTGTCGACGCACCACAGCAACAGACGGTTCGGCAGAGTACCGAGGAACATGTTTTCGTACGTGGGCGACATGGCCCCCCTGAGGGATGGAGTACACTGTGAAGTCGACGGGACGAAGTAGGTGCTTGGCCATGCCCATGTCAAGTGCCTTGGTGTGCGCCATCGGTACGGCCTGAATCGGTTGGCTTCTCTCGCAAACACGGTGACATCGACGATCTGTACTTTGTAATCGGGGTTAGCACCGCCTGTCATTAACGCGAATGCGTCCTTGCGTCGCACCAGCCGGATCTTGATGCTAACAACTTTGGGTAAGAAACGATCTTGTAGGAACAGGTCCACGTGGAGTCGTCCCATCTTTTCGACGACCCGACTCTCCACGACGGATGTTCGTCGAGTACATAACCCTTCGTTGATCGCGGCGAAGTCGACCACGTTGATGTGCCCGGCGGAGTCTTTGTATTACAGTTTTGCTTCTTTGGCCTCGGTGCCGTAACTCAACAGCATTTCGACGAAGGCACGGATACGTAATTATGGAAGGGTTCACAAACGTGTCGTTAAGGTAAATGTCGACTTGATTGGACATCGAACACAACCAATTATTCACCGGGCTCACCCGATTGTCTGCGTTGAAGGCCGCACCATTTCCTCTTCGATGGGACCACCCGAGTCGATAGAGGCCATCGGTTGATGTTACACCCATTGTCCCACCTCGGTGCTGGTCTGAATCGACGGTACACCAAAGAGATCCAGTTCACCCTTGACCCCTTCGCAAGATTGCTTATGCAAGGCAGCCATCGTCGAGCAGGTCCTTTACGATGTCTTTTCGCTGCAATGACCCGTTGTGTCGAGGTCTTGGGTTTTATACGTCGCCTCTTCTGCGGTTGCACGCCGGGAGTCGCCGTCAACAGTATGCGCATCAAGTCCTTACCGGCGTCCGTAGCGCGTTTTTTTGCCGACGCTTTGATGTTCTGACTGGACATTACGTCGTCGGCGATGTATATGCCGGTCTTCAACGCCCGCTTGCCCAAAACCACGGTTCCTCGCTTGATGAGCGGCATGGCGCTCCGGAGCTGACCCCCGAACAGACAACCCAACCCGTGCACCCGCTGCTCTCAGCCACCGACGAAAAAGGGCAGCGCGCCTCCCACCTGTCGGGCGTAATAATTGTTATAATTCATCCTTCAGAATAGACGGTCTTGCGATGTCGAATGTGAAGCGTCGCCGTTTCCTTACCGCGTTCGTATGGTACGAGTTGTCTGGTGTCGTCTCTTATATCGATCTCGATCGTGCCGAACTCCTTGCTCAACAATGGCAAGTATAGGATGTAGTCGACAACCGTCAGCAGAAACGTCGATCCGTTATTTTTTTTGTAATTCGACACGTCGATGATATCGGATGCTGGTGTTGTCCTCCTACGACGACTCACCGTCTCTTGAATCTTGAAGCTGGACGGCTTTCGTCGGCGCGGGCGTGACGCGTCGCAACGCATTGACCCCGCCGTAACTTCGAATCGAAGTACGCGCGTCTCAGTACTTCTTTGACTTAACCCATCGCGAAGTGTCGTTGCATCCATCCTCGGAAGATCAACGAATGTAATTTCTAGCGAAGAGGGCGGTGATATACAGCACGAAAAATAACAATATTCCCACGAAGATGATCGATCAATATCCTACAGTGACCATAGTTAGCGTCGTAGTGGCGTGCATTTCTTAGACAGGAGTCTCACCAATAGAACGTAGGCGACAAAGTCAGCGGTCATATGAAGTGCACCGCAAACCACTCCTACGACAAACGAGATATGTGCTCTTTTTAGTGCGAATATGGTCAATAATGTCGTCGCGACGTGAAACGAGTTTAATAGGAGTTGTTTTTCAAAGACTTTTCGTATATTCAATTTGGCAACGCGGTAACGGGCGACCTGTGGGAGTCGTCGACTTCTCCACACTCGGACGCAACGTCTGTTGTATGTACCGTCTACGATCAATGGTGCCTACCATTCACATCGGTAGGTTGATACGCTTGAGTTGTTGCGTGAAAGTTGCCCTCTTTCTCCGTTTTCTCAAAATGTCGTGCTCTAGATCCACGATGTTTCTTCCGGGTTTCGGCGAACCGTCGTGAATCAATTCGTCACGATCGGACCAAGCGAGTTCGGTTTTGAGACGGTCCATCAAACGCTTGGCGTTCATCTTCAGTTTTCGGAACGCTCTCCACTATGTCGATCTCTACCTCACTTGGCACCGCGTAGGTTGTTTGAGGCGTCTATCGGCGAAGGTGTTGTACCGCTGCAAGACCTGATTGTACAGTGTCACCTTTTCCCTATCGTCTAGACCCGTTCGATCGAGAATCGAGGTCATCTCGGCGTCGAGTCCGAGCAGGACTTTACCGACCGTGTCCGTCGGCGGCGTTGGCATGTTTTCCAACAACAGCGGATCCATCAAGCCCATTTTTCGTGCGTGCTCCGTCTACTGTGGCACGTGTCTGAGCAAGTGAAGGAGGACCGTGGACGGCAATGGAGCTAGCAAGACCGTCAGGAAACCGCTGGTTTGTAGTATCCTTCTCTTTTTCGCGGTGGCCAACTTCTTCTTCGACAGCAAGTGCAGGTGCTTCCTGTATTTTACAATGTCAACTTCTGCGGGTCAACGGAATGTTCCCTATTAACATGTTATACGTGCACTCGCATACAAATCAGATCGGCGTTGGCGAGGATGGCGTTTCTCAGTTTTATATTCTTGTGTCTATTCAGCATATGCAGACACAATATGTGTCTTTTCACGAGTTGAGACATCTTACAAATGAAAACTCGACCGTAGCGTCCGGTCGTTTGTACTTTCGGCAGATAGACGTACTGCACAGCATCGTCCGGAAAGATGGTCGTACGCAAGTGTAGATCTTTAGGCGTTTCTTGTTTCAAGCCGATCAACATATAAATGTACGATACCACCGCCACATCTTTGAAAGCTCCTTGCACGAACTTCACGCGACCCGGATACATCTGTCGAGCAAAGTCGCTTAACAGTGACCTATCGCGCATTTGCTTGAACTTCACCATCTATTGCGCATTCAGACTGATGGTGCAACTCTTTTTTTCTTCGGGAACAGGTTCTGCACGAGGTAGATAACGGACGTGCTACGGTGATGACGCTTTTTGGTCAATAAGGTCTTAACGCGACTGTCTGTTTTCCGCCATCAGGTCGTCTGTGCCGACAAGGTTTCTTCTCCTAGGATCTGACGATGACGCGGTCGGCAAACCTTCTTGGAACCGCAAGTTGGGTAGCGCCATTGTCGCGTACGCGGGTTGGGATTCCCCGTAACAGCATATCATCGTTTTGAGTGGGATTCGGTCATCCCGGATGCGTGACGTATCAGATGCGTCATGAACGTGGTCCTACCGCATCCCGTCGGTCCTTCGATGAAACACGTGAAGGGATGCTTCCATCACGCATCCATGACGATGAATAAACATGACCACCGATGCATTCCCTTTTTACACATCCAACTGAGTGGTGCTGAGGCCGTCCTCGAGAAACTCGCGCTTCTCGTAGAAGTACGTGAGCGCGGCTCGATCCTGTACATGCCCCAACACGACTTCAGAACGCATAACCGACGATTTGGCCCGCTACCACTCTGCTCTGCTCGGTCACCACGTCTAGGAATGTGTTCTTGTCAATCTCGTGACGTTTGCTCAGACCTTTCTTGCCGGTGCATCCGAAGTACAACCCGACGGACCCGTCGCCGCAACAATCCACCTAGAACAGGGCAGTACGCTTTTCGAGCGAAGCAGCACGTGTCGGCGACGGTCCACGTATGACAGGTGAGTCGACAGTGCATGTATATGGTCTCGTTCTCGGTGCAACACACTGACGGGAGCCATTCGGCACGGTGTCGGAAGTAATGCTCCCGATGCCCCGAGGTCACAAAGTCGTCGATGCTCTCGCCGGCCAAGGCGACATAGGCACTATCCGTGTCCATCTCGCATTACTGGAACAGAGGACTTTGGAGGTACCGCTTTGTATAGTGTATCTGCTGGTGGACTTCCGACCAACTACTGACGATGATTTCTCCATATGTCTGCTATGTTTTCGTAAAACGATTCTGTAGCAACTGGCAAACACTCGATAAGCCAATGGCTTCCTTGTCCATTTTCCATCAGGGCATTTGTCTTGGATGGCAATCTTGTTAAATGACGAAACAAATACAACTTCGTTTACGCTATATCGGCCGTTAGCTCAGCCGTCAAGTAAGGCATACATCGCAGGTCTATCAGTTCATTATGTTTGTTTATGGAGTGCTCTGTAGCAGCGGTCAGTTTTAGGGTTGACGGACATTTACAGATGCCGTCGGTCGCAGGCCCGTTCGTCCGAGTCGAGGCCGTATCGTGCTGCCACTCATGCGTGGCGACATCCCAAAGCTGGTTGCGGCATTTCCGTTTGTTCGTCGTAGCCGAGGCCCGAGCGACAGCACTTTCCATTGTGACGAATATGAATACGGATAACCAATTACATTGACTCTCAAAGTGACTCACCAACTAAGAATAAACAAAATGTCAGTTCTTACGAACGATTATATTTATACAAGTCACACGATAAAATATGACATAATTAATATTTAGCACCTTATTCGCTACCGATTCTGCACTCGTCGTGACCTTTCATCAATGCTCTTGTCTTAGCGCGACACAAAAGATTCACCTCGCATTGTGCACTCACATCAACTGCACTTTGTCATGCGACACGATGCATGCTGCCCGAGGAATCGGACAACTCGTGTAAATGGGCCTTAATAATTTAGAAATCACTGATGTGAAAGCATTAATAGTATGTAATGTTTTAACTAGTTTATCGCACCATGTGTTTCAAATAAGAACATCATGTTTGCTTTCTTTCCATACGAAAGAACATCGGCTTCTTTCAGTGACACATTGAAAACTGTTGCGAGTATTGGACTGATTTGCTGTACTGTTTCCTTTGACAATTTTGTTATCTGCACTTAATGAACGAAGTACACATTTATATCCTCTGCTATTAAAAACCCACCTAATATCATATTTCCATAATTGTCGTCTAATAATTCCAAAGTTCAGTTGTAGTGCATCAAGTGCATCTTTGTAGTTGTAGTCTTCGACATGTCCAATAAGTTCGATTGAGAGTGACAAAGCAACTTTGAGAGGGTAAAAAACATCGTAGGTTCGGGTAAGGGTGGATCTGTTTTAGTACACGTAGGGACAAATAACGTAGAGAGGGAGGATACAACTGCCATAGTTAGGAAATATAGGCAGTTGGTCAGAACACTAAAACAGACGCGGGTTGAGCAGGTAATACTGTCAGGGATTTTACCTGTAATGGGCAGGAGGGGTCACAAATATCGAAATTGTCGGGGGATGGCAATTAACATGTTAGTCCAGAAGTAGGGAAGACGAAGTTGGATTTGTGGATTTATGGGGAAGTTTTGTTGGGAGGGCTGACATGTACATGAAGGATGGGCTTCATCTAAGTGGAAAGGGGGCAGCAGTATTCGCGGATGAACTTTCAGCAGCAGTAGATAGTGACATGGGTACAATGATAAATATTTTTGGAAGTAAACATTGTTTAAACTAGAAGTGCAGGGGGTTTACCTAGAGGTGTCTCAAGCAGAACAAGAGGCCACTAGCACATATAAACCAATATCAAATCGACGGAAAAACATCTCTGAAAAAGGTTATAGATGCGTATGTTTAAATGCAAGGAGCATAGTAAATAAGAAAAACGAATTAAACATTATGGTAGAAGATATTGACCCGCACATAATTGGTATAACTGAATCATGGGCGAACATAGATATAACAGATGCTGAATTAGGACTGACAGGATACGTAATGTTTAGGAAAGATCGAATAGGAAGAAGGGGCGGGGGAGTTATTTTATATGTTAAAGAATCTATTCAGTCTTATGAGATAAAACTAGAAAGGGAAGCAGATTGCGATGAAGCTGTTTGGTGCAAAATTGTTTCAGGAAATTAAAAATTAACTATTGGATTAGTTTACCGAAGTCCAAACATAAACGAAGAGGACAACACAAAAAAAAAACGCTATAAAGGAAGTTGGTAAAGGGGAGTGTATCATTATGGGAGATTTTAACCATGGACACATACAATGGAATTCTCTAGAGAGCACAGGGATTGAGGACCAACAATTTCTATTTTTAATCCAGGATAGCTTTCTTACTCAGCACGTGCTAGAACCAACCAGGGGAGAAAATGTATTAGATATAGTTTTGTCATCACAAAAAGAATTAGTGGACAATGTAAACATATTTGAACCATTGGCTAACAGTGACCATAATCAAATACATTTTGACATCATTGTAAAATCAGAAAGCAAAAATAAGAAAACGTACAAGAAAAACTTCCTCAAAGGTAACTACAAAGATATGAGAAAATACTTAGCAAAGCTAGATTGGAATAACATGCTGATGAATAAGACCGCAATTGAATGTTGGAATATTCTAAAATATGAAATTGAGAGTATCATCGATAAATTTGTTCCCTTCCAAAAACAAGGAAAACGGTGTAGAAAGAAACACTTGTCAAAAGAGGCTATTAGAAAAATAGTGTTAAAACAAACTATGTGGAGGGTTTATAGGCGTACTAGAAAGGAAGAAGACTATGCAAATTACAAAGATGCACTTAATGCAGATAGAAGTGAAATCAGACAATCTAAAAGAAGCTATGAGCAAAAACTAGCATGTAACATAAAAAATGACAGCAAGAGTTTTTATGCATATGTCAGGAGTAAACAAAACGTACAAGACAAGGTTGGACCTCTAGAAGACAATGCTGGAAATATAATATCACAGGGTTTTTAATGGCGGAAGACCTAAATGGTTACTTCAGTTCAGTGTTTACCAAAGAAGGTATTAGTTCATTACCAGTTGCTGATGCTAAATTTCAGGAGGCTAAATCTGAATATTTAGGTCCGTTAGTTGTAACTCCAGAATTGGTAGCTAAGAAAATAAAGGCAATGAAGGATAACAAATCACCGGGAGTGGATGGGATTCCTCCAAAATTACTAATGGAAACAGTATAACAAATCAGTATACCACTTGCAATAGTATTCAACTTGTCATTAAAAGAGGGAGTTGTTCCGCTTGACTGGAAAGAAGCAAACATCATACCATTATTTAAAAAGGGTTCGAGAAATAAGTCAGAGAATTACAGACCAGTGAGTTTAACGTCAGTGATTTGTAAATTATTAGAAAGGTTAATTAAAGACCATATGGTGGACTTCCTCGTTAAGCATAAATTATTAAATTCGTCTCAACATGGATTCCTTAAAGCGAGGTCATGCTTAACAAATATGTTGTGTTTTTTGGAAGAAATCACTAAGTGGATCGACGTGGGATCGCCAGTAGATATTATTGGTCTCTTACACGTTTTTTATGAATAATGTCTCTCACTTCTGGAATCAGCATTCTTATCACTTTTACACTTTTCAGATATGACTCATAAGCGGCAGTATTATATATATATTATTGCTTATTCGAAATATGGCAAGACATTCCTGATTGTTCTGTCGTCTATTGAAACATATGACACGTGGATTTCCCTTTCAATCTTAGAAAGTATGTATAAAAATTAAACAAGACACTCAGAAACGAAATGCTGCACCTGGCTGACCTGATAACAGTTTCTAGGAAACATTACTGGGTCAGAATAGTTATACTATTACGGAAATTCACTAATCTAGCTAGTGTTATTGGCGGAATTTTGGCAGACTAACTGGGGTGCTGTTAGTGTGTTACAATTACGTGTCTTGTTGGCCGGCAATGTCAAGCTGAGAGATAACACTGAGGTATCAACGATCTGTGTCGTTTTGTCCGTGTAGGTGACCTCTCACTGACGCACCGCTTGAACGCGCCAGGACGATGCTCCATTCCGCCTAGAACAGGTGCACCGTCTACGTTTTATCTGTCGTGTTACCCGATATGTAAATAAGTAAATTAATTACAATTGAAGAGGCACAATTCGTATCATCATTTTTCTTAGCAGTTATATTGAATCAATAGTATTCTTCGAATTCAACAATGAATTATAATTTATATAACTGTTTTGCAGCAATTGATTTCAAGATAGTTTAGCTTATTTTGCATCGTTTCGTGTTTTATTGACAATCTAAGTATCTAAGTTTCATTATGTTAACATTATTTCGTAAGTGTGTACAACGTATACGTAAAATGCTAAAACAGTTCCTGTAGTAAAAATATTGATGTTACTGCATTACACTGGAAACGTTACTTTATACTTTATCATCACGACTGTCTCACAGAGTTACCATTCAGCAGTAACGACTTCTGCCGACACAAAGCTGACGGATGGTACCAATTACTTGACGAAGGCTACACGCAGTGCCTAGCTGGTCGTCAACGGAACGTGCGCCATTGCGGAGGCAGATATATATACAATCGGGCGGTTGGTGCGGTTAATGAGCAGTGCAAATTTTGCCCAACTACCTGCCAATGCAAAACAAACTGTCGTAACTCCAACGCCAACAAAAGTGAGCGCACACTCTTCTTCGACTACACCTTTTCATATTGATCATTCATATGCTTATATAAAATATGCTGCTATATAATTGTTCTGGTGGTCATTTGATTCGCAAAATGAGTTTATGGGTCAAGCTAATTGAAAGTTTACCGAGCAACCGTAAACAATGTTCAGCTGTTAAATAACAGTAAAGTAGCGATTTACTTTCTGAGATTTAATTACTCAACGTACACTGTATCAAAATAACTGACAGACATTCTAGGACCTATCGATGGTAAGACATAAAACCACATAAAGAACTCAAAGCACTTAGCTTATGAAATGGCTTCTATCATAGATCGAACAAGACGATAGGTTCCCATCACATGATGTAGTGCCTCTCTTCACCAAAACCCATATCAACGAGACACTGGATATCATTAAGAAGTGACCAGTGGACGACACAGAATTGACACTACGGACACACCTAAACGTGGATGACATAATGGAGATGTTGAAGTGCTTTGTCACAACTTCATGGGGTACGATGTATTAGCAGACAATGGAATGGACTGCTGCCGAGAGGCCCCTGGAAGCCACATGCCATGCCGCTGACACTGGCAATCATCACCTTCATCCTCCTTCTGCAGTCACACAACCTTACGGTCATCACGGATGGCTATCCATCACCAACAGCTGCTGCCACCCCCATGATCAACATCAGTGCTACCACCCAGGACATAGCATATGGGAACGGAAATCTCACCAGTCACCAATGTCTCCAAGCCCTACTGATGATCGCTGGGGTGGAGCAGAATCCTGACCCAAACTCACTGACCAGGGATGAGACCACCCAAGAGCAGGACTATGTACAGAGCTCGGGCTGAGCTCTGTGCCAGTGCGCCGTCTCCTGAAATCCGGGATACGCTTCGACTCTATGACCCTCTCCTGGACAACTGAGCGATGGAGAGGCAAGTAAATAAGGCTGGAAAAGGCACTCTGGTACTTAGCTTATCTCACCTGGGATTACCAGGTATGAAGAACTACACTAAGGAGGCATGTGTCTCAGCACTGATATGTAGAATATAAAATATGTTGCCAGATCAATGTCGTCTGTACAAAGAACGTTACTGCATCAAACTGACTGACACTCCCCCCTACTAACCTGCAAAGTTTGTGGCCAGGACACACATTACCGCTGCATCATGGACCACCTACATTGAGCCGGATACCACATTAATACAGTTCGCAGGTGACACAAGGGGTCCTCAGGATGCACACTCCCCCGCAAGCAGTCTGACTGGGAATAGCCGCCCACAGGATACCAGTAATGCAACAGCTCACTGGAACTTGGAGCGTCATGCCGAGATACAACCTGGTGCTGAAGTCACTGGAACACACTATGTCCCATACAGAAGAAACAACAGAAACACATGTTCTTTCTACAGGCAGGGCCCCTGCAGATATGACATGGGAGGTCACATGTGCCCCAATGAGCAACCCCAGTGTGCAAGAAACATGGAAACAAGGGTCCGAATGGGTGCACCGCTGGAAGACCCTGTTTCACCCAAAAATGTGCCCAATGTCCCGTTAGCAAACGGGAATTTTCAAGCGTGACTGCAAGTTAAGACATGTAACAGGCAAGACACGGCAGCTGGAAGGCACAAGGCCTACACATCAATCCAGGAAGCATGAAAACCATCCATGAAGAACCACCAACAAATGGAGCAAAAGCCGGACTATTGCTTAGTGGCACTGCACACTGCGAGGACAGAAAACGGAAGAACTGGACCGGAGGATAGCTGCCATGTGCCCGACTCCGCCTAGTAACCCTCCCCTTTGGTGCAACAACCAGCCCAGCTCCCAGCACCGGCCGCACTCATATGGCCGGAGCGCAACACTCCCAACGAGGGCCAGTAGTCGGTGCACCCAACCTTCGATTAGGAGGCAACGCCAGCCGTCCCATGATGCTGGTGCCAATGCCTCTAGCCAACTAGACCACTTCAGCATACTGAATGTGCGGGGACTAAAGCCTAGGACAGTCCCCGGTAAGGTCCTCTACACCCAGGACCTTCTTCACTACACCAACCAGCTCTTCCTTTCTCTAGCGGAGACCTGGCTGAAGAACCACCTGGATATGGAATACAAGATAAACGACTATACACTCTTTCGCAAAGACTACATTCGCCAAAGGTGACATTGGAGAGGCAGAAACTGTGGTGGTGTAGCCTTCTATCTGAGAGATGACATTGCATCAATTGCCGAGCCAGTTCTAAACTACTCGAATGGTGCAGTAGAGGCCCTTGGATTACACATCAAATTCAAAGACTTACTTCTCATAGTGATGCATCGGCAGCCCGACGATGTCACTGGTGGGAATCGGTCCACTAGTAGAGAGCTTAGCCAAGCTCTAGATGAGATCAGAGCCACCCTGGCAGTCATGCCTTCCTCTACCCCTGATGTGGTCCTCTATGGGGATTTTAAATTGCCCCACATCGCTTGGGCAGATGGAATTCTCCGTGGAGGATTAAGCAGCGATGAACGAATCCCTGAAGTATGTGCCTCGGAAGAAATGTAAAAAAGGGGAACAAAATTCCGCGAATGATGAGAATCCTGATGAGACGCCGAACCAAGGTGAATATGCAGCTGTTTTGAGTCACATCAGAAGCCTGAAAGGCCAAGCTGACTCAAGAATCCAGGGAGATTGAGAAGAAACTATGTGACTCATACAGGACCGAGAAAGTTGAGATGGAACACAAGGCTGTGTTGGCTATGAAGAAGAACAACAGGCATTTCTAATCAGCACTGGTGTAGGCCCTCTCATTGATGCATCCATGAACATTACCAGCTATCCAGTGAAGATGGCGAATATGCTAGCTGAGCAGTGCAAGTCTGTTTTCAGTACACCTAAGGAGAAATTGTCAGATCCACTTGACTTATTTCCCAATGAACCATACAGGTCACCACATAAAATAAACCACAGCATACAAGACGTTGAATTCAGCACCGAAGACATCGAACATGCCATAGGAGATATCTCTTCGACAGTTGCTGCTGGACCAGATCGCTTCCCAGCAATTCGTCTGAAGCAGTGCATACGTGCCCTGTCCAAGCCACTCTTCCTGATCTGGAGAACATCGCTTGACAAGGGAGTGATTCCTCAGTTACTGAAGAATGGAAATATCATCCCAATCCATAAGAGCAATAGTCGTGGTTTCCCCAAAAAAACTACATACCGTTTTCCCTGACGTCACACGTAGTAGAGGTGTTCGAGAAAGTTTTGTGAAAGAGGGTAGCGACATACATGGAGAGACACAACCTGTTTAATCCTAGCCAGCACTTATTGCGCACTACGATCTCATCCTTGAACTGCTCGAAAGCGTTCGACAAAGTTTGACTTCATGGTGACGTTGCGCAAACTTAACAGGCTAGGCCTCTCCGGTAAGATTGGCATATGGATGCACATTTTCCTCACCAACAAAAAACAGCAAGTTCTTGTCAACAATGTGATACCGAGCCCAACAGAACTAACATCTGGTGTCCCCCAGGGATCAGTTCTCGGACCGCTCCTCTTCCTGAAACTTATTGGGGACATAGATCAAGATGTGACCCGGGGTTTCCTGTTCTGCTTTGCTGATGACACCAGGATGTGACCCAGGCTTTCCTCTCCTGCTTGGCTGATGACACCAGAATTGGCTGTCAGATCACTTCAGTGAATGATTCTGAGGCACTCCAAGCCGACCTGGATACAGTATACAACTGGACAGAACAGAACAATATGGAACTAAACAGCAATACACTTGAGTGTATGCGATATGGATCCAATAAAACACTCCAGGCACTCACACAATATACGACAAACACTGGCAGTATGATACAAGACAAGGACAGTGTGGAAGACTTGGGTGTCACCATAACTAATGATGGCACCTTCAAGAAGCACATATAGCATGCAGTCTCTGAAGCTAAGAGGCAGTGTGGGTGGATACTGAGAACATTTGATACTAGACAAGTACTCCCCATGCTCACTCTATGGAAGTCACTTGTACAGTGCAAGCTGGATTACTGTAGCTAGTTGCAGTGTCCCACAGAGACTGGAGATATCCAATCAATCGAGATGGTTCAGAGGTCATTTCTATGGAAATATATCGGAATGAGCCAACTGTCATACTGGAAACAACTAAGCCACCTCCAACTATATTCCCAGGAGAGACGCAGAGAGCGCTACATAGTTATTTACATATGGGGCATACTGGAAGGACAATTACAAATGCTGATGGGCTCACTAGTAGAATCATGGCTAAGTAGCACACCAGACGAAGCCGGGAATGCATAATACCAAAGGTCACCAGAAACGCTCCTCAAGCTATCCAGAGACTCAGGTATGCCAGTCTGCATCAGCACAAGTAATTCTGCAAATGTCATATATCATACAATGCTGGGAAAAAGATACAATGTGTGTGTCACTCTAAGACTGAGAGACCCGCCAGTCGAGACATATATATGTGTCTCCAATGTGGTGGCCTGCACCACCTCTGTGGGGAGATAATTCCAGTTCACTACATTTCAGGGAAATAATGACATCCTGTATGAATCGGTTTTATCACATGTTTGAATATATACCGAACAACAAAAGAAACGCGAACATTTCAACATAAGTTTTTGTCACGACATAATCAGCTAAAAGTTTTTCGTTCTAGGTATAGCTAGTTCCGTAACTGATAGGCATCAGCAGAATTTGCCGGCCACATGTTCTCCATAAGTTTCGCTCCTAGATACGGATACGTAAATACTGACAGTTAGACACTTTCAGCTGTGCGTTTTTTGCTCCCAACGTATATCAATACTTAACGTATATATGTGGTGTTTCGTTGAAGTCGAAAATATCGTGCATGGCGCACGTGCTAACACGGTCCAGACCGGTAGGTTAAAGGCCTGCGTGTGCGCGTGGGATATACCCGGCCGCCGTAGTCATCGCATTTGACTGATGGATAGGTTCCACGACGTCAACGAAAGCACCCCGAACATCACCGAGAATCCTTCTCAACAACAGAGGCATATTAAGCGAAAAACAGCGCGCCGCCGACATGCCGATAAACCAACCCGGGTTGTATAGAAAATTTCGGACAGATCGCATACGTTATGCACAGTCCAACTAGGCTAGTTCGAGGCCTGTGTTAAGGTTTTATCGGCATGTCGGAAGCGTACTGTTTGACCGCTTAAGGTGGCTGATTACCCTGAAATAAAAGTAAAGAATCTTTCAATTTTAAAGGTTGTCTGAAATCCACTAACCAAAAAGAAAAAGAAAAGGCATAAAACGTTGGGGCGTCCCGTACAACTGTTGGAAACATCTGAGGTAGTAACAGCTCCGTCACCAGCAAAATTAGCCAAATACTGTGCACTAGTCATAATCGGTCATGGTATGAGATTTATTTACTATTCAAATATAAGACTTGCAGGAATATTGAAATTTGATATGTTAATATTACATAATTAAGCATTTTTTTTATTTATGCATATTATATAAGTGACAAAACAATAAAACATGAAGTGCCCATGAAGGTAATATTGTCGTCTTTCTACAGCATGTGGCGCTTTGAATTTCCCGTGTCGAGATAACGCGCGCAAAGCCCACCATGAGAACTGTGACGCTTATTATATCTGCGAGAAAGACAGGTATGTAGAAAAGATATGCGACTACCCTGATCGCTGGTCTGTTGAACACGAACGCTGTGAAGGATTCCAGTCAGTCGACTGCGGTAGACGTCGTCCCTGGCATCACCCGTGTGAGTGTAAACACATTCTTACAACTATTAAAACATGTAGTCACGGCAACGATAACATTATTTAAACAACGACCCGCAATATCTAACTATAATCGAGCTAGTGTACTATGTTTGTATGATTGTATGTGGTTATGTTCACGTTTCCCCCCTAGACGGATTGCACCTTGGGCGCCAAAGTTTCAGGGATTAATCTAAGACTCCATGAATGAAACGTAACACCTTTATTTTTCGAAATACCCGGTATATCAAGAGTTTTTTTAATTGCAAATGTTCGCTACGTAAAATGTCAACTTCCAACAATCGCGGCAACCAGGCGCGCGCGCGCGCGCGGCGAATACTTCGGTACGTAAAACGTTTGAGAGTACGTAGCGTCATTTGGACGGTTTATATTAATTATAGTTGAAAGCACGACCTCGGGCCAATACATAATAAAAAAGATATTCTACTATTCTACAACCGATACAAGTATCCATGGGTCTAAATTCACGCGATCTGCAACATTATATATATATATATATATATATATATATATATATATAAATTATACATATATCAGCACATACATGATGTCGTTGTATATACTGGTAATGGGAAGGATGGCTGTATGTAATATAATATGCAACATTCCAACAATTACACATAATTTAATATATATATATATATATATATATATATATATATATATATATATATATATATATATATATATATATATATATATATATATATATGAATATTAAACTATGTGTAATTGTTGGATATCATACTGTGAATAATGTGGTCACGACTGTAATTATTTGACTATATATATATATATATATATACATGTATGAATACATGTATGAGGCAAGGTAAAGTACCGTACCAGAGGAATGGCCGACAGGGCTAATAGGCTAATATGGAAGAAGAAGGGAGATGTGCAAGACCCAGGGAAATACCGAGGAATCACAATTCTAAGTCACATCATGAAGCTGCTAGAGAGGATCCTGGATGTGAGGATCCGAAAGAAAGTAGAGAAAGAATTGGGTGAAGAACAACAAGGATTCAGAAAGGGCAGAGGGACGACTGATGGGATGTTTGCATTAAGACAAATGGTAGAGAAGAGGTTGGAGATGCAAGGGAGAATGGCAGTGGGATTTGTGGACCTGGAGATGGCCTATGACACAGTCCCTAGAGAGATGGTGATGGCAACAGTGAGATGGATGGGAGTGCCAGAAGCAGAAGCCAGGATGGTGGAAGCAATGTATGAGAGAACAAAAGGAAGAGTTGTGGTTGGATCTGGGTTGTCAGAAGAGTTTTTAGTTAACATCGGTTTGAGGCAAGGAAGTGCCCTTAGCCCTTTAC
The DNA here is from genome assembly GCA_033239005.1 of Lamellibrachia satsuma. Lineage (NCBI taxonomy): Eukaryota > Metazoa > Annelida > Polychaeta > Sabellida > Siboglinidae > Lamellibrachia > Lamellibrachia satsuma. The sequence goes on along the minus strand of BSQZ01000145.1, from coordinate 222,004 downwards.
TGTTTATCATAGTGATGGAAATAATCAGCAGGAGGATCAGCACGAAGGATATTCTCAGGAAGATGATGTATGCAGATGATTTGGCCATAATAGCAGAAAGCAAACAAGACCTACAGGAAGTGTTGGAGGAATGGAAGGGGGTATTCGAGAAGCACGGACTGCGAATGAGCCTAGAGAAGACAGAAGTGATGTGGGTTGGACACCAGAGAGAGGAATTGAACATCAGGTTGGATGGTAAGGAGATCAAGCAAGTGGATGGCTTTGTGTACCTTGGAGGAATGGTTACGGAGGATGGGCATTCAGCGGCAGAAGTGCGACGTCGGACACAAGCGGGAGCGAATGCTTGGAGAAAGGTAGAGGGAGTCATGTTGGACAGAACAATTTCAAAAAAGCTGAAAGGGAAAGTCCTGAGAACATGTGTTACACCAGCATGCCTGTATGGTCTGGAGACAGTGGCGTTGACAGAACAACAACAACAGAAGCTGCAAGTGTGTGAGAACATCTGGGTTCGGCGAATAACAAGAACAAAGAGGGTAGACAGAAGAAGGATGAACGACCTAAGGAAAGAGGTTGGGATGCAATGCAGCCTAACAGCAAGATTGGTGAGAAGCAGGATGAGATGGGCAAGCCACTTGGTAAGAATGTATGCAAGCAAGCTAGCAAAGAGAGCAGAGATGGAAACACATCAAGGACGCAGGAAAAGGGGAAGGCCACAGCTGAGATGGGAGGACTGCGTGAGGAGGGACATGAGAAGATCAGGAGAGGATGAAAGATGGAGAGAGGGAGCAGCCGATAGAAAACTATGGAAAGAAAGAACAGAAAGAGTGGCTCGACAATATTTTACCTGACCCTCACCCCTGTACAGCAGGGAACAAGGAGGAAGAGCATATATATATATATATATATATATATATATATATATATATATATATATATATATATATATATATATATATATATATATATATATATATATATATATATATATATATATATATATATATGTATATATATATATGTATATATATATATATATATATATATATATATATATATATATATATATATATATATGTATATATATATAAATATATATATATATATATATATATATATATATATATATATATATATGTATATGTATATGTATATGTATATATAAATGTGTATATATATATATATATATATATATATATGCATACACAAATTAATCTATGTATATACTGGTAATGGGAAGGATGGCTGTATGTAATATAATTTGTGTCTTTCGATAATCGTAACTAAAAACAACTTTTGGAACAATGTATTTGTATTGCAACGATGAAATAATTGTTAGAGATTTAGAATATGGGTTTCTTACGCAAACATTTCTTCAGATTGTTGTGAAACCTGCATATATTATTTTATAAATTAGATTATTATTATTATTATATTATATTACGTATAGCAAATGAACGGGCGTAGCCATTCTTGCTTACGTTACTGTATACAGGAGTCAGACCACAGTTGAGAATTGCATTGGTGGCCATGTTAACGTTTTGTCTGATTATAAGAAAACGTGACCACTAAAAATTCTGAAACTTTTTCACAGAAACTGCCATCATCTCATTGACATGGTGACCAAGATTTATCAAAATCACATACATCCAGCTCTTTTAAATCGCCCCGACGTGCGATGCCTATCAATTTTGACAAAAATAGCCATGTATTCATGCGCCCACGTGGCCCATAGCAGAAAAATTCCCCCAAAATCCCTCCGCCAGTTAAACTCTTTTTAAAAAATGCACTGTTTCACAGCCAATAGCTTCTACAAACAAACCTGTGAATATGACTGCTCAATTGCACTTATGTCACATCATATGAATTCTTTAAATTCACATATCGCAATTTAATACGCCCTACATTCGTGTGAAACAATAAACAGGAAGGTCAACTGTGGTCTTACCCCTGTATTAATACGTGAGCGGCAGCGGATAACACTCGCGGTCAAGGCCGAAAGCAGTCACTAGCGATAGCGTCAAGATAGCGTAGAATCGTTTCAACACTGACAAGTAAGTGTCAACTCGCGAGGTCTATATTTGGGGAAAACCCATGTTTGCGACCTTTTATTCCGGATAAACGTTACAAATTGAGCTTAAGATCATACATGTTATGTGATGTAATATATGTTTAGATAAAACTGTACTAGTAACGTAGTCTCTAGACCACGTGTCTGCGTGGGGCTGGGGCATTCCGTCTCAAATAAAACATAATAAGAAAATCTTGTTGTGCTCATATTTTTTATTCAACTAATATTTGGAGATTTCTTGTTCTACTGAAAATACCCATAACTAAAAAACTATTTGTGCTAGAACTGGTATAAAATACACAACTTCATTGTCAGATCGTGGAAGAAATTATACAGAAAAGTGATACAGTAGTATCTATGTTCCTTTTTACATAATGATGGAGAATAAGCATACCAAATCTCAGAGTTCAATCTTGATCTAGAGTCTAGATGCTATCACAAGCGACTGCTTTCGGCACTGACCTCCAATGGCAATGTTTCGTTTTTTTAAATTGAGAAAACGGCGAGTTTGCAGAAACGCAGAAAAATCGAGAAAAAAACGGCGAGTTTGTAGAAACGCGGAAATCGAAAAAACGGGGAGTTTGTAGAAAAGTTGAAAATCGAGAAAACGGCGAGTTTTGCCGACGATGTCATGTTATGGGCTTCATAGCTCTGATCAAACTGGCGATCTACCACAGGGTTTCGGCGTCACTCGATCGGAGTACCAAGCGTCGTTGTCCTCCGCAGTGGCGTTATCAGATTTCAAGTATGAACGAAAAAACCAGTAGGGTAAATTCCGGTTGTATCTCGCAGTTAGGCACGATACAACCAGAACTACATTCGTACGCCCAATGCATTGGCAGATGTGTCCGTCGAATATTCTTACTTTTGTCTCTCTCTTCTGCGGCAGCCTTTGGTGTTAGCAAAATATGTCCGACTTGACACATAATGGAACTGGCGGCAATTTAACTACAACTATTATTTAGGGGTTGTATCGATGAAAACCGGGTTGTATCGCGCATTTTAAAGACAATCGATCCTCCAAGTTGCAACGTTCAGATCGTGTTGAAACCACAGTATTGATTTGGTCCATATAAATCGATTTGAAAAATAAAAATAAATTAGGGTTGAAGCTATGTCACATAACATTAACAGTATTGAGGTTAACGTTGAACTTGTTGATCTGTGGCAATTCAAAATATCACAATTGCACACAAAAATCACAAGAATCGTCCTATTTTTTTTATCGTTGACAACTTCACCAGATTTCATGAGAATAATTACCTACAGGTGCTACATCATATAACATTAAACATATTGAGGTTGACGTTAACAGATTTAGCTGTGACAATTCAAAATGTAGAAATTACAAAAACATACTAATTTTAAATTCATTTTCCTAAATGTTTCTCTCAAAGTCGCCATGTTTGTGTTAATTTTATTTAAAACATAAACAAATTGTTTGATATAATACGATTTTCTTTCAAAATTTTTCGTTTTAATCACCAAATGACTTGTCATCGATACAACCCGATGCCATGCGCGTTATTACCCTACATCACACACATTAGCTCTGGTCGTCATTTATCATTGAATAATCATCCTAGACACACATTATACAGTGTGTAATGTCCTTGTGTGCTCTCGACAGGTGATCGAAGACACACAACTACTAACTACAAGTTTGGAATACGGTCTTGTAGTAGCTACAGTGATCATCATGGCAACTGCACTGCACGGAAAGATGGAATCTACTACACACTATCATCCATGGATGTTTGCGGTCTGTATGGGTGTATTAATGGTACACTGATGAGACTGAACGGCAGCTCGGCGACCTATTTTAAATGTTCCGACGGACATGGGATAAACCCTGTCACTGGTCTGTGTGAGGACGGAGCCAACTGCCCAAACAACACCGTCGAACGTAAGTGAATTCAAAACAGTGGCCATTATGGCGGTGGTTGTTTCATATGTGCTGTTTCAGTGTATTTTTGCTGTAAAGTACTCACCCATCTGTTTACTCACATATTTGCGTTACGGTTTGTTTACCAGTACTGATTTATTCTCAAAGACAGATAACAAAATATAATTAGTCTTGACATCAGAAGATGTTGTCGATTCACCTGGCGTGTCATACTGTGTCTTATAAGTGGGGAGCGGTGGTATCGTGGTTAGAACACCCGCCTGTCGATCGAGAGGACGGTGGTTCGATTCTACCTCTGCCGTTTCGAAGCTTATGCAATTTCGTTCACCCCACGTTGCCTGTGAATTTCGGAAGAGACATTAAAAGCCGTTGGTCCAAACTCCTGCGTTAGCCCAAGGTTGGGCCGTTTGGAATATAATTACTTGATTATTATTTGAGCATAAATTTCTTTTCCCTGTTTGTAGGGAAGTTAAGTACACGACACATATATTAATTAACCTCTCTCAAATTATATTCCCGTAAGCTCATCTTAACTTGACCCACAATTTGTTTTATGTATTCAGCGGAGGACGTGTTTATCCCATCAATGTTCACGCAAGTTACAAACATTGATTATTCGATTTGCATTATAAAGTAAACATTAAGGTAACTATCATTGTTACGCAGACTAAAACTATAATAAGCAAAATGCATATTGTCCTTTTTCAGTAGCAGTGTTGTCTGGTGTGAGTGCAGCAGTCAACTGACGTTGACGGTTGAATTAGAGTAGGGTGGGGCAAACCGCAACACGGGGGCAAAACGCACCCCTTTATTTTGGCAGATCCAACTATTAGTGCCGCTATCTCCCAATAAACCAATGCAACATGATGCCAAACCAATGTGGGCATGTTCGATTTTAGGCGACGCAGCACGTATAGTAAGTTATACAAATTTGATTTGTTTGGCCGTATTATTATTATAACAAATTGAACAGTTAGGTTAACACTATTTATTGACAAGTTTGCTACATTATTAAGATATATGAGTGTGTGTGTGTGTGTGTGTGTGTGTGTGTGTGTGTGTGTGTGTGTGTGTGTGTGTGTGTGTGTGTGTGTGTGTGTGTGTGTGTGTGTGTGTGTGTGTGTGTGTGTGTGTGTGTGTGTGTGTGTGTGTGTGTGTGTGTGTGTGTGTGTGTGTGTGTGTGTGTGTGTGTGTGTGTGTGTGTGTGTGTCAGGACGTAGGATGTGGGAGGTAGTCCTAAAACTTGGTGGTAGGTGGGAGCTTGGCCTCAGAAAAAAATGAAATAAGTGGGAGGTTGACCTAAACGATAGGGAAGGTGTGATTTTTAGGTGCGAGGTATTAACAACAATTATCTAAATAAACACATTATATAAACAGCATTACCAAACAATCTACGGCAGCATCGTGCCATGGATGTCCAAAATTATAATTCGTCGTTCTTATAGATTGGTGCCCGGTCCACCATATATGGCACCACTATTATAAATGTCAAATCCCATCTTGCGCGTAGTGAGCGAAGCGTATCTATGTGAAGGATTCAGGAACGGTTATTGGTTATCGGGTTAAAGGAGGTTCTTCATAAATTATATAACCTGTGAAAAGGTGTTCGTTTATTTACCGTAATAACTAAGTCGGTTCTATAGATTGGTGGTGGGGAAAATATACTTAATGTTTCAATAAAATAAATAGAAAACATGACGACATTTGTGACACGTGCAATACTTCCACTAAAATGCATTTTTGTTGTAGTGGTTTTAGTAGGGTTTTGTCAGTCCAGTACTGTTTAGGAAAGAGGTGTGTATATGCAAGTGCGTTAACCGTTTCCGCCTTAGATGAAAATAAGTAGGCCAGATCGTGTTTTCCCCCAAAGAGGTGCGCTTTGCCTCACCCTACTCTAAATGTGTCAGATCAGTATCAGCATCAGTAGTATGTGTCTTTTTGAATCAGTAAATCAGCAGATTTCGGGGCTCATTCTGATTGGTCGAAATTTGAAATGGAGCGTTCTGATTGGTCGAGAGCATTTTACCATCAGGGGGGGCCACGGGGTAATCCCCTATCATCGCTCAAATGAGCAGATTTTGGGGCTCTTTCTGATATCTTTCGAGAGCAGTTTCACCGCCAGGGGGCGCTACAGGTCAATTATGTCGACGGTTCTGATTGGTCGAGAGCGGTCACGTGACCTATGACGTCACAGCTCATTTGCGTAAATTTGCATAAATTAGCATAAATAGCACCCTTTTGTGGTGAAACCGTCGCCAGGGAGCGCTACGGTTCAATTGTGTCGACGGATCTGATTGGTCGAGAGCCGTCACGTGACCTACGTGATGATACGGTCGCCAGGAGGCGCTGCTACGAGTCAAATGTATCGACGGTTCTGATTGGTCGGGAGCAGTCACGTGACCTATGACGTCACAGCTCCTCCCCATTATCTAAAATTAGGAAATTTTGGGGTAGTGTTTTGTGATGATACGATCGCCAGGGGACGCTACAGGTCAAGATCAAAGGTGGCGAGCGTTCTTATTGGTCGAGAGTCCTATGACGTCACCTCATCAAGTGTGAATACAATTGTCAGTTAAGGTTAGTGTTAGGGTTAGTAACCCTATTAGAAAAATCGATAAAAACTGGTAAACTGTAGGAATAATTGTCAGTTAGAGTTAGGGTTAGTAACCCTAATGAAAGGTCAGAGGTCAAAGGCCACCGACCTTTTGTACTGATACAATTGCCAGTCAGGGTTAGGATTAGTAACCCTAATTCTGTCGTCTGTAGTGAACCCTAATACGAACCCTATAGGGTTAGTAAACCTAACGATAGAATTAGGGTTACTAACCCTAAACCTAACTGGCAATTGTATAAGTACAAAAGGTCGGTGACCTTTGATTTTTGACCTTTCATTAGGGTTACTAACCCTACAGGGTTCGTATTAGGGTTCACTACAGACGACAAAATTAGGGTTACTAACCCTAACCCTAACCCTAACTGGCAATTGTATAAGTACAAAAGGTCGGTGACCTTTGACCTTCCATTAGGGTTACTAACCCTAACCCTAACTGACAATTATTCCTACAGTTTATCAGTTTTTATCGATTTTTCCATTATGGTTACTAACCCTAACCCTAACCCTAACTGGCAATTATATTCACACTTGATGAGGTGACGTCATAGGACTCTCGACCAATAAGAACGCTCGCCACCGACCTTTGACCTTGACCTGTAGCGCCCCCTGGCGATCGTATCATCGCAAAACAGTGCCCAAAAATCTCCTCATTTTAGATAATAGGTGAGGAGCTGTGACGTTATAGGTCACATGACTGCTCTCGACCAATCAGAACCGTCGACATATTTGACCCGTAGCAGCGCCTCCTGGTGACCGTATCATCACAAACCAACATGGCAACAAAACAACGTGGCAGCCTCCATAGAGAGGTCAAGTGATATGCAAATGTGGAGCTGTGACGTCGTAGGTCACGTGACGGCTCTCGACCAATCAGAACCGTCGACACAATTGACCTGTAGCGCCCCCCGGCGGTGAAACTGCTCTCGACCAAGCAAAAAGAGCCCCAAAATCTGCTCGTTTGAGCGATAATAGGCGATTACCCCGTGGGGGGGGGGTGACATGCTCTCGACCAATCAGAACGCTCCATTTCAAATTTCGACCAATCAGAATGAGCCCCAAAATCGGCTTATTATTTACTGATTCAAAAAGACACACATACCACTAGCATCGTATCGGTGATAATCAAACTAACAACGTTACATAACAAATGAACGTGTGGTAAGTGAACAGTTTATATGTGTGTCGCCAGTAACAAACGACAATAGTCAGCAACAGTTTGCAGCTCGTCGTCTCACACGGTACTTGTTGTTATAGATGTCCCCGACTCACCGTATTTGTGGTGTACGGACGGTGAAGTCCGCACGTATCGCTACGACTGCCGCAACTACTGGCGCTGTCAGTACGGGCTGTGGACGGTGGAAGGTTGTCCTGAAAGCATGGAGTGGTCAGACGTCAAGATGGAATGTGTGTCCAAATCCTCCTACTGTGGCAAACGTTGGCTTCCAGAAACATAAAATGTGCATTTAATGTGATAGACTGTCAAAAATAAACTAACATACCTCAACCGTTAAGCAGCAAATCAAACATCCGTTGTCAACACACACCACACAACACAATAATAATAATAATAACTTTATTTAAACACCATCAAATCCGGGGCTAATGACCCGTTCCCGAGCTTGGCCATAAATACATGAAATAGTATTTAACAATTACATCTGAAAAGATAAAAAATGCAAAAAGAAAGTACAATAGACAATAAAATAATATAAATTGGTCTTACAAAGCACAACACGTTTACGAACGATAAAACTTTCTTTGTATAACCAGGTGAATCGCAGTTCCCATCAACATTAAACAATTCGATTCCACAGGATGTCGGTGCAATGATAGGAAAATGTATTGCCAACTGGGTTGTATGGGAACAACGTGTAAAATGGGCCACTTAAGTAAGACTTGTAATAAAGTTGACGTTAGTTTATTAAATATTGTTTTTCTCAACAGAATAATCTTATCCACTTATCTCACTACGCATGTACCTATATATGGCGCCTTTTTGTCTAAACTACTATATCTGAAGGGTGTTTCAAGACATCACCCGATTTTTCTCTCTTTAAAATGTGCGTGCAAAACAGGCCCCCATCCACTTGTTCTAATAAATTATCACACACTTAGCAAACAAATTGTCCACACTCGGTGCTAAGCACTGGTGTGTCCACGCCGTACGTTGTCCACACTCGGTGCTATGCACTGGTGTGTCCACGCCGTACGTTGTCCACACTCGGTGCTATGCACTGGTGTGTCCACGCCGTACGTTGTCCACACTCGGTGCTATGCACTGGTGTGTCCACGCTGTACGTTGTCCACACTCGGTGCTATGCACTGGTGTGTCCACGCTGTACGTTGTCCACACTCGGTGCTATGCACTGGTGTGTCCACGCTGTACGTTGTCCACACCCGGTGCTATGCACTGGTGTGTCCACGCCGTACGTTGTCCACACTCGGTGCTATGCACTGGTGTGTCCACGCTGTACGTTGTCCACACTCGGTGCTATGCACTGGTGTGTCCACGCCGTACGTTGTCCACATTTGATCCAGTCTTCCCCTACCATACTGTCTGAAAACATTTCGCAGCAGTACAAACATGGTGTAGTATCGTTTTCTGTATTCAGTTTTTTGCTTGCTATATAATTATTTTCATGTTGTCATTATTATTATTTTATTATTATCATGTTATATTATTACAAGCATCACTCTGCTATACACAATTTACATTGCAATTACTGGTGTGTGGGCTACACCAACAACACACCGACCAAAGCGGACCATGTTGGCACAGGCTAAGGGGCAGCAGCACAACACGGTTTGTGGTTTTGCCTTGTTTGAATAAGACCGGTGCATCCACTTTAAATCTAATATGCACACATCAACTGGCTTATACATACAAGAGTTTCCATTGTTTTAATCGCATTCAAATGGATGATACATTTGGAAAACAGTGCAAGTATTTTAAGAAAACTGAAAGACAGATTTTGTATGAGCTCACTCGTTTAAATTTGCGTTTCGCGCTTCCGACCAACGCTTAGTAGTGATCCCTTGTTAGTTATTTAGCAGTGACGCCACCAATTCGACGGATGAATTAAATGTGTAGGAACAGCATAGTGTCGGTGATAATCATACTGACAACATTACATACGATAACAAGTAACAACATTGCATACGATAACAAGTAACAACATTACATAAGATAACAAGTAACAACATTACATACGATAGCAAGTAACAACATCACATACGATAACAAGTGAATGTGTGCTAAGTGAGCAGCCGTGTATCGCCAGTGACAAACGACAGTAGTCAGCAACAGTTTGCCGCTCGTCGTCTCATACGGTACTTGTTGTAGGTCACCCCGACTCACCGTTTTTGACTTGTGCTTCTGGCACAGTCCAAACGAATCACGAAGATTATCGCAAGTACTACCGCTGTGGGAGCGGAAGTTGGATGGTGGAAAGTTGTCCTGAAGGCATGGTGTGGTCACACGCCAAGCAGGAATGTGGGGCCAAATCCTCCCAATGTGGCGATCGTTGGTTTCCAGAAACAGATGGTGAGCATTTAATGTGCTAGACTGTCAAAAATCAACTAATATCGTGAAACAACAAATCAAATATCCGTTTTCAGCACACAACATACAACAAAACACACAACACTTACTTTGCATAAACATATGTAACTCGGTTCACACAAACATTAAACAATTCGATTCCACAGGATGTCGGGGCAATGAAAAGAATATGTATTTCCAACTGGGTTGTATGGGAACAACGTGCAAACGGGCTACTTAAGTAAGACTTGTCATAAAGTTGACATTATTTTATTAAATAGTTTTTTTTCGACATAATCATCTCCATTTATCTCACTACGTCTGTACATATATATGGCGCATTTTGGTCTAAATTACTATATCTAAGGGGTGTTTTAAAACATCATCCAGTGCTAGTATTTTAAGAAAACTGAAAAATCAATCGTTTTGAGCACACTCGTTTACATTTGCGTTTCATGCTTCCGACCAACGCACAGCAGTGATACCTTGTGAAATACTTAGAAGTGACACCACCAATTTCAAGGTATATAATACAATAATACCAAACGGGCGGGGCACGTTTTAATAGGGGGCCCGTTTTGGGTAGGGGGCCCATTTTGCACGTTTATTCGGTAAACCATTATCTTTTGTAGAACGGTGACCGAAAATAATATTTTTAAACTGTAAACCAAAATAGTAAGGATTAAAACAAAACTGTCGTGCGGAGAGAATGAAAAGGATTATGAAAAAACATGCATTTACTTTTAAATGGTGTCCAATTTTAGATTTAAAGACACGACAGTTCCACGGACAACTGGCGGTCGTGATATTGCATAACTTCCGACTGTCGGACAGGTATGACGTACATACAGTGGCAAATATATTTAACATTTATCAACATTTCACAAGATTGCCATCCAAAGCAAATACTCCAGACGACAAATGGACAAGGAAGCCTTAGGTTTATTACAACTCAAACATTGATCACATACCCATATATGTGTAACCTGCTCTTGTGTGTGTGTGTGTGTGTGTGTGTGTGTGTGTGCGTGTGTGTATATATATATATATATATATATACGCATATACTTAAATTATCTATACCGTTCATTGAATGTCGTTGCTTCGTGTTCTCTACTTCTTCTATCACTCATAAATGAGAAAAACACATCAATATTTTCACAATCATTCAATATAATAAACAACGTCTATATGGTCTCATCCTTTAACCCGTTTGCACGGCGCTAACGCAATAGCAAGATCGCGATCGCAACAGCGATAGTGGATTACGATCGCGATCCCACTCAATTTGATCTTGATTGATCTTGATTATGTTCATCCTAAACAAATGCAAATACAAAACTTACCATATTGATCTCTTGCGCAAAAGGTTGTTAAGATTTTTTTCAAAAACTGCGTATTTTATTAAATACTAGCGGAGTTGCCCGGCGTTGTACGGGAGAAAAATGCAAAAGCTGATGAATACTTGCATGCATATATGATTACATACTTACATACATCCATACATGCACACACGCACGCACGAACGCACGCACGCATCAACGCACGCTTACACACACACACACACACACACACACACACACCCGCCCTTTTGAAAAAGTATTTAAAATAAATTCATTTTAAAGTAATTTTATCAGGAATTAAACTACTTTAAAATTTAGGTTTCAGAGAGTGGTCTACGCAGATAATACTGATGTAAATTCACTACTATTTATTTAACGTACATATTACTTTGCTGCAACAGTTAACCCATTAATAAAATATAAAATAAAATACATTTTGATATTTGTTATTTGCGAAAATACAAAATAAAATGTAAATTCCTGATTAAAACGCATGAAACTAATGAGACTTATACCAATCCCAGATTGTAAATTATATCCCAATGTGTCCACACATCCATTATCGATATTATATTGATAACTTTAAATGGAACAAGCCAAATTGGGCAAGAATTGTTTTTGAAAGGCAAGGGAAAAAAATGTTGTGAAGACATATTTTCTAAAACGTATCTCATATATATTTGGCACATCAAAATTATTTAAAATAAATTAGTTTCAAAAGGTATTTCAAATAAAACATGACTGCTACATTCGTTATTTGCGAGTCGTTAGCATTTGTGCACACGCAATGTCACACATACTTCAACTCGCGAACCGTTTACATGCCACACCTCGATCGCGATACTCGATCAATCGCGATCCACCTCCGAAGTAGGATTAAAAGTTTCGTGGTCACGATGAAGTATTTCCCCATTCTGTTCCGATTGGATTGTGATCGGTTAGTGCCGTGTTCACGGAACATTGTCAAGTTGTCAAACTACATTATATTCATAAATAAGGTCTCACAGTTCTGGAATCAGCTTAGTCGCTCTCCTCTCTATTCTTTCTAGCGTGAGTATGTCCTTCTTATGATATGGCTAGCAGGCATGTAAACAATATTCTAAATAATGTACAGTTTGTTCTCTTTCCATATCTGTTACATTTCTCCTAATCAACTCAATAATTTGATTACCCTTAGATAATCGTTTCGATGCGGCCCCACTCCGCGTTTAGGGGCACCTATTTCAACGCCAATGGGGCACCGGATTTCGATATCCTACATACGTTGTTATATATCGAATTAAAGCTAATATAATAAACATTATAATAAACATATTATACAAGCATACCTCGAACTGCTATGCTAACAGTTGCTTGTAACGTTAGGAACAGTGACGAATGAAAACAACTGTCGGCGTAGACCGGTATCACCTGATCAACGTTGCCCATTCGAATTGGTTGTTTCATGGATAACATATATGATATTTATATTTGGTGTTACCTTAGTGAAATCTACAAGTTGTGTGATCCTCTTGCATCATGTGAACAATGGGGACGTAATGCTCATCCCATCAACTATGCCATTGATTCTGACCCATCCACATACTGGTTGAGTCAGTCTAGTCTGTCTTCGGTGGATGTAACGTTTTGTCTTACAAGAATCTATAATTTGAGTACTGCTTATTGCATATGTAATTGTTATATTGTGTAACCCACAAGTTACCACACTCTCATAAAGCTGCATTAATGAATAACGGTGACGGTGACATTGAAAAGAGACAAAAGTTTATAAGTAACTGTAAGGTGTACGCTGGTCTTGAAAGTGTGTGATGGGTGGACACGTGCACACTGACACTGTACATATCGTGCTTGTGTAGACATGAATATCTTCCACCGATAATATCATCTAAGATACAGCTGGCTGAACGCTTATGATATGCTATAATTAATTATTGGTCTATTACGTGAAATTAATTTCACATGGACCACTTGTGCGTTTTCATCATATTGTCTTTGTTCAATTATAAAATACCACTACATCGTGTTTTATTCGCTCAAGTTGGAGGAGATTTCGATGACGTTCTTCGGCCCTGTTCCACTAGTCGTGTCGATCTTCAAGAAGGTGACTACGGACGACTCGTGGCAACTGTGGCGTGTCTTCCGTGATGACTGCAACAACGTCTCGATGTGCACTCAACTGAAGAGGTGCGTTTAACAGCAATGCGTGTCACTAGGCTCAGACCTAACTGAAATATATATTGTTGTCAATATTCGTCACGACAGTATCCCTAGGATAGGGTTGGATCGGGCAAGGAAAACCCCCTTAGGGGGACATAATGCGGGAAAGAATCCTTTCAGTATTTACCATCATTATGCTATGACTGATCTAGTTCATTATTTAGGTACATTCCATGTATTGCAATTGTTGACGTACCTAATCTCTGAGAAAAAAGGCGATTCCCATCGCGGGATATGAGGCCCACCAGCGCTGCAAGAAGCCCCTCTCTGGGCTTTTGCAATATTATTATTTCTTTATTTAAATATTTTATCACATATCGCCCACAACTGATATATGCATACCATGAATATAATAGTATTTGCTTATTGTATACATATACTCCTTTTGTCTCAGTTTTCCGTGGCTACTGTATATAGTCCCAATAACGATAAGGAACACTCACGTTACTGTATAGTAACCAACTCCATCTGGCTATCTAAACAAATCTCGTTTTCGAGCCTTATGACTAGATGGAGTGGGTTGCAATTTCTAACATATTGGCGTCGTGCCCATCATACCCTAGTATGAAACACTTATATGGAACTTTATGAAAATGTTCATCAAGTTAGTAGATATATATGAATACACATCTTCTTCTAAACACAGCTATTGAGATTACTTAATCAACGTTTCGGCTGCTGATGACAGCCTTCATCGGGAATTCTGGGACGACTAGTTCTTCTGCTCGCCAGTTGAGTAAATAATCTCAATGGTTGTATTTAGAAGAAAATAATTTTTCACCGACTGGGATATATACATAACGACCCGACTCGACTCAACTCAACCTAGTCTCGCTTATCCGACTCTCACTAGCATTCGTGAATTCACCGATAAGAGAGTCTGGCCGCAGAGGCGTGGTCTCATTGTCACCACTACAGTTGATGTTATTCAGGGATCAGTCTCCTGTGTCGTATTTAGGGGGCACTGGGCCATGCACCATTTGGCTTAATTGTTTTGAATTATTCGCATGTAACCTGTTGCGCCACTATACGACAGCATGGTAAACTAATGGGCGACAAATCTTCCCCTTTGGCCTCCCCTTTGGTATCCCCCTCTGCGAGATCCCAGATACGTCACTGTCAGTCTCCCACACGGAATGCTTTAATGAGATGATATTAAACCGAGTTGTACGAGGATATATATTTGGAATGAACAATTTCCTAGAAAAAAATAAAAACAATGTGTCAGCCCGAACTAATAAAATAATGTGTGCCATGTCATTCCCGAATCAACGAATGTGAAAACAAAAGAGGATTTTGTCCATGGAAAGAAATATAAAGTAGAATAACTTGTGAAGGATTATGTCCGGTGTGACACTGCCTCCGACATATTGTCCAAGATATATTGCTATTCATTTAAAGACAATCAACCTACTAAAAGTCTCAATCTACTAGAGGCCACAGTTTTTAGATTGTTGTAGCTAGTCGGGTAGCATTGGTTCGTAGCGTGTAATTGCAGTAGTCAATCGTACTGCTAACAAGAGCAGTTGCAATAGTTTTGGCGACAGAAATATACACTAAAATTTTATCGGTTAGTACGGCGACTGTCACGAATGAGATAAAAGCAGCTACGACATTATTTTTTGGGGGATGCCTTTCTAAAAATATAAACCTAAATTCTTGCTGAGGCGGTCGACTCAGGCTAGGTGTCGGGAATAAAAGTCAACTTTGTCACGCTGCTTTTGTTTACCAATAATGATACATTATGTTTGATCTGCATTTACCTTCAATTTGCTATCAGTCATCCAGTGGACGATATCATGGAGATAATATCTGAGCTGGTTTAGAGATTGACACTTAATTCAGCTTCCAAACAATACGTATCATGTGAGTAAACAGACAGGATGTCGGTTATTGCCAGGTCTATGCAACTTGACGACGAACGACTGACGTACAACCTGCTGGACGCCAACCTCGGTCCGGTCCAACGACGGGCGTCGTCGCTACGAGTTCGTCTGTCTGGCCACAGACACGAAGGCGCCGCTCAACTCCGGAACATCTCGTATTTTGGCCTGTACAACTTTGTCGTCAGTCGCAGGTAAGTGCACGTATTCGTAGCGGTCATATTTGATTGGTATTAAATGTTTTATAACTAACAAAGCCAGCCATTTGTATACTGCTATATGCGTGTTGCAGGGTGTCCAGCCCGTGCGTGCCATTCGACTATGTGGAGCACGGATCAAGTAGCACCTGTCTGCCGTGTAACTGCGACGTCCATTGCGTCATCGACGGCAAGGTTGAGTGTAATGAGGCGCGTAGTTCAGTGACTTTTTTATATTGCAACAATTGGGGGAAATGGACACTTAAAAATAAAACGTCTTGTTTTAGTTTTCAGTTTATGTGAAGTTGTCTTAACATCAACAACTTCAAACATTAAAAAAATTGGATAATTTGTTCTCAAAACAAAGCGTGTGTCGGATGTTGGTATTCACTGTAGTGTAGCCAAAATGGCCTAAGTTAGACGAGTAGTACCTTATAGCTTTTCAAACCTCACTTATTCGGACCCATGGTCTACATCTCCATCCGGTTGCGCGCGCAGCCCCCTAGCGGGAATGATAGCGCCATCTAGCGACTGACGCGCGCACGCACGCGTGCACGCGTGCAGCACGCAGCTCCCTAGCGGGTAGTATAGCGACTGACGCGCACGCGCATGCGCGGTCTTCTGGGTAACACGTGCGCTCTTTAGCGACTGCGACTGAATGGCGGACTGACGGGTGGGGAGATTTTTCGGGTAACAGGTGCGCTCTCTAGCGACTGCGACTGAATGGCGGGCTGACGGGCGGGTTGGCGGACTGACGGGCGGGGACACCTAACGGACTCATGTTTTTGACCTAGTAAGGAGACGAACAAAAGCGTACGGTGCACACGTATTTTATTGAATAAAACAAAGCGGTAGCGATACAATCGTAACGACAACAGTACAAGCGTGTTCGAATGAATACAACGGGTATGATGACGATGAGTTGACTTGCGGATGTCGACCATCGCGCCAGAGGTCGCGAACTTACGGGTGTCTCCACCTCGCCAGAGGTTCAGTACGATGTGCGATAGTATGGTATACCCTTTTTTAGTAGGTTAATCCAATCGAACACGCGACAATCGTTAGCAACCAGATCAGTCCGGAATGCATTTACGAAAGTTCTCATAGGAGAACCGTTACATCGAAACATTATATAAGTTACACAATATTGTCCGCAAACGTTAGACAGTGGACTCTGAAGTCTCTTGCTATTATGAGTCCACTCGGAACAGTGTTTGTTCAAGAAGGCGCTGAACACGGTGTGAAGGGGTGGTAGACCGTACGAACAGAAGTATTCGCCGCGTCCGTCGGAGGATAGGTACAGCGCTATCCAATGTTCGCCCGGTTCGTCGCCGTCGTCGGTGTTGCACACGAAGGCAATCGGCAAAGCGTCTATTGTTTTAGGCAGTCCGTCTTTGGGTACAACACCGCCAAAGATGGACGCGGTGTTCGAATCCATCGCCAGTAGACGAGCGATCTGCAGGGTGTCCATCTCAGTAGTCGTAGATGACGTTGCGATTCTTGTCGATTTCCAGCACGGATTCGAATTCGGCGTAGGCGACGACGTTCACGGTGGTGCGAAGCGCTTCTCGGAAATGAAATTCGATGCGCAGGTTGCCTTTTTGCACCAGATTGAAGCAGGGACCGTCGCACTGGTCGGGGGTCAGATCGAAACAGAAGAAGGTGTAACCGTCTCGGTAGTCGTCGCGAGTCAGACCGTTCCCTTCGTCCTGCCAGATCTTGCCGGTTGAGGTGAACAGGCTCGTGTAGCACCTGACGAAGAGGTTGTCCTCGAAGTTGGGCTGGAAGGGTTTGGAAGGTATCTGACGTCCGTCCACGTACACCGAGTGGAAGCCTATGGCGTTGTTCTTGGCGTGAAACGGGTTTTTATCGTACGCACCGTTGTAGGCGTCGTTGTCGATACAGCACAGTACGAGACGTTTTGGCAGCGTGTTGAGGAACAGGTTCTCGTGCGTGTGTGATCGAGCCCCCGCGGGAATGGAGTACACCTTCATACTGACGGGTCGTAACGGATACTTGACCGTACTCTTCTCGAGTGCTTTGATGTGAGCCAATTGCACGGCTGGATTGAGGGTGGCCTTCTTGACGAACAAGGTTGCATTGGTGATCGTTATCTTGTAATCGGGGGCTGCTCCTCCAGCCATCAACGCAAACGACGGCTTACTACGCACCAGTCGTATCTTGACGTCGACTCCGTTGATTAGGAATTTATCCTGTAGAAACATATCCACGTGGAGACGACCCATCATGTCGACCACGCGACTGCCTGTTATGTACTCTCGTCGAGTCACGAACCCGGGGTTAGGATCGACTCCACCTGCCAGCTCGACGGCGCTCATGCGACTAGCCTTGTCCTTGTACCACAGCTGATTCGTCAGCTGCGTCGACTTGGCACCGACTCCGTAAGTCAACAGCGTTTCCACGAAGGCCCTATACGCGTACGTGTTGGTCGACTGGGTCACGAGCGTGCCGTTCAGGAAGACGTCGACCTGGCTAAACAGCGAATGCAGCCAGTTGTTCACCGGTCCTACGGGTGCAGCCGCGTCGAGATCGGCTCCGTTGGGTTGCGTCACCTTCACCTGCACGTGTAGCATCGTGTTGGCGAGATCTATGTAATCATCGCCCGAACCGGGGATGAAGAATTCTATCGGGCCTCCAGAGTCCAGAGATGCCGTGGGTTGATGTTCCACCACGTGACTGGCGATGATGCAGTTCTGAGTGGGAGGCACGGTAAAGAGATCCAGCTCGCTCTTGACTCCCTCACACGACTGTCTATGCACGAATGCCATTGTTGATCTCTCGTTTCTTGAACGTCCGTCTCTCGCTTCGTCTCTTTACTACAGTGATTGTCGTCTTCGAGGACGGTTGTTTTATACCCTTAGTTAAAGTCACGGTGTTTATGTCGTGGCGCAACAGAACGTCCAGTCCACGACCTCGTTGGTATTGCACACCGACGAAGTCGGGCAGCGCACCGCCGACCAGGCGAGCGTAAGAATCGTAATTCGGCGGGAAGTCCGTAAGTCATCGGTGCACCTGTGCTGGTGGTCTCGTGTCTACTATACACGATCGTATACGGTGCGCTCGTGTAGGAGATCGGATAGTTCACGTGTTTATACACGATCGTATACGGTGTGTACGTGTAGGTTCTATATACGAGCGTCATTGTCGAATATGTCGATCTCTCGTTTCTTGGACGTCCGTTTCTTGCGTCGATGCTTTACTGCACTGATTCTCGCCTTCGCAGTCGGTCGCTTTATACGTTTACCCGGGGGAGGTCGAAGTCCCGTCAACAAGGCATCGGTGACGCGTCGCTTGGCAGCCGTTTTTATGTTCTGACCCGATAAGACATCGCCGGCTATACGAACGCCGGTCTTCAACGCTCCCCTACCCAAAGCCACGGCACCTCTCTTGATGAGCGGCATGGCGCTGCGCAACAGACCGCTGAACAGACTGCCCAGTCCGTGACCTCGTTGGTATTGCGCACCGGCGAAGTAGGGCAGCGCACCGCCAGCCTGACGCGCGTAATAATCGTTGTAGTTCATTAGAACAGTCCGGTCTTGCGTCGACGAAAATGAAGCGTCACCGTCACTCGACCGTATTCGAATGGCACGCGTCGACCCATGTCGTCTCTTATATCCACTTCGATCGAGTGGAAGTTCGAGCGCAACAGAGGTATGTAGTGAACGTTAGTGAAACGTTCGGACACCCTGTCACCGTGACGTCCGCTAATCGGAATGGATCGCAACAGTGGCGCGAGAGTGTCACCCACTATACGAGACTCCACGACGTCCGTGTATACGTATAGGGTGTTGAATCCCTGCGTCATGTCCACCACGTCGGGGGCTTCGATGTGGAAGGGGTACGAGGAGTCGGAAGGTCGAGAGTCGGGGACGAGTGACGACGCGGACGTAGCAGTCGTTTCCGTTCCGGTGACCACTTTCTTGTGGAATCCTAACATGGAAGTAGTCGAACTGTGGTACGGTATGGTGAACCTGGTGTTCTCCGTCATGTGTAACGTCATTTTTTGAGTGACGGAACTATAGCTCATTTGAGCTCGTGTCTTCTCCGTTCTCAGACTGTACAGTCCGTTGTTGACGTGGTACATCAATGTTAACGGATCGTCGTAATATCCACACGACAATTTCGCGCGTCGAGTCACGTCGGGAACATCGACCTCTTTGACCTCTTCGAGGAATAACCAGACATCGTTCTCCGTGACGTTGTACCAAGTGTGCGAATACTGCATCTCTGTCAATCCGCACTCCCACTCGCCGACCAGCTCGACTCGGTGAGGCAACTCCGTGACGTAATGGGTCAAGGTGTTGTCGAGGTGCGTCTTCATAGAAGCGTTGCTAGGCAGCGTCATGTAGAAATCAGTCGTCATTGCGTCTCAACGTGGGATTGGGTAGTAGATAGCCCAACGAGCTACTCAACAGAGCCGTCCACAGATTAGAATCGTCGTGACCGACAGTCAGGTTGTAGATGCTTATCACGATGACCGTGTACAAGATGACGATCTGACACAGAAACACTATCTCCTCTTTGGGACACTTGATACCGAACAGATGCCAAGGAGTGCTGTCGTTCGACGCGTCGGTGCAATCCTCTTCCTCCTCCTCTTCCCCTTCCTCCTCCTCCTCCTCCTCTACGACGACAGTGTGCGGTGCCGTGTCTTGATCCATAATGACAATCCGTCTCGCGTCGTTTAGTCTTTATAGCGAAGTGAGCGACCTGGCGTCGATCCAGCTGTTGAATTTGGACGGGTATCCGAACCATTTCACCAAAGCATTCGTTCGAGAACCGACCTTACGACGTTCCAGCACCGCTTCCACTCGGAACGCTTTATCGGTCGCTATCACCACTTTCTGCAGCTCCAGTTCGTAGAAGGTACCTTCCAGCACGTCGCCGAGATCGTCTCGCAGGCGGTACACGGGCGGTTCGGAGGGGTGAACTTCGTGCACGGTGAACACCTCTTCGCTCCAGTTCGTCTCGTAGCCCTTTTCGAACGTGCCTTTGTACCTGCTGATACGCACGCGATCCGACACGTTCAACTTGGGCACACCCTTACCGTCGTGTCCGTACAGACGTTGCCACACCGTTTCTTGATTCCTTGCAGTCACCTGCGATGGAGCCATACCGAGGCTGCGGTGACGAGTGTCATTGTACGTTCGCACCAGATCCGGAAGGACGTCAATGTAACGCCACGACTGAACTTTCGTGAAGTAGCGCCACATGCGATCCTTCAACGTCTGGTTGAATCGTTCCACGATGCTCGCCTTCGTCTCCGCGTTGTGCGTGGAGAAGTGATGGATGCCTCGTTTTCGTAAGAGCGTCTGAACGGATTTATTCAGAAATTCCATTCCCCGATCCGTCTGTAACGTCTGTGGCCGGTCGTCCGCGAACACGATTCGCAGAGCGGCGACCAACGACGCGGCGGACTTGCTAGACATAGGAACGCATTTGGCTCGCTTCGAAAAGACGTCGATCGTCGTGAGGAGAAAGGTCATACCGTTGTTGTCGTCTTTTAACATCCTCAGATCGACGAGATCGGCCTGCCACTGTTGATTCATACCACCCACGATGACGCGTCGTCTCTTGAAACGCCGTCTCGCTGGTTTGTGTAAGCTGTAGGCGTCCTGTTCGGACAACCATCGCGCGACTACTTTCCGAGGCGCGTGTGTGACGCGTCGCAAGGCGTCGACGCCTCCGTAACTGCCTACCCGACTCGGATCGAAATAGACTTTCTTCAGTGTCTTCGTCATCGTTAAAACAGAAGATCCGACGCGTTGACGACGACGGTGACGTTGACGGTTCCCGAGTACTGACGAACGACGAGGAGTGCACTGACGTATAGTAGGACGCACGTTATCGCTCCCACAACGGTAACGACCGAACAACAGTCTGGCAACGAAACCATAGTCCGAATAACACCTGTTGTATAAGAATTCCGGCTGCAATGTCACCGAGCAAGGTAAGTCCGCTAAACGATAACAAAGAGACGATGCGTGTCTTGCGAATCCTACGACATGAGTGGGTTACGACTACGACGTAGTCTCCTTATAAGGCGAGCTAACGAGGTGGCGTGGGTGTGGGGTGTCTCGGACGGGCGAGGGGTGTCCAACGTAGAGATTTTCGTGGACTACCAACAGCACGCGGGGTAGTTGCAGATCGTCGAGGGAGAGAGTCCGTTTGTATGTAGGTTCTCCGGGCTGCGTTACCGATCAACTCCATGGGTATGTTGGCGGTGCGGAGTTGTTTCGCGAGCGACCGCCAACCCGTTGGAGCGTCGGTCTTTCTCTTACGCAACAGATCGTGAACGAGATCCACCGCGTTACTTCGTGCAATGGGAACACCCTTGTGCACGAGTTCGTCGCGATCACTCCACGTGACGTTTCTTTTGAGATGTTCCATCAATCGTCTGGCTTTGGCCTGCATACTCTTGGGAACGGTGTCCAAGACGGTAGCCTCCAGTCTTCTAATAGGAGTATCCTCCTCCTCCTCCTCCTCCTCATTCGTCTTTGAACCTTTCGTCGATTCGTTCACCGAGATCGTGCGTATCGGTTCCTTGACGCGTTTATCGACTAGACCGTTGTACCGTTGCAACACCTGATTATACAGCGTTACCTTTATCCCGTCGTCGAGGTCCTTTCTATCGAGGATGGTCTTCATCTCCTCGTCGAGGGTTTGCACTATCTTGCCTACGGTATCCGTTGGAGGAGGTTGCGAGCGAAGTGCATCCAACAATCGAGGGTCTACCAAAGCCATCTTTCGCGCGTGATCCATGCGTCTAATTCCCGGTGAACACCTGACGAAGCAAGGGCAGCAAGACCGAACCCGTCAACGGAGCTAGGAAGGCCGATAGGAAACCTCCGCTCTGTCCCTCACCGATCTGGGGTAGCAAGAGGCGTTTTCTCCGGGCAGCTGTCGTGTTTTTTCGAGCCAACTCGCGTAACTTCGTCCTGTATTTGCCCAATCGTCGCCTCTGTAAAGCGGTCAATGGAATGTTCTTCGTTAGTATGTTGTAAGCGCACTCGGCTAGTGCGCACAGCAACTTGGCGTCTGCGTTGGCGATGATGGCCTTTTTTATGTTGTTGTTCTTGTATCGAGCCAGAGTCTGGATGCACAAAATGTGTTTCTTCACGAGCGCAGACATGGCGCGAATGAAGAGACGATCCACGCGTCCGGTCTTTTATACCTTCGGCAAGTACACGTACTGCACGTCGTCGTCTGGAAAGATGGCCGTGCGCAGACGCATGTCCTCGGGCGTGTCCTGTTTGAGATCGACCAATAGATAACCGTACGGTAACCTCGTGGCATCTTTAAACGCCTCCTGTACGAATTTCACGCGTCCCGGATACATCTGTCGCGCCAAGTGCGACATCTGCGTCGCATCGCGTGGATTCTTGAACACCACCATGTAGTGAGTGTTAAGACTGATGGTGCGACTCTCTTTGTTTTTAGGAAACAGGTTCTGCACGAGATACAGCACGGACGTGTTCCTGTGGTGGCTTTTTTTAGTAAACAAGCTCGTGACTCGCTCGTTCGTTTCCGCCATGAGATCGTCTATGACGATGAGGTTCCTCGTTGTCGATTCGAACATGGATTCCATTGGTAACCCTTCCTCGAATTGCACGTGAGTCAAGTCCGTTGTAGCGTAAGCCTCTTGCCATTCTCCGTAACACCACGTGATCTTTTCGGGAGGTGGATCGATCATCGCGGCTGCGTGATGCAACAGACGCGTCACGAACGTGCTCTTACCGCAACCCGTTGGTCCGGCGACGACGCACGTGAAGGGGTGTTTCCATCGCGCGTCCATGGTCCGTTATGACAGACCATCGAACCGCGTTGTCTTATCTACACGTCCGTCGGACCCGTGCTCAAACCGTCCTCGTGCACCACACGTTTGGCGTAGAAGTAGGTGAGAGCCGCTCGTACCTGCACGTACGTCATCACGGTCGATTTATACACCCGAAACCCGCGGTTCTTTCCGCTTCCGCTCCGACGACTGGTGAGCACCTCCAGGAACGCCTCCTTGTCGATGGTGTTGTGTCGTTTGCTCAGACCTTTGGTGCTGTACTTGTCGGTGGGTCCGAAACAATAGTACGTCTTGCTGCACAAACCCACGAATCCATCACCCGACCATTCCACCTTGAACAGTCCCGGAGTTCTCTTGTCGAATGCTCGTCGCATCTTGCAGCACTCTTCATCTCCAACCCACTGTCTGTCGGCGAGTCGACAGCGCACGTACTCGTCCCGATGCGCGTCGCAACATTCCGACGGGAGCCATTCGGATCGATGACGAAAATAATGTTCTCGTAGTGCAGGGGTCACGAGGGCATCGACTGACTCGGCGGCCAAGGCCAAATAGGCACTATCCGTATCCATCTCGCAGTATTGGAACAGAGGACGCTCCACGTATCTGTCGATGAAGTCGTAATAGAACTGCAGCATGCGCATCTTGGCGTACTGCAGAACGAAGAATCCCACGTGTATAGGCAAGGCATACGTCACTGTTCTCTTGCTCATCTCTATCTCGTACGCATCGTCGACGACGACGTCGAGTTGCCGGAATCGCCGATTGTTGACCAGGCGCGACGCCGCCTTCTCCGTGTAGTAGTTGACGTCGCGATGTCGGTCCACGTTGGTGATGGTTTTTCCGTAGCCCGTGTTTCCCAGCAACTTCATGGTATCCGCGATGATGGTCCTGTCGTGGTGGACGTCTCCCGCGCGTCTGGCCTCGGACACGGCATCGCCGAATCAACGGAAGCACGGAATCGGATCGTATTCGATGATCTGATAGACGTGTAACACCTCGAGACCGTGGTCCAGATACCATCGCAACAGGGGCGTGGCGAGCAGTATCTTATCGCCGTAATAACTGCCCACGAGCATGCGTCTCGGAGTCGTCATGATGTTGTGCTCTTCGGCGTATCGACGCATGAACGGACCGAGATCCTCGCGTACCAGACTGATGTTCTTGAACACGGGCTGCATCTCGGCGAAGTGATCGCGTAGTTCTTCAGGTACGCAAATGTCACACTCGATCATGCCGAACACGGTTCCGTCACGCACACCTCTCAGGATCTGTTGCTGAGTCATCGTCCACTGAACGCGTCGACGTCGTCGTGGAAACGCGGTGTCCAGACATCGTTTTACGTGCGGATCTTGTCTCATCTTTTTCCACTCGCATTCCCACAACTCGACGACCTTGACGAAGTGACGTAGGTAGGCGGTGGTCTTTCGGGTCTCGACGAGTAGTTCGGTCATGGTTTTCCCGTTGACGGAATTGACCTCTTCTCGATTACACGAGCAACCGTGGAAAAAGCACCCTTGGAACTGATAAGCCGTCTTCGTCTCGCTGCACCATCCATCCACTCGATGTTTACCTATCCGTTTCTCTCGTCCGTTGGTCTGATGTCGTATGGAAAGTCCCGTACGTTCGGATTCCCACGTCAGCCATTCCGAAGCCATCTGTCCGTACAGCTGAGCCGATTCGGGTCGGAAGTCGTTCTCAAAGCGTCGTCGCGTGTACCATCCCATGGGCATGTCTTGCATGAGCGACCATAGATACAGCGCGTTCGCATCGTATCCGACGATCGATCGACACGGATGAGACGCCTCTCCGTACTCGTTTCGACGTAGCGTGGTGATCGCTTTCTCGTGATAGCGGTGAAATATGATCGATGGACCACCGCAAATGTTATCTTTGACGAGATCGTGCAGATCTTTGTGTTTCTCGTTGAAGATGGTAAAGTAGGTCTTCTCGGGAAGGTCGTTGAACAGATACAGCAAGGTCAGACCCGGTACACTGATGCCTTGCTTGAACATGTCTATTCCACGCTGCTGATAGAAGTCAAACTGTCGGTCGACGGCCTGCAGAAAGGGAACCACGTCCCTGTTGTTATACCAGACGAGAAAGTCGCGCAACGTCGTCATACCGTTGTCGCGCCACGCCTCCTGACAACTGACGTAGTCCTCGTCGGAAATACCTTCGTTCTTCAGTCGACTGAAGAAGGCCTCTTTCGGAGGTAGAACGGTATCGTCGAGCTTCTCCAGTCGATCCATGTACTCGTACGGGAAATGACCTTTCGTCACCTCGCATCCGTACGCTTTCAGATACTTGGCGTAACTGAACCCGGGAGCGAGGTAGTTGGTCATGTCTAGGAATTTCAACTGATCCGTCGAAAGACACATGAAAGCGTTGTTGCGCTTGATGACGAAAAAAGGTCCGCTCTCTTCTTCTTCTTCTTCTTCTTCTCTCTCTTGTCGTCTCTCTTCTCCCTCCTCTGTCTTTGCAACGGCCAGGAAGTAGGGCACGAGGAACTGTTTGACGACATTGAGATCGTACTGACCCGAATTGAACCCGATGACGGGTAACTGACGCATCCATCCATACAGTTGCCACATCAGCTTTTTGTACGGATTTTTTGTACGTCGACTTTTCTTGTCGTTGGCCGCTCTCGTAGTCTCCTCTTGCTCGTCCCATCGCGTCAATTTTTTCGCGAGCTGGTCCATCACGTTCTCGTACGAGTCTTTGATGCAGTCGTACGCGGCGTTGCTCATCGATATCAGAATGGCCATCATGTCGATCATCAACTTGTTGGAGTCTCCGTTCGTGACGAGACATGTCACTCGTTCGTGTCCCGGTACGTTTGAGGCCACGCTGACGCTCAGTGGAACGTGACGCGCGATCCATCGAACCTCGCTGTTGGAGGGAAGGTGTTCGGTGTCGAACCAACATTCGAAATCAAAAGTGGCTCGGTACGGGTAGTACCGCAACGACTCGTTCACTCGGATGTTCTCGTCGTCCAGTCGTTCGAATATCGACGGCGTGGAATGGTACACGCCTCCGGGAAAGACTCGACGTACAGAACCCGTACACGTACTCTCGTGTACGCGTAGGTTCCATGTGCGTTTCCACAACGAGTTGCATGTTCGACATCTGTACGAGTGACAGTACATGCGTACATCGCTGATGAAGGAGAAATGCGTCTCGTGAAGGTTGAGGTAGAGCGTGGTAGGGTATTTACAAATCGATCGACGGATGAGTTCGGCGGTTGGTCGTTCGTCGTCGTCCTCGTTCGGTTTTACGAGACTGTACACGCACACGTTCGTCTGGAACGTGGTCTCGACACGGTAGAGGTCTTTCACCGAGACTCCAGCAAATTTCTCCATGGGTACACCGTCTTGAGCATACGTCTCGTACAGCGTCTTCACAGCTGGTTTCAACCGACGTACGTCGCATCCTCGTTGCAGGGCCAGACATCGAAAGAGACACAGGTTATCTCCGTACCGTCTGCCGTGGTTGAGGTCCACTTCCAATCCGACGACTGCTTTGTTCTTCTTAATGTAGATCGGAAGGGGTATCATTCCCACGCATCCTATCGGATGATCGATGATGCGATTGACGAAAAAAGTGGCGTTTGTCACACCCACGCGGAATCAGGTCTTTGATTGATGGCCCATTGCAAGACGTCGGCTTCTCGGATTCGTTCCAGAAACTCGTCAAAGTCCTTGTTGTTGGCTATGAGACTGGGTTCGTCCAGGTACCGTCCGCAACAGTTACAAGACGCGTGATAATACCTGTATCGATCCGTCTTCTTGTTCCTCAACACGAATGCGTAACTGAGGTTAATCTTGAAGGCGGTGGTCTGTTCCTGGAACACGTTTCTCAACGGTGTTTCTAGAACGGTCGTGTCTAGCGTCGTTAATCTGTAATTGTACCTACTCTGGAGAGGGCCTCTCGCCACGCATGTCCTTATGGAGGACCAGTGCTCCCGAACGACGTCTAACAAGTTCGTCGACAGAGCGTCTGGGAAGGGAAGACGCTCGGGTGGATCAACGGGGTCTTCGTCGGTGACTAGCGGGTGATAAGGTGGTAGTGGTGGTGGTGGTGATGGTGGTGGTTGTGTTGGTGTGCACGCGTGTTTGATCAAGTAGTCACGTGCACCAAAATTCTTTCCACATTTAGCACACGTGAATGTCTTGGTCTTTTTTTTTTTTTAAGACGACATGTTGTTCTTACGTGATGTCGCAGATCGTTCCATCTTTCAAACGTTGCTTCGCATTTACACGAGAATTTTGTTTTCTTCGCACGATCGTCTTGAGAGGGGTCTTCTAAACGAACACCTGGGGGCGCTATCGAATAAGAATGTTCTTTCTCAGACGGTGACGGGTGACTCTCTAAGTGGCTTCGTAGAGCCGCATACGATTCGAGCGCGAGTCCACAGTGACGACATAGATGACGTTTCATGATACCAACGACGTATCTACAACTGACAGACATTGACTCTCGTTATAACATATATACGGTTCAGAACCGTTCGTTATTTATTAAATATCCGAGAGAGCGTTCGTTATACAAACGACACCACGACCGTACGGTGGCGACGTCTGATGGACGGACATTCGTTATGCAAACGACACCAAGACCGTACGGTGGCGACCTCAAACGGACGAACAAACGATATCAAGACCGTACGGTGGCGACGTCTGATGGATGGACATTCGTTATGCAAACGACACCAAGACCGTACGGTGGCGACCTCAAACGTGAATGCTACATCGACACAAAGCGGGTATGTTCTCCAGAATTGCTTTGGGAAAACAAGCGGTACATTTCGCAGGGAGTTAAGGCGAATATTGCACTTTCGTAAAACGGAAACGGTTTAATACAGTCATTTATTAAGGATTGACTCTACTGCGAGTTCCTTCTCCTAGAGGCGACTCACACGAAGGCGATATCGAACGAACTGCGAGTTCCTTTCGTTAAACATAATTCCTTCGGAGGTTTCTTTACGATAAAGAGGACTGACAGCTCGCGCTATATATATAATTCTTTACGAGGGATGATAAAGAATCTTCGAAGAATTTCTACGACGACAACACGCATCATATTTTTGTTTCATTTTTTTTATTATGTTGTAATAATGTCATACATATACGATTCGACTTATAGATGATGATGATGATGATGCTGGGTTTATGGATCTTTATGATCTCGACAGTGACCCCTAGCTTACGATCTGTTATCGATACGGCAGTGGCTAGTATATGAATAACTTGTGGGTTGTTAACCACGACAGAGGTTAGGTAATGTTGATGATTATAAGTCTTTTCCGCAGAGATGTATATATATATAACAACATAACAAAAAACAATATATTCACGAATTTTCATTTCTACAGAAACGGTTATATTCAATGTTCGTTTCTACAAAGTACGTTTCTACAACGGTTATAATGTTCGTTTCTACAGAAGCGGTTATATTCAATGTTCGTTTCTACAAAGTACGTTTCTACAACGGTTATAATGTTCGTTTCTACAACGGTTATAATGTTCGTTTCTACAGCGGTTATAATGTTCGTTTCTACAAAGTTCGTTTCTACAGCGGTTATAATGTTCGTTTCTACAACGGTTATAATGTTCGTTTCTACAGCGGTTATGTGCGTTCAACAGCGGTTGTGTTCAATGTTCA
Source organism: Lamellibrachia satsuma (assembly GCA_033239005.1). NCBI lineage: Eukaryota > Metazoa > Annelida > Polychaeta > Sabellida > Siboglinidae > Lamellibrachia > Lamellibrachia satsuma. The sequence continues at coordinate 192,758 of BSQZ01000145.1, read as the reverse complement.
TTTCGATTCCGCCTGAAGGTGTCGGCGAACCCCCTTCTGCCAATCCGTCGATGTTATAGTGACGGCTACGTCCTGGCACACGTTGTGAGTTGTCGTCTCGAGTGACAAACGACTGTTTTGACGTTCGAGCGTGATCTTACGACCTATCACCTCTTCGAGGATGACATCGCAGACCTCCTGCGTCATGTCTTCGTTTGGCGTACGTGGCTTAAACACAGCCGGGGTATCGTGCGGTGACACAATAACGGTGGTGTCAGGGAGAACGAACAATACCGGCATCTCGTCCTCCGACGAATCGGAACCGTCGTCTTCCGGTTGCGTTAGAGGGCATCCCTCCGGCTGTGGCGATGAAGGCGATGAAGTCGTCGATCTCTCTATCGGGTCTTTATCTCCCGGTTGGATGATTGCTGGCACTTCCACCGCCGGTCTCGCGAAGGCCTCCATCCTTCTCACGTCATCGCTCACCTCGCTCTTCCCGGATGTCGTCATTCGTATGCGCGATCTCTTTGTCATCGGCGCTATCCACTTCGGTGTTGCAAAGACGGCTTCGTCGTCGCTCGATGCCGTCCTCTTGTACGCGTCTCTGATACGCTGCAAACCATTCTATTGAACAGAAAAAAGATTAGTACATATGCGCGCTATATGAACCGTATTGTTCAATTAAAAGCTCTCTCACCTTATCTTTCACTTGGTGTCGCCACTGTATACTATTACACGTTGACATTACTTCTATACCTATCCAACTCACGACATGCAAGATCGTGCTGTCTGAAGGCATATCGCTCTCTGAATCTAAATTCGCTATACGAGCCATCTCAGCGCACGCGTATTCCGCAGCGGCTTTCTCTACAGCCAGGTTAAATTGTTGTTCGTTATACATACTTTCGGCGCGATTGGCTATTCCGTCTATTCGACGCACCATTTCCATACAGCTATCGCTGCGTCGTCGTCGCTGCCACCGTTGCCACCGCTGCTTACTACTACAGCGGATCTGTCCCCCTCCTCCGTCTTGTCGTCGTCGTCTGTTATCACAACGAGTGAGTCCGATATCGAAGAAGAAGAAGAAGAGAATAAATCGTTGCAACTATTATCCTCTAACCACTTTCTCACCTTTTTTTTCCGTCGACAGCGGTGGTAGCGGTGGCGGGCGCATCGACGACAGTGGTTGCAGCTTCGTTCTGTCAACAAAGTTACATATTTATGATATTAATCTCCTCCGCAATGTAGTTTACATACTCTCCGGTCACGCGCTTCCTGATGACAACCGTGACCTGGCTACCTCGCAGTGTCGACATCGACTCGTAACGTTGTTCGTCCGTCTCCATCAGCGCGTAATCGTTTGCTGTGAAACCTAGAATTTTGACGACATTTGCGTCAAAACAAGTACACCAGCACTCGCACCCGATACTGTCTGACAGCAGTACGCGCAGAGCGAATCTGTTCACGTGCTCACGCTGGTAGCCGTGCACTGGACAGACGTGGTTGGTGAGTCGTTTGGGACATTTAGTACAAGCCCTGTAAAACACGTATTTATTTTGAACGCCGAGGGCCGTTACTGTTAAAGGCTGTGCAAACACATACCGACCACCGCTTACCTCGCATTGTAACTTCGTCAAAGTCATGTCGACGCAGATCGGATTTGAGGCAGTCATCTTTGAAGTCGAGTAGAATCGCTTGAAAACAATTGTGATAACTGGGCTAGCGCTGCTGCTGTGTTTATATAGGCCCTTACCAGCTGTTGACAACGCTATTGCGAAACAACGCGTGATGCTTTCACCAGTACAAACGAGTTCGGACTGGTTCTGGTGTTTTTGCTATTGTAAAACAGCGCCTGATGCTGGAATCGGGTTGCAAGTCGCGTGATGTTTTCCCGATGCCTGGTTGCAATCTCACATCCGCGTTATGTCAGATCCATTTTTTACCTGCTGGTGAATTCGAATGAATTCTCTTAATCGCATAAGTAACTCCCCGAGCGTATTCTGACCCGTTCGATTGTCGTAGGTTAAAGCACCCCAAAAAACCTCTGTACTTCTCACCCATTCTATCAATTGTCTCTCTCCCGTGCTTAACAGGCGTTTCCGTAAGTATCGATCACGAAATTTCACGGCTACTAGAGCATACATCACGGAACGGCGTTGCGTGTTCCAGCTCTCTCGTAAATGAGCCTTCTCGCGAATGTTCTTGCTCAGGCGTTTAGCCTGCAGTCCCGTGCGTGTTGCTGCCATCTTTTCCGCCGTGTCTCGATCGTTGTTGTGCATGCATTTCTTCCACTGGTAAGCACTTTCGACTGTATAAAATTGTCTACCCCATACGCGTATTCTACACGCATAAAAATTAGACAAATAGTTATTAGAACCTTTAAAACGAACTGGGCGATCCATACTTGTGTTAAAACACGCATTCACTGCGTTACATAAACGAGTGCTGTCACCTCGATTTTTTGTCCGTTCGCCAGACGGTCTTATCTGTCAGGTCTATAGATAGAACTCCCGTCGCGTTCGCATCAACAATATTTCCCCTATATATAGCACTCCAGTCGTGTTCTCGTCATCATCGTCAACATGTTGCCGTCATTCCTTTTAATTTCACGAGCCGTCGCAGCGATCATATCAGTGATCGTCGCCGTTATGACTCTAACGTATCAATACATAAAATGTTACTTTGCGGATGTAAAGATCGTGCGTCGTGTGATCCAAGAGAGATTCGATATGCAGACCGATCTTCGGTGAGTTTATTTCTAGTCTATAATGATATGTTGTTTTTTCTTGTATTCAATACTTTGTCATTGCAAAACTTTAAGAGAGGAGGTATTCGTTGCAGAGTTCTGTCTTCGGTAAGTTTATTTTTTTAGTCTATAATGATGTGTTGTTTTTTCTCGTATTCGACTATATCTCATTTTTTTGTTTTCTCGCAGCGATCACTGTCGCCGATGGCATGAAGTGATGAAAGAACTGCTGGAAGTAAGCTTCCAACGCGCCTTTGAGAAGTTCAGTAAGGATTTGTGGGAGAAAAGGAAGGAGCAGGAGAGGAAATCGCTGTTACGACCATCCGCGTTGACGGCGATTATACAGCTAATGCACGCCCGGTCTCTCTGGCCATCTGTTATGGCTGAACTTACGCTGAAGTTCGCGTACAAGAAAACGGAATGTTTCGAAAAAGTGACAGAGCAAGAAGATTGGACAACCGACCTCGACGACGACGACGACTTTTCAGCCCCGGCTCCAATTCAGCGACCACCATTACAAATTCGTCGTCGTCGAGGTCGTCGTGGCAAGCCGCTTTGTGTGCGATTTGCACCGTACTGAACATGAACAATCTAATAACATGAACTTTCATAATTAACTTTTGCTTTAATGTCAATTCGCTATTTTAATCATGTGTATCTTTCTGCTATTAAATTTTGCTTTATGTCATTAATCATGTGTATCTTTCTACTATTAAATTTTGCTTTGTGTCATTAATACATGTCTGTTGTTTTTTACGTACCTTCTCAATAATATTACACGATCCTTCCTAATACATCACACTCACAAAACAGTTCATTATATATATATATATATATATTTATTACACGATCCTTCCTAATACAACACAAAGTCCAATCACTTGTAAATTTTCCCAACCGCTTTCCGCATACAGCTCGACCGTCCGTCGACTCCAAATCCACGTTAAATCAGTCGCTTCAGTCTACAACAGAACGCAGCTGTTTTTGGTTATGTATCGATTTACAACATGCACGCTGTGAATTAAAAAATAACATTACCTTCGTGTCGTCAATTTCCACACGTTTAACAATCGCTAAATCCCATATGAATGCAGCTGTTTCGGATAGGTATCGAGTTACAACAGTCCATGTTGAAATGAGTCTCCATTCAATTTCAACCACTAAATCCCATATAGGTCAGTGCAACAGAACGCAGTTCGTTTAACAGTCGCTACAACCCATGTTTCGGCCTACGCGGTTGCCTGCCGATAAACGGCTCCGTTCATAGTCCGTCGGATATCAAGTTACGTCAACGCCGATTATAACATCGACTCGAATATAGGGTAGTGTCGCATTAATTGTTACATAATTATAGGGTAGTGTGGGATAATATATTACCAATCTTAGTGGTTACGACGATACGCGTGCTGCACGCGTGCAGCGCGCGCGCGTCAGTCGCTATAATACCCGCTAGGGAGCTGCGTGCTGCGTGCGTGCACGCGTGCGTGCGCGCGTCAGTCGCTAGATGGCGCTATCATTCCCGCTAGGGGGCTGCGCGCGCAACCGGATGGAGATGTAGACCATGGGTCCGAATAAGTGAGGTTTGAAAAGCTATAAGGTACTACTACGCATTACCTAAGCGGCATATAAGCATATAAATAGTCACGGACATTCTGTGGCCGCACACTGCAGTCATGCCGTAAGATTGTTTCACTCTCGTCACAGGAAGATAATAAGTAATAAAGCCTCTTTAGCGATATGTTAACACATCTGTCAATCTTGTTAGGTAGGTATGGCCTACTAAATTAATGAGATTTTTTTCCAGATCGGAGGTCAGTGTGCGTGCAAGCGGTACGTGACGGGCCGTCGTTGTGACCGGTGTCTGTCTGGGTACGACAACATCCAGTAGAGCGACCCGGACGGCTGCTCCACTAGCTTCGTCGAGAGAACAACGTCATTTGAAGAGCAGACATTTCCAACAAAGCCGAGCTCGGCCAAAGAAGGGTCGTCGACGCCGTTGCTTCAGTACATGACACCTGCCTATGTCGTTGTCGTCGTCGGCATTGTCGTCATCATCGCAGTCATTTGTGTGAGAAGACGTCGTCGTCGACTGCAAGATTCGGGTGGGTATATATGTATGTATGTATGTATGTTTATATGCACGCACGTATGTCACTCATAGATTAACATTGAAGCGCTTTATAAAATATATTAGTATAACCTATTAAGTGTGATTCTTTTTTTGCTTAGCACGATGCACTTTTCCTGGGTAGTTGCAGTTGCTAGTCCATGTTCTTTCCATTCTTATAACATTAAAATGTATGCAAAGATACGCTTCGTGAATAATAACATAATCATCAACGTAATTATAACGTAATATATATATATATGTATATATATATATATATATATATATATATATATATATATACATACATACATATACATACATACATACATACATACATACATACATATATATATATGTATATATATATATATATATATATATATATATATATATATATATATATATATATATATATATATATATATATATATATATATATATATATATATATATATATATATATATATATACACCGGCGTTTTCAGGTAAGCGGGCTGACAACACAGCGACTGAGCTTCAGCCAGCTTACGAGCGACCGATGGCGGTAGTCCCGTCCGACGCTGGTCCAGATTATACCCTCATGACCAGACCTGGCAGCGACAAAGTACAAAAGCGTTTAGCTGGTCAGACTCACCAGAACCAGGTCAGGGTTGATTAAGATTACCTGGAACCGTCCAAAGCTGCACCGGAGTACATCAATGAGACCAGCCGTCGTGTTGACCCGAAGCAAGGTACAACCGAACCGGACTATTATGAACTAAGGTAGATAATAGTTGGTGCTCACTTGAAAGTCGAAACACCGCAGCATACATAAAAGCCATGCGAATGACACATCACCAAATGGGACTGACAGCGAAATGATCATCTCTACATGGAGAGTAAGATTGCCATAACTGTAGAAGTGATCAAGATAAATTGAGATGTTCATGCCGGTAAATTTTAGTTAGTAAATAGTGCAATAACGTGTTCTACCATTGAGGAACAACAAAGTATGTTGAGATTAATAATAATACTATTAAGCAAGTATCTTCTATAAAATGTCTTGTTGTTACTGTTGATAACAAACTCTAAGAGGTGTTGGCATTCTTAACAAAGCCAAAAGATGAAAAATGGAAACAATTAATCACGCTTGGTTACTTTGTATTACTGTTGTTTCTTTCCACACTTCACATAGTGTATTGTGGTGTGGCGAAGTGCACTTGAAACACATTGCTCATGTATTGTAAAGGGTTGAGAAGAAAGCAGTGAGAATTGTTTTAATTAATAAATGTTTTAACATTTAGACAACTATATGTATACACACTTCAAATATTTGATACAGATACTATATGTGGCAGCCAAAATGTATCCGCCCGGACCGACTTTGGTAGCCAAAACCAAAAGCCACCCCGTAGGATAAAACGCTGGATGACAGCGTGATACGTAAAAGGTAAACGCGATGGGGGCTACGTTTTGCTGGAAAATTTGATGCTAAATTTGCGGGCTAGCTTAGCTGCAAGCCGTTGCTGGCAGCTAAGCTGTTCGATTCCTGGGAGGGGCGTCCTCTACTGTTCAAATGACGAAACACACAACTTTGTTTACGCTATATCGGCCGTTAGCTCAAGCAAGGCATTAATCGCAGGTATATCAGTTCATTTAGTTATGTGTGTTCATGTAGCCGCAGTCAGTTGACGGGTTGACAAACATTTACAGATACCGTCAGCCGCAGGCCCGTTCGTGCGCGACGAGGCCGTTTCGTGCTGTCACTCATGCGTGGCGACACCTCAAAGCTGGTTGCGGCATTTCCATTTGTTCGTCGTCGCCGAGGCCCGAGCGACAGCGCGTTCGTGGAGGCGGTGTTGCTTGGCCTCGGTTGCCGCGGCTTTGTTCGCCTCTGCTGCGTATGAGCCTCCCGCACAAGACGGCCTGACCACTCGGTAGCACTGTCCGTGTGCAATAGTTATGTTGTGGGGTTCTTTCAGTGGTATTGAATTAATATCTACTCAATGTGCCAGTGTCTGTAATACAAGGGTTTCCTCTGAAGCGTGAACTGTGATAGGGTCTCTTTGAACACGGGTCACATACAAGGAAGTTTTGGTGCGGTGCAGACATGACCATGAACTATGCCATCAGTTTGATTACATCGCCCGATGAAATTTTATTTTGCATGTATGAATTATTACCTGTGCGGTGTTAGTTCAGAATTGGTTCGCAATACGCAAACATATCTAAGCCAAAGCGAGGCTACGATAATCGTCCCTGATAGTCGAGAGACGTGTTTCAGCACACTGGGAATTGTTCTTCTCGCCATCTTCCCCACTCGTGGTGCATGCCTTGTTACCATTTTGAAAATTGCATGTATACATTCGATTTTGTCATATTGCTTACTTGTTTGTTGGAAACAATCTGCATCGGTTATTAACACTTTCCATTTTGTGATTTTTTCCCATACGGTTTTTAGAAGGCTTAGCGTGTATACTTCTTGTTCACTGCATACATAATCAGTATGCAGTATGCTGATCTTTGTGACAATCCCCATCGTTTTCTAACGCTTTCCTTCGTTGTCATTTTCCCAATGACGGGTTTTAGTGTGTGTAGTTAAATGTATACATAATTATGGGTATGCAGTACGTTGATCTCTATGACAGTTTGCATTGTGTATTAACACTTTCCTTCATGTGAATTCTCCCATCAAGGCATTGTGTATTACACTTTCCTTCATGTGAATTCTCCCATCAAGGCATTGTGTATTACACTTTCCTTCATGTGAATTCTCCCATCAAGGCATTGTGTATTACACTTTCCTTCATGTGAATTCTCCCATCAAGGCATTGTGTATTACACTTTCCTTCATGTGAATTCTCCCATCAAGGCATTGTGTATTACACTTTCCTTCATGTGAATTCTCCCATCAAGGCATTGTGTATTGCACTTTCCTTCATGTGAATTCTCCCATCAAGGCATTGTGTATTACACTTTCCTTCATGTGAATTCTCCCATCAAGGCATTTCAGCAGACCTCGTTTTATTTCAATGCATACATAGAGGTTCAGAGACGGTCGCTAGGGGGCGCTACGCACGGTTTATTTCAATGCATACATAGAGGTTAAGCGTACGCTTCGGTACGGGACAAATGACCGCCCCACATTCGCTACTTTTATTTGTCATTCAATAACTGTTTTCTTGATTAGAACATTGTTAGCTGTTAAGCTGTCTCATCAATATACATGTATAGTGTTTTATGTCGGTACAATTATTAAATGATATTTATCAACAATTACTTGTTGACAATGTGTCCTTCCGTAGCAAGCGAGCTCATGGTTCTGTCACCCAAGCAGGGTATAAAAAGTCGTTTTTGTCCACACCTCGTTAATTTTGTCTTCTTAACTCCCGATTTTTAGACAATGTGTCCGCCAGTGGACTTCCAACCAACTACTGTCGATGGTGACTCCATACGTGTGCTATGTTTTCGTAAAACGACTGTAACAACGTGCCCCTATTTACAACTAGCCCTGGTCTCCCATACAGCTATGTCACTGTCCAAATCTGCCCAAATATGCCGCAATAATCAGGCCTTATCTAACTGCTTTATTCACAGAGATTGGCCAGTTAAAGCGCCGCCTCCCTTTGTTTGAGGCAGAGATATTTAAATGGAATGCAGCCTTCAGTGGTTATTAAATAGGTCACTTGTCATACTGCTATGTTATACTATTGCGTGTAGTCGCTTGTGAATCAACACAATAACCTACATGTTTATTCGGTCCAGGCACAGCCCAGGTCCACTCACAAATGTCCCAGGCCCGGCCCAAGCCCGAAATGTTTATTTTTTTGCAGCCTAGGCTTGACCCAGGCCCAAAAATGTAGACACAGGACCTACCCGAGAAATCTAGTAGAGTCCCGGGAGGCCCGAGTGCCTGGCTCGTGCAGGGTACTAATCTATAAACAGAATCTACAACTGCACAAATGCGACCGTCCGTGAAGCATGACGACCACCACAGTTCATTTAGCTCAGTACAATCAACTTCGGGTGTAGGCTCGATCGTGCGAGGGGAGGCTATATTTAACTGCCACCGCGGTGGCGATAGACAGTGTATGTGTGTGTGCGTGTCTGCATGCGTGTCTGTGTACGTGCGTGTGTATGTGTCTGTGTATGTGCCACGCACGCACACACACACACGCACGCGCGCAAGCACGCAATATACGACAACCAATAACATGGCAGTTAGAGCCACACAATATGCAACAACCTAATAACGCGAGCATTTGACGACGCTGGACCAGGAAGACCAAAATTATAATTGTTCCGGTTGTGTTGGAAAGTGTCAATCCATGACACCGTTTTGCGTTGACCTGCTTTATGCTTTAGCAAACTGGGGATCTACCATAGGGTTTCGGCGCTGTTTATTCGACGCACCAAACTTCCTTGTCTGTGACCGAAGCGGCGTTATCAGATTTAACGCTTCAACGAAAACTACCAGTAGACGGGACAGCAGCGCAGTAAGGCGGTACATACGCAGCTACCGTTAAACTAAGTAGAGTGCTGAGATTTCCGACTATTACGTACGATGAACGGGTTTATTACTCATGTGTTCGTGTTAGCTGTGATAATCGTCAAACCATCTAGTGCCCAATTGACTAACATCGCTGGGTCAACGTCGGTGTCTCTGAGTCCGACTGACGCGACGTGTGGTCGGACGTCGGCCGACAGCTACTGTAGGGTAGACCTCGCTGCAGACGCTAGCTGTGTCGTCGACACCTGTCGGACTGTATGTGAGGAGAGACGTGACCCAACATATAGAGATCTCATGCGTGGTGTCAGTGGCTTCAACTATGACGGCAGTGTGACCAACGCGACGACGAAGGACTTTGGTGGTGGCAACGTCACTGTGGCGAAGTTCAACAAGAAAACACGTCTGGCATTTCTGAGGGGGACGGTGAATATGATGTCCCTGGACGAGTTCACCCTGAGTTTCTGGATGAGGCCTAACGATATGGACACGGAAAGGTAAGTGATTGATCGTCACAAACCCCTTGTAAAAACAGGTAAACAAAACATTGCAGTGGAATGGTTTAGCTGGGATTGAATAGATAACAATGCTATGTGCAAGCCCGGTATACAGTATTGGTGACCATACAGGACGTGCTCGATACGGACGGAACAAGTTATTTACGTCGTGACGCGGTCATCGCGTACGAAATGGTGCGTGCGTTGACAGCGGCTCTATTGCTTATACGATCAATATTAGGTGGGTCGTTGGCCCCCAGAATAGGTGGGAGGTTGGATTTTGAAGTGGCAGGCGGGAGGTATTAACACAAATAATTACTATATAAACAGCATTACACATTTTATAAATAGCATTACCACACAGCCCACGGCAGCAGTTGCATGGAGCCACGGGTGTCCAACAGTATCGTTCGTCGTTCAGCCTGTAGACTTGTGCCCGGTCAACCATGGCGCCAATGTTATATGTATCAAATTCCATCTTGTGAATAGCCCCGAGGTATCTGCCTACAGTTACATTTCCCATTGGTGACCATGTCAACGTTTTGAACGATTATAAGAAAACGGGACCATCAAACATTCTGAAACTTCTTAACTGTCATTGTCATTGACATGCTGGTCGAGTTTTGTCAAAATCACGCATTTCTAACTCTTTTAAAATGGCTGAACGTGCCATACCCGTCAATATTGACCAATTTCTGCATGAATTACTACGCACTCGTGCCTTGTGGCGAAAACATTGCCAAAACTCCTTCCGCGTATTCAAATCATTTAAAAATCCACAGTTACACTGTCAACAGGTTCTACCAGCAAACATGGCAATGTCCCTGCTCAAAGGCACTTATGTCAGATGATTATGAATGTTTAAAAACATTCTATGCCCAAACTTACTATGCCCTTCATTCGTGTGTAACACACCAGGAAGTCTAACTGAGGCATGATCCCCCGATTTATAACGCTCTCTCAGGTGGTGCCTCCACTTGTCGCTCTCACAATCGCCTCGTGGCAAACAGCACAGAACCCGGATATTTGCCCAGGATCTAAGCAAACATCTGGGAATTCTCATTCTAACTCAACAGTTATGAGTAACATGCCCAGATACATCAAACGGAAACTAGTTAACGGAGGATAATATTAGCACGACAACGGCACTACCAGGCGGATTACTGAAGAACTATTTGGAACTACGGAGACCTCCTGGCGGATAGTTCACATATTTTAATATGGGCACCATTAGTCTCGCTTATCCGACTCTCGTTCAGCTTCGTGAATCCGCCGAGAAGAGATTGGCTGCCCGTGAAGCACCAGCAGCCAATTAGCTAATTAATATGATGCATAATTAATATGATGCATAATTTCCGCCGCAATGAAAAGTACACTTTGCATCCACGAGAAGATTTTTTTTACGACAAACGGTTTTAATAAAAGTTTAAAATACTGCATTTAGATGAGCCACAAGTTTAAAAATGTCATCAGTGCTTTTAAACAATGTAAACATTTATGGACCTTTCCCTTTAAGAGCAATAAATGTCAACATTGTTTGGTTTCCTTCAAAGCAGATATATGTAGTTAGAGCCTCTGACAGCATTGTCGAACTTGCACAAGTGCAGTACTGTCGAAATATATTAAAAGACGTACATATTTTACGTGCAAGTTTGCGTTTAATTTTACGTTAACGTAACATATACCATGCACATATTAACTGGTTCAGCAGCAGAACAATAACTAGCAATTAATAATTTAGCAACATGTTGACAACAGTTATTAAAGAATCTGTGCTACAAAAGTTGATGAAAAACACATCTTTGATATTTAAGATCTGTACCTTGGCGGCCAACATCCGTAATGGATAACTGGCTGTAAAACTTTAGTAATTCCACAATTCAATTGTACATCAGGGCTTGACAAGTTCCAGAGACGTCCCCGAGGAGTCGCGCCTGCCGCCACTGTGTAACAGCCGGCGTTGTCTAATTCTCGTTCGGTTTATATTAGTCAGATGGACATGCATGCATGCGTCACATGTCACACTGTGGTTTTATTATCCTCCTTATTCAAGACATAGCCGCGGGTTACGTGTATACACGTACCTTTCCCTCAATATGCCATACTACATGTTTTATGACAAACAGTAGCGTTACGCTTTAAATAACGTATTTCCGCTTTTGTCATGCAGTTCTGTGATTGACATTCTCGGAGCTGGTTACGAAGAGAGAGTTTTTAATGCGAGACTCGGCTCAGATCTCGGCATCACGATCGTGTCTGGCACGACAAGCGTCACGCGTCAGACGTGGAGAATAACGCGACACGCCTGGTCGCACGTCGCTATACAGGTAAAACCACGTATAAGTTACCCGGCATTGCACGGGAGTAAAGGCAGCCACTGCACATGTTTAGGGCTCCTTGCACTTCACAGTCAAGTGGCAATGATGGATACATGTCCCAGAAATCACGTACGAAGGAATTTATGCGGACGCTTGACGTAAACCACGTAACTTGGAACTTGGAAATTTACGTAAAACTTCGTCAAACGCAAACGTCTGCATACGTTTCTCCCAAGACCCTCATCCCCTGGGAAGTTTTGAAATGTGTTTAATGTACAAACCATCCCTTTAGGCGCCCCAGTGCGCCTACAAATTGTCAGCTCTATGCATACGAGGACTGAAGAAGATATGACATACACACCCCAAAGTGTGCTTTATAATATGGACAAAGATGGTGCCTTTGCGACATGCATCACCCTCGAATCGTCAGAGACAGTTTCGGAGTAGCACAAATAATCGGACGTGGCCTCAGGCTTTGTTAAAAATGATGTTGACAAATTATTAAAAGTTGGGACGATGTTCTATGTCGTCGCATTCGGGTGTCGTTCGGTTAAAAGAACAATCAAATGTTCGTCTATCATTTTGTCATGACGTAAATAATAGTTCCGTCGTCACCGAACGCGTCATTTTCTATGCGATGAAAGTGATTTAACAAGATTGCCATCCAAGCCAAAGGCCCATACGGCAAGTGGACAAGGAAGCCATTGGCTTATCGAGAGTCCATCAGTGTTCATTTACGTGTAACCCGCCCTCCTGAGATATGTGTCCAACTTGTTTTTAAACATATTCACGCTGCTAGATGTTATACAATCCGTAGATAATGTGTTCCATTAATTTACTGACCTCTGTGAGAATGAGTACTTCCTGATATCCAATATACACTGATTCTTTACTAACTTTACCTCATGTCCTTTAGTTCTGCTATCTTTCTTTAGAGAGAAAAACATATTTCTATCAATATTTTTATACCCATTCAATATCTTAAAAACTTCAATCTGATCTCCTCTTAACCTCCTTGTCTCTAGAGTTATTAAACCACATTCTTTCAGGCGTTCTTCATAACTAAGGTCTTTCAGTTCTGGAATAATTTTAGTTGCTCTCCTCTGTATGCGTTCAAGCGTATATATATCCTTCTTACGATATGGTCTCCATGATTGTATACAGTATAAACCCTCCACATAGTTTGCTTGAACACTATTTTCTAATAGCTTCTTTTGACAAGTGTTTCTTTCTAGACCGTTTTCCTTGTTTTTTGAAGGGAACAAATTTATCGATGATACTCTCAATTTCATATTTTAGAATATTCCTACATTCCTACATTCAATTGCGGTCTTATTCATCAGCATGTTATTCCAATCTAGCTTCGCTAAGTATTTTCTCATATCTCATTATCTCCCCTGGTTGGTACTAGCACGTGCTGAGTAAGGAAGCTATCCTGAATTAAAAATAGAAATTGTTGGTCTTCACCCCCTGTACTCTCTAGAGATTTCCATTGTATGTGTCCATTGTTAAAATGTCCCATTATGATACATTCCCCTTTATTAACTTCCTTTATAGCATTTTGTATTTTTGTGTTATCCTCTTCGTTTATATTTGGATTTCGGTAAACTAATCCACTAAGTGGACAACATTAACCGCGGTAATACGTAAATTATGCAAGATTCATATTATTTTTAATATGTTACACATAATTGGCCATGTATGGCACATTTGACGCATGACAATGTGCGTGGGGTTAGACGTGTATACAAAACACAATATATATATATATATATATATATATATATATATATATATATATATATATATATATATATATATATATATATATATATATATATATATAAACACACAACATTTATATTGTCTGACCTGCCAACTTAATGTAATAATAATGTATAATGTTACCAATTAAGTTCGTGATTTACAATGCTATGAAAAACAAATGATAGAAAAACATTGGTTTAATTACGACTGCCTCTTGTTGTTGAGTTTTCGGAAAGGGTATCCGATACATGAGGGTCAATATCGTCTACCGTAATGTTTAATGCGTTGTTCCAACTTATTATACTCCTGACATTTCATCATGCACATTTAAGCGCAGCTCAAGGAATGTTTTTACAGTTCAGTTGCTGGTTTCGTAGTCTTCATGCGGATCGAGTTGATATCATTAAGACTATATGTGCCCTCATCAACTATTCTTAACGTGTGTCTACAATTCCACATACGCATAATACCATTTTCTTTCCCAACAAAGGTACTCCATGTATTTATGACACCACTTGCCTCATCCATTCAGTCACAGCGGCGGACTCGAGTACTCGAGTCGCTTATTTTGACTTGACTTGGAATTCAGACAGATGACTCGATACTTGACTTGGACTTGAAAGCCATTGACTTGTGACTTGACAATATGTGACTTGCCAACATAACACATCTGGTCCACACGGGCTCGCACTGGAGATACGATTTTCTCGGAAGTCTGTCTGAAGTGTAATCGGCAATCACTACCGTCTGCTGCGTGACAGTGAATACAGAGTGAGTGTTATCTATCAGAAAAGTAATTGCACAAGCCAGTTTTTAGCAGTATGAACTATGACATTTCCTAAGTCATGTTTAATGGCAGGAAACACACAGTTACATTTTAAGTGTTAAATAAAATATTCATAATATGATCATAATGGTCATTAGAACATTGTTTTAAATTAATTTAAATTAATTTACACTGTCATTAACATTTTACAACTAACACCATTTCATCAACACGTTAATGACTGTAACATAGATTGTGGATATTACGTGTAAGAATGCGCTCTAAGTGTACCGTATTAATCACAACCGTATTGTGTGTAAGAATGCGCTCTAAGTGTACCGTATTAATCACAGCCGTATTGTGTGTAAGAATGCGCTCTAAGTGTACCGTATTAATCATAATCGTAGTAAATAATATCGTTAATAAATTGACCTAAATTGCCATTGTTATTTCACTAAATATGAAGTGCAAACGTCATGTGTTTGAGTGCGACTTGACTTGTGACTCGAACGGTGAAAGCTATGGACTTGACTTAACTTGTGACTCAAACGGTGAATACTATTGACTTGACTTGACTTGGAAAACTTGGGGGTCATTGACTTGAGAAATTTCACTTGACTTGCAGGACATTGATTTGTGACTTGACTAGACTTGCTAGTTTGTAGATTGCCAACAACTCTAATATCCACTCACACATTTGCTCTCCTGCAGGTGCTTATTAAAGTAGAATTGTCACTAGTTGTTATCCCGAAGGTAGCAGAAAAAAGCTTTTGTTATGTGGTAACTGTAATGTCTATAGTTGCAATGTCTAGCATGAAAAGAAACACTATACGTCATTTGTCCATGTCCCATGTGGCTCAAGGGTAATCATCTTTATTTAACACTAGTTACAGTACAGTATTAATGTTTAGCTGTATGTTCATTCAGAAAATGGCAGCACCATATTAATCAATATCTTACATCTCCCCTTTTCACAAAAAGATGTGTATTCTTAAGGACATAGTATTAACATTAACTATGAGCTAATTCCAAAATTGTTCACATTCACACATCCCGGGCATACACATGAGTTTCACACTTAGCACTAACACAAAGACTAAACTTCAGATTGTACACATATCTTAGTTTTGTCAGTGTTTCTAGTCTCTTACAGATCCAACCGTGCTGGTGGGTGTATTTCTCTTCCACTCCTAGTTGTCATCATGGGTATCGGACATGCAACATCTACTGGCCTACTATGCCTTACTGCTGGACTACAGACTTTTGTCTGTGGTTGGTTCTTGACATTCATACCCACATGTGAGCTAGGTCTAGATTGAGCATTTGCTAGCTGCAAGTACAGATTTCCCATCTCATCAGGATATTCAATTTAAGACTGAGCCTCACTAGTGGGAAATAAATGTGTACGGTTTCTGCGATACTTTTTCCCAAGTGGAGTTTGATCTATGTAACTCTTAGGCATGTCATGTTTCTCCTTGATTTCACCATATGCCCAATTCCCTTTGGGTCCTATGAACCTAACCTACTCTAGATAGATCGTTCTCTAGCATTCATATCATGATACCATTTCTGTTTCTCCTGTCTTGCTTTCAAAAGCTTTCTTAGAGGTGGTACCACACGAGGCTTCAACAAACTTGCTGCTGATTTTGAATAAGTGCGTTCTCAGAGACTGTTCGGCTCAACGCATCAGGAATGAACATCCCCTTCCCTGGTTTCCAGACAACATTCAGGTCGTGCCTAAGTAACTTCAATCTCATACATTGCAACCTTGGGTTCAACTTGTTCAGTGGCTTTCGGAATATACCAACTAGTGGCTTGTGGTCTGTTTCCACTGTCAGTTGCTGTCCATATACATAATCATGGAATCGAGTACACCCGGATACAATTGCACTCATCTCGTTTCCAATGGGAGCATAATTCTGCTCTGCCTTACTGGTTCTCCTCGATGCACATGCAACTGGCTGACCAGCTTGCATTATCACGGCTCCGTACCCGTGCTTTGATGCATCTGTCGCGAGGGTTACTGGTCGATTCACATCTCAGAACCTGTGTTTCTGATACCAGTCTGTTACCAGTTTCAACTCGAGGAACTTTTTCTGTTGGCGTGGTTCTAACAACCACTCAACATTCGCCTCCACCAACGGGCGAAGTGGCGCTGTCACCTCAAACAAGTTTAGCAGGAACTTGCCAAGGTAAGTCATCATTCCTAGAAATGTGCGTAACTCTCATTACACTGATGAGTTGGCGTATTGCCTGGATACGAGGACTTGGTTTCAAACCACCCTTGCTCAATAAATGACCAATGTAGCCAACGTTGTCTACACCAAACTAACATTTCGGTCGGTTCAGGTTTACCCCACTGCACCCTATTCGGTCAAACAGAGACTCGAGGCGCCTATCGTGGTCAACGTCACATTCACACTAGACGCAAATCATCGACTATAATTTCTACTCCCTCAACATCACCAAATTCTTCTTCCATTTTACGCTGCCATACCTCACTAGCTGACTTTATGCCAAACGGCATACGCACATAGCTATATCTCCAAAACGGAGTCGTCAGATACGAACTTTGCTCAGATAGTGGAAGCTGCCAATATCCACTCGTATCGTCTATCACACTAAATACCTTAGTCTTGGGCAAGCGAGCGACTACCTCCTACAGCTTTTTCACAGGGTAGTGCTCACGGAGGATTGCCTCCTTGAGATCTGTCGGATCAAGACTCGCAATCGACCATTATTCTTACGTATGTACGTCATTGAACTCACCCACTCAGTGGGCTCTGTAACCCGCACTATCACACCCAGTTTCTCCATTCGTTCGAGCTCACATTTCACATCATCACGAATTATGTGTGGTATCAACTTTACAGGGTTCCGTTTCGACTTAACACAGGGGTCTGTTGAAATATGATACTCTCGACCTTGGAGTTTCCCAAGACCTTTAAACAATGACTGATGTTTGTTTATAATCTTCCCACGCTTCTGGGTTAACATTTGAGCACAGGCAGACTGATGGGTCGGCTTAGTGTCTACATTCACATATGCTTGACCTGTGTCTGGCTTGGGATCCCCCATTAGACAACAAGTTGGCATTCATACTACCTCTTCTAGACACTATACCTAACTGTACACATGCATCTTTCCCAAGAACTGGGGCTCCCGGCTTCACTACAACGAATATGACTTCATGTCTACACTCTCCTACCCTTACAGGCAAAGTAATCTGGCCTAACACTGGGACTTTGTGGCCTCAGTACGCTTCAAGCTGCAGGTTTGTACATTCAAGTTTGTTGTGTACACTACTCGATTTCACGCTAACAAACACATGTCTAATTTGAACGTCATACTTTGACCTGCGATTTGGATCGTCTCTGTCCAGTCAGCACTTTTCGCAATACTGTCAACTTGTGCAACAGTTCCCACGTAGGTATTAACCTGCGTCTTCATTATAATCGTCTTCCTCGTCGATCGTGACAAATCGTCTCTGCGTGCATTTTGATAACCTGGCGAAATGTCCCTTCCGCTTGCACGTACGGCATTCACAGTCCCGTGTTGGACAGTTCTTTATGCCTGCAACGTGTGAATACGTGCAGTACTAGCAGTTTGTCTTTCAATAGGATGTCGCCATCACAGGCTTACCAGGCGGTTTACCAGAGGTCTTTCCTCGTTGCATTTTTGTAGGCTTTCTCTGGCTAAGATCTTTTTCTATGTGGACAGTTTTCACATCTGCCAGTGAGCTGTCAGTTTTCCCCGACATAGTTGTCATATACTAATGGCTCATCTCAATGACCTGGCACAACTTGATTGCTAGTGTCAAGTCATCTGAATGCAGTAGTTTTTCTCCCACCTTCTTCCACCTCCCACATACGATTCTATCCATTAGTAGCTTCTCTTGTAGTACACCGTGCTCACAATCTTTGATAAAGACTCGCAAATTCGTCAGGAACGTGTCAAATTTCTCTCCAACTTTCTGTTTACGCGAGCTGAAATGATATCGGCTACCAGTTCTGTTCTTTCTCGGTTCACAGTATTGTTCATACGCTCGCACCAGCGATATGATTTTACGTTTATCTGCGTCAGTGAAAGTCATCGTATCAAATACCTGTTGGGCTGACAGCCCGGCCACGTGCAAGAAAGCGGCTACGTTTTCCATGTGCACATTTATTATCTCTATTTGATGTCTTGATGGCATGATGTCTTGATGCCTGACTTTCATGAACAACCGTGCCAAACACACCAGCTTCTGTTTACAGGTCTTGGAATCACAATCTGCCATGCCTTCACAATAAGGTTCTGCATACGTATGAAGTCTCATTAAAACTTTCTCCATATGCACTATATGAGGGCCGTGATTGACAAAAACAGTCTCACATTTTTCTATGTGTGAAGCAAAACAAAGTGAAGGATAAATCAATGTACCTGCTGCTCTGTAGGCTATTGCCTTCAAACACTCAGTTGTTGGTTCATTGTCAGAAAGGTTAGGCGCTGTAAATTTGGAATGGCATTTTGAACAGGAGAATGGTATCCTTCTTAACACATATCCAGCCATATAGCTTACCACATTCTGTGTACAAATGTTAAGTGTGTTCACGGCATTGCTCTCTTCCGCACTTACAGACAGGTCTTCATCATGTAAAGTAGACTCTAGTCTGAGATGGTGCGGACACTTGTGAGAAAGCGGCGAGATATAGCAGAACCTTGTCAATATCAGCTTGACAATTGACGTTCGCAGTCAAGCAACGTCCTTCGGTAGTTTTCGCTTTTTCATAAAACTGGATATAACTATATGGGTACATCCATTCACAGTGATTAGTTTGTGTTTTAGATAAAGAAACGTGTTGTTTAATATATATACAAACCGACGGAGATGAAGAGAACTGAGCATAGACATATACATACAGGACACATCTAACAACTAATCAATTAAATGTATTCTTACTGTGTAATTCAGGAGTGTGTCATTCCTTTCGCTGTCTCTTTGATGCTATTCTGGGAGTTGGGTTTGGCACAGATTCAAATATAGTTGGGATCGCATATGGCACCAATGATGTGTGTGCTGGGTCCTTGAACTGGCTATTTTCAAAATGAGTTGAGCACATTCGGTAGTTATTGTAGAGTTGAGTTGGTGTTTTCATATGTAAGTCAATCAGACACATAAAAATTTAGGTCATGTATTAAGACAAAAATCACTCTAGTAAACGAATTATGGAATAGTAAGTTATGCTTAATGGTAGTTTTCACTCTGGCATGCTGTTAAAGATTAAATTGTGGGTATGCATGCAGTAACATTGCAGTTCACCAAACTGATTTAATATCTACGAGCAATACCAGCCTCGTGACCAGCTAACAATCTTAATAGTGATGGCTATGCTTATGACATGCATAGCCTATTACTTTTAATACCACTAATTTTTATGAAAATTAAATTTGCACACATAGTTTTATTAGATCATACTATGATCTAATAAAACTATGTGTGCCAACAGTGTAAGTGACAGTCCTGCCACTGGCTCTACCGCCGAGGCTACTCCACGGCTACCACCCTACACTAGATGCACTGATAGCCTAGGCTAGCACTGCCACTGATGCAGGCAGTCTACGACCGTTGTCTAGCCTCACGCTGACAGAAACACATATTTGTACACGCACTAGAAATCAGGTCACAGTGCTAAATCTTGTAAAAGTCATTTCACATTGACAGTAGTCAACAGTATTATTTTAGTATTAAGTAAACACTCGTTTACTCGCAGCTATAGCATGCTTGGACGTCATCGTAGAAGTCGGCGATAATGGGTCACAACCACAACATTGTGCTTATTGTTACTGTTATTTATGCAGTAGTGCTTTAATTGACTTACCTATCTTTGTCTTTTTCATTCGGAAATCGAAATAAGCAGACATATGAATTGTAGGTTGTGTTATGACAACCAATTGCCGCGCATATTCTGCCACCATGCCTTATTGGTCGAACATCAGCCATTTTTAGTTGATAAACCCAGCCGTCAGGTAGCGCTAGTGGCGTCGTGATTACACGAATACCCCGAAGTAACACGTCTTATTATACATATAGTCTTTGGCTTCACTTTTCGCTGTCAATTCAGTCGACGTCGAAAACAAGCTCCACTCCCGCTTCCACGTTTTCCAGTTCGAAGTGATGTTGCCCTCCAGCAACAATGGACCCGGAGACTTCAGTCTCGCCATCGTGGATAAGTTTCCACTGTTCTGATACCATGTAATGTCTATATTTGCAATGGCTGGCAACCCAATTCCCTTTCCCATTCTGTACATAGTATACACCCACATACTAACAAGCCTAACACCACTAAAGTTATGGAAACTAACACTAAAACACATGCTAAATCTGTTTCTACTAACTAGCCCACCGAACCATCTCACAGTCCAACTACCCCAAACCATGGGAGAGATACCCCTGGGGAGAAGGGGGTGGGTGAGAGATGATATGGCGACA
Organism: Lamellibrachia satsuma; assembly: GCA_033239005.1. Classification (NCBI taxonomy): domain Eukaryota; kingdom Metazoa; phylum Annelida; class Polychaeta; order Sabellida; family Siboglinidae; genus Lamellibrachia; species Lamellibrachia satsuma. Next base: position 171,617 of record BSQZ01000145.1, on the reverse strand, counting down.
GTGGGAAAGGAAACACTACAGTGAAAGATACACTGAATTGTGCTTTAATAAATGCTAGAAGTTTATGTAACAAGAAAGAAGAGATGATCAGTTATATATATGGTTTTCGTGACAGAATCCTGGGCGAATGAAAATACAGTGGACAGAGATTTTGCACTTAATGGCTATGTCACCATGGGGAAAGATAGGAAGGATAGAAGAGGTAGAGAAGTGCTAATTTATACAAAAGAAGAGGTCAGTGCAAAGTGTGGCATAGAACTCTCTGACTGCAACGAGGAAATAATGTGGTGTAGGCTGGCAGGGGGTATCATTCTAGCTGGTGTATGTTACAACTCTACATCTAATATGCAAGAGGAAGAAGCAAACATTCATTCCAACATTATCAAAGCATGCAGCAGAATGTCAAACAAAGAAATAATGTTATGTGGAGATTTCAACCACAATACTACAAACTGGAATGAACTTGAAGCACCAGCAGAAGGACATTCATTTTTAGATCAGCACCGGACCTTGGCTTGATTCAACCTGTAGAAACAGCTACAAGACATGGAACTGTGCTAGATCTTGTTCTGCCAACAACTCCAAACTTAGTGAGAAATGTGCATGTAACAGAACCATTTGACTCAAGTGATCACAACATAATAGAGTTCACGATGGTATGTAAGACTGAATACACCGATTAGAAAAAAAACTGAATACTATGACTACCGAAACGGTCACTATGTAGGCATGAAGGAATATCTACGACAAATTGACCCCAGGAGTAAATTAAGCAGAGAAAATTGTTCAACAGAAGATGCATGGACAATACAGAAAGCTTCTATAGAGGAGTCAGCGAGTAAGTTTGTACCAAAGAAAGTCAGGAGGAAGAGAAGCAACAAGCCACTATGGTGGAACAAGGAGATCTACAGAGCTAGGAAAAAGAGATTGAGATGGTGGAACAGATACAATGATCCACCAAGACTGAATGCATGAAGACTGGTCCGCCAAGCAAAGAGGAAATTTGAGGGGGAAATAGCGGATAACATCAAACAAGATCAAAAGTTTTTCTACAGGTATGCTAGATCACAACTAAAATGTAAGAAACGGTAAGACCAATTGAAGATGAACATGGTAGTATAGTTATCAATGATAACTTCAAGACTGCAACAACATTTAACAATCATTTCGCGACACAGTTCACTCAGGAGAATCTAGACAGAATTCCAGACTCGGTTAAGATATTTCAAGGAAGTAATGAAGAGGAATTAAATAGTATCACTTTTGAGGAGTCAAGCATATGCAATAAAGGAAAGAAGCTAAACGTATCCAAATCTCCGGGAACAGATAAGATTTTCCCAGTTGTGCTGAACAGATGTGTTGAAGAACTTGCCGGGCCATTGAAGGCATTGTTTATAAAGAGCTTTCAAAGTGGGCAGGTACCACAAGACTGGCTGGGTGCAAATGTCATTTCAATTTTAAAAAAGGACACCATTCCAAGCCAGGAAACTACCGGCAAATTAATTTAACCTCACAAGTATGCAAGGTGATGTAGTTCTTCATTCTAGAATCCATATCTGAACATCTCAAACAACACAAGCTGATTCTAGACTCACAACATGGTTTTAGACCAAAAAGAAGCTGTCTTAGTAATCTGCTAACGTTTCTAGAAGAAGTGACTTCGTATATTGACAAAGGATATCCAGTCGATGTGATCTACTTGGATTTCAGCAAAGCGTTTGATACGGTCCCTCGTCGCAGACTCATCTTAAAACTAACCGCTCATTGCATTACGGGCAAGACCAACAGATGGATTGAAAGTTGGCTAACAGATAGAAGACAACGAGTGTGCATAAGTGGTGTGGAGTCAGATTGGCAAAACGTGATCAGTGGTGTACCACAGGTATCAATACTCGGCCCAATGTTATTTGTTATCTTTATAAACGACATTGAATCATCTGTAGTAAGCTCCCTGTTAAAGTTTGCTGATGACACAAAAGCGTTGAGGCAAGTTCCTGAAGTTGAGTATGCTTTCACTCTCCAGGAAGATTTTATGTATAAATGGAGTCAAGATTGGTAGCTATTGTCCAACTGCAAAAGCCTGCACATTGGATACAATAACCCGAAGTACGAATATTTTATGGGAGATGAACATATATAATCGATAGATATGGACAAAGACCTAGGAGTACACAAAAATAAATCACTAAAACTAAAGGTCAAGTCAATAAAGGTCAAGTCAAGTCAAGAAAGCAAACAGAATACTAGGGACAATTCGTAGGACCTACACAGACAAAAGCATGAAAAACATCAAAAACGTATACCTTGTATCACCATGGTCCGACCCATCATCGAAAACTGCCAACAGGCATGGAGCCCACATCTTCAGAGATATATACAAATTAGAAAGTGTCCAGAGGAGGGTCACTAAGATGATCACTGGAATCTCTAAGCTCCCACATTACATAAGCTTGCGAAAGTGTGGCCTTCTGTCTCTACAAGACAAGAGAATATTCGAGCTAAACCATCCATACCCCCTCCCCCGTCAAGGAAGACACAACAAGTCAATATTACGACACCACAGCCGACTAGGTGCACGCCACAAGTTCTTTCCACAGCGAGTAATCAAGCCATGGAATACCCTACCAAGCGACTGTGTTAATTCACTAACAGTAAACAATTTCAAAACAAAATATAAAAATTACTATCATAACCACTGATTGGGGAACTATATATATATATATATATATATATGAGCCAGTAGGCTCCTATGCAGAGTCGTCCACCCCACTCTTGAGCTTTGGGGCGGAGATCTTGGCCGTGTTTATTCTATGCGCGGATTCGGGCTTTCCGTGGCCAAATGGCTACGGAACTTAAGCTTTAAAACCGATACGCACTAACCGTTTCACATGTGTATTCCGTGTCATACAACCGACACTTGGGCGTCAAGAAACACAAGAAATGTGCTCCAAATAATTATTTATGAGTACATTTATCGGTCACATAGAAAAGATTTCATAAATAGCCGCCATACTGTGCACGTGATGTTACCTTTGGGTCACATGGTCAAACGCGATTTCGTGTAGAATGAGGCCAGAGTGGGCCAGCAGCACAGACATAAATAAAACACCCGTTAGTAAGTTAGTAGTTTATAGGGGGATGATTAATGATGTAACTCTATGGCCAGCAGACGGCAATTCTTAGCGTGACCTTATATTGGTCTACGAGAATCCCGTTTGGTAATCTCGCTCACACAACATCCGGTTATATACAAATTTTGACAAGCACATGCGTTCTGACAAAACGGTAATAATTTCACACTTTTACATGGTTATTGTCAGGTAACTTTAGTGATATACATATAAGAATGCATACAGACATGAAATACGTGTTTATTGCTCTGTTTATGGCGTTTTTGTAAGGTTTCACGTTTCATGAAAATACGTACGTTTCTCATGAGCGAGCTCTTCGCCTATACAACAGCAACAGCTAGATAGGAAAAATTGTATGGCGATTGACTTTGCCTAGTAGGCTCCCTGTCCCAAACCCCGTTCAAGTTATGCAAAGTAACATATCCCAGGTGGCTCACAGGTGATCTTTTTTAACACTAAGATGATCACTGACACTGGAATCTCTAAGCTCCCATATATGACCTAAGATTGCGAAAGTGTGGCCTTCTGTTTTTACAAGATAGGAGGAAAAGGGCCGATATGCTCGACATTTTTAGATTATTAATGGATTTACTGACATTGACACCAAGAGAACATTCGAGCTAAACCATACCCCCGTCCAGGAAGACACACCAAGTCAATAGTACGACACCACAGCCGACTAGGTACACGCCACAAGTTCTTTTCACAGCGAGTAATCAAGCCATGGAACACCTTACCAAGCGACTGTGTCAATGCACTAACAGTAAACAATTTCAAAACAAAATATAAAAATTACTGTCATAACCACTGATTGGCGGACTATATATATGAGCCAGTAGGCTCCCTGCCCCAAACCCCGCTCAAGGTATGTTCAAGGTATGCAAAGAAACAATATGCGCCATTTGTCCATATCCCAGGTGGCTCACGGGTAATCATCTTTATTTAACACTAGGGCGACAGTAACAATGCACCATATCAATCAATATCTTGCGCAGTAACCTAAGTCTATTTGTCACATACTAGTTCCCATGTCTGTACCAGTTTCGACAGAGTGGCGTCATCATATTTCTGAATGGATCTGAAGCGTCCGCACAAGCAGTGACACTGCAGCTGTTCAAACCGGGCGACATGTCGAATCTCAACTTGAAAATTGGACAAACTTTTGCAGGTACGTGAAGTTCTTTGCGTGCTGCTTGAACAACGAAATTGGGCTAAACATTACAAAAAACATACAAAGATACAATGACACACTCAAAATGTAGATACAATTCAACGCTCAACAATGTTCATATGCACATATGTAGCTGTTTTACAATAATATTGTTGTGGCAACATTATTAGGCACATGTCGATTAGAGTTTAGGCTAACTTGTGTCGGACGCAGAAACGCAACATGGTAATACGGTAATTCCCCCGAACAAAATCCCCCACTAATAGCCCCGAACAATATCCCCCGCCAATACCCCTGGACAATATCCCCCTAGAACAAAATCCCCCGTAGGACATTACCCCCCGGACAATTCGAACACAACCCTTTTTGAGATAATTTGTTTTAACTGTTACATTTTCCAGAAATCATCCTGGAAATCCCCGTGATATTGTGTACGTCCGAACCTTCTTTTCAAAGCCCCGGGGTCGGGCCTGAATTACGTATATAAATGTTACTGCATAATGTATTATTTTACAATATACTGAGCTTTTTTATTGTTGTTCTGGATAATTACATAGAGCTAACAGGTAACCATGTTTTAACAAGATATTAATATTTCGATTTAACCCAGATTTGAGATATAAACTCACAATGCCTTTTTCTTTGATTTCCTGACTTTACCCGTGACCCAGTGTATCACATATTAAAAAAGTAGATAGTATAAGAAATATGAATGTTATTTTACTGTTGACTCTTGTTTTATTGTTGTTTATGAACAGGGGATAATGTCTGGCGGATATTGTCCTGGGGGATTTTGTCCGGGGGGTATTGTCCAGAGGGATTTTGTCCGCGGGGATTATGTCCTACGGGGATTTTGTCCAGGGGATTATGTCCTAGAATCAGTAACGATAAATGTTTTTGAAACCCTTTACACATGTCAAAAAAACTCTAGTTAGTTTGTAATAATAATAATAATATTTTTTATTTCGTCAGATCCAATGCTTTTCGTGGCGATTCACATGATATTAAAATGTATTTAAAAATGATGTTATACAACTGTTAAATAAAAAATAAATAGATAAAACACTGCTACCTACTAATAATTATTGTTTTAAATATAAATGTATCACAACATAATAAATAAATAAAAAACATTAATTGAAAAAACGTACATAATAACAATAATAATTGTTGTCACTGGAAGTTAGTCCAAAACTATCGGGAAACGCCTTTATTGCGTATTAAGTCTGGTTTTCACAACATTGGCCTCGCGTGGTCAGTCCTGGACACACATACACTTTATCGTGATGCACCAAGTGGCTGTGTCTGTGTAGGTGACTTATCGGCGAGACATCCAGTTGAAGACCTGCCATTGCTTGACCTAAACTTCTGCAAAAGCCGGTCTAACGGCTGGGTCAACTATACACTGGACGGCGTGCGTGTGAACTGCGTCTACGGCAGGGTGTCAGCGGTGGACGGCTACCATTATTACGACCAATATCCCTCCTCATGCGAACGATCGGATCATACAGGTGTATATGTCTTGTCCACTGTGTGACGTATTCTTAACATGTTACACCATTTTAGGGAATATAAACATAACATTGCTGTAGATTAGGCAATAAAGCAGTTAACCGACAACATCGTACAAAACATAATTGCGAGAAAAAGTGGGGATCTTCAGGTTCTGCAAAAAACACGCACGCACGCACGCACGCACGCACGCACGCACGCACGCACGCACGCACGCACGCACGTACGTACGCACGTACGCACTTATAAACACTTATATTTTATATTCATTATTCCGTTTTAAAATGGCATTACTTTCTTCTTAATTGAATCTCATTTAGTTTTGAAAATTGCTTCTAGAATTACCGCGCAGCGATGACCACTTCTGCCGAGATAAGTTTGACGGATGGTACCCACAACAAACCGGCTACACGCGGTGTCTAGAAGGTCGTCAGTTGAATCTAAACAACTGTGGACGCAAAAATGTTGCCCCTGGGACTGCAGCTGGACGTACAATGGAACAATGCAATTTCTGCAGAGCCTTGTGCAGATGTGACCTTATTTGCACGGACGGCAACGTAGAGCAACGTGAGTAGACGTAATTTACATATTATCAGTGATGGATCGAGATTCTACTGGCTTATATATAATGCAGAAAAAAACTATTATAGTTCATCGGGGGTATGCAGAACTTTCAGTTATGTTACCTATAACATTCCTGCAGAATATGTTCCCGCACATTCCTTGTTAGTGCAACCGCAAACATTGATATAATGTCCGACGATTGCAGACATGCATAATGTGCGTAAAAAGTTTTGATGGAAGGTTAACATACACGCCATTCTCACTAGGATAAAAAACTGTGTTTTTCCTGTTTGGGAAATATTGGCGTGGGATTAACGCGGGTAACTCAATGTCACGCTGCGGAGCTTGGTTCTCCCGATAATTTTAGCGCAATGTAAGTGTTTTATATGTTTGATACCGTAAGAAATGTATCATGTGCCCGTAAGACTTTAACAAATACATAAGGTAAACTGTAAGTCTTGGTACCTATGTCGGTATGACAATGAGAGTATTAGATTCGCATTATATTTGCCAAGGTAACAAACAAGCAGAAACAGAATCAGTTTATTATTAGCAACTTGTCAGTTGGATTGTACATGCAGTCAGAATAAAATACACGAAGCCAAGCAAGTATAATTCTGTTATAAAACACTAGTGCCCGAACGTTGACATTCACCCTGGTTTGCTCCACCGCGAATTGTTCGTGAGCGTGACTAGATTGTCTGCATCCACACCTGATGTTCTGTGTTGTGATAATATATTACGGCCACGGGTGATTACAGACCGAATGTTGAGCACTCCACTTTCAACACGTGGCATGGCCGTGTTATTCCGGCCTCTTTCCTAGTCCCTCTTCGTGTGATGTTTGCTCTTGTGGTCCTTCTGACCACAGACAAAGCATGACACAGTATGCTCATGTCGACATGTTTGAGTGACATGATTTGTCTCTACACACTTCTTACTGCTGATCGTCACACTGCTGATGTTCTCTGTGCACTGGTGATGAGGTCGCTGAAGTCCTGTTCACTTGAGTCATGTCCATCTCACCCATAACTACCTCGCTACAAACAATAGTTCGTCAGCCTCTTTGCACAGCTCTCTCCACTGGACAGCAATTAGTACTTTCTTTAACGTAGCCTTAGATGCTTTGTGCAAGGCCACTGGTTCGTTGTCCGCAGTGGTGACCTTGTGAATGTCCTGTACAATCTGGTTATCAAACATGAATACTCTGCTCGGTTTCCTGGTTGTTACTGCTGCAGGTGATTCGCATTCAGTAGGCACCTGACTCAGATTTGCCAAGTCCGACGACAGTTTGTCATTCATCGCTCTGATTTCGTTGCTATGGTTTGTTTCATCGCGAAGACATTCTACTTATTCGACCAGAGCACAGTTGTTATCCCCGATGGCATCATTTGCATTACACTGCGCCTTCACCAGTTTGATTAACTCGGCGTTGTTTTCTTTTAGCTGTGGCATTGTCACTTCGAGATTGGATACTTTGTCCACCAGTTGCATTACAACACTGGGCAGTTGTCTGCAAGCATGACAACTCCACACGCCAATGATCGTCTCTGGCTGTTCGCCAACGCATTCGTAGTGGACCCACCCATCCTCTCCCCTTTGTCACATGCTTAGGATGTTCCACTACCACAGTTAGCTGTGTTAATGTTTGAGGCGGCGAAAGGGTTAAGTTTGCAAGCATGGCGTCAGTGACGGTGAACTCAAGCTCGTCATGACTATTAACGTTTTCCGCCATTGAGTCGCTCGCCGTACAAAACAGGGTTTCCACCGAGCGTCTCGTAGTCACCCCACCTCGCCTGCCGCTAAGTGGACCACGCAGTGGGGTGAAACGCTTAGCTCGTGTTATGTTCATCATCGTGACGCCAAGCAGCACCGGATCATATCATACCATATGTTGGCTTCCAGTTACTTATCGAATTAATTTTAAGCTGTCCACTCTTACATATCGTACTCTATCATACAACAACCACCCTACTCGGCTAGTCTCCTGCGTCTTTCAGATACCCCTATGCAGCTCAGATCATTAATTTCACAACTTATTGTGCCTAAAACAAAACTTAACTTGGGCAAACGTGCTTTCTCTGTCGCTGCGCCTAGGGTCTGGAATGAACTCCCCTTCACTTTGAAATTATCTGAAACTTTAACTATCTTCCGTAAAAAACTCAAGAAATATTTATTCCAAATTGCATTTCCACCATAAATCTTCAGTTGTCCCTCGTTCTGATAATGACTTTTGCGCCTCCCTGTTCACGATTATACTTAATGATTATGTTTTGTTGCGCCTCTGAGCTCAGGTTCCTGAGGATATAGGCGCCAGAGAAGTTAATTAATTATTTAGTAATTTCATATAATGACCCGTAAATGCTGTTTTAACGTTATGGTTCGTTATGGCTAGCTCGCTCACTCATTCACTCACTCACTCACTCACTCACTCACTCACTCACTCACTCACTCACTCACCCACCCACTTGCTCATTGACCATTTCGTTTTTCTGTAGGATGTGAGGCGTTGAGTTTTGTGTGTCGCGATGATGAGCAAAAGGCTAACCTCAAATACTGTGATGAATACTACGTCTGCGTGCGAGGTCAGTACGAACGTAGAAAGTGCGACTACCCGGACCGCTGGTCGATCGAACACGGACAGTGTGAACGATTCCAGTCTGTCTCCTGCGGCGAACGTATTCCCAAGTATCACCCGTGTAAGTGTCAATAATTAATATAACATTTGAAATGAGGGAGAAGTAATAAGGACTAGTGGCAATGCCCACAGTTTTTTTGATGCCAAATGCAACACAAATAAGCGAGCCCATGGTGGGCGAAAATAGCAAAACCGATTTTATTTCGTCTGTGTATGTTGTATACATTGATTATAATTTTTTATTATCTATCCTGTTTTTAGTAGAACGTGTGCTGCTGTTGCTGTTGCGCTGCCGACTCCACCGTCACCGCCACCGTCACCGTTACCGCCAGCACCAGCACCAGCACCAGCACCACCACCACCACCACCACCACAACACCACCACCACAATCGCCACCACAACCACCATAACCATCACCACCACAACCACCACCACCACAACAATAACAATTCCTACTACCTCTACTACCATCATTGCATTATTTAGAAAGTGTCCATATTTGCAAATTGCCGACGCCTACATAATATTTTTTTCTGCACAGGTGATCGTGAAGACACAGAAGGTCACCGCAGCCCTCCTGACTGTGATCTAGATAGACATCCTGCTAGCTGCACGGGACAGAAGGACGGTCTTTACTACAAGCTATATCATGGTTCACCCCTGTGTGTTTTATACACCTGTATTAATGGCACGACAGCTTCACTGGAAGGAGATCTTGAGCCGTTCGTGTATCATACTTCCGATAAGGTGAATTATCGTCCAACGTACTTCAAGTGTCCAGAGCCCCGTAACACAAAACCCGCCGGGATAAACCCTGACACTGGTCGGTGTGAGGAGGGAGCCACCTGCCCAAAAGACACCGTCGGATGTGAGTAAATTCAAAGCAGCAGCAGCAACTGCTGCAGCAGCAGCAAAAGATGCGGTATCTTGCTGTGGTGCTGCATTGCAATAATCTAGTCTTCCTATAAATAGGCATGGAGTAAAATAAATAAAGTAAACATGTGATATGAGCCTTTTTCCCATTGTAACGCTAAAAATTGCACTTATTGTCGTAAACCATCAACATAATACTTTATCTTTAGGATAACGAAGCGTCATTCACAACAAGATGATCAGCATGCAGAAAGTTACCCATTTAATATACTTATTTTACATAATCATACGTTATAGTAAACTGCTATTAATGAAATAGTTGAAGCACTTCAAAGAGGCAGGTCCAAATGCTACTATTGTTAGTATCTTCTAAATGACTAAAGTTAGTTTGAGTAAATGGCTAAATTAAATTATTCTCCCCAGCTTTGTTTGCAAGTTAACCAATTATTACAATATACCATCAATAACTTATAGTTTGTTTCACCTTAAAGACTGAGATACGGCATTCGTGTAAGAAACATCATCGACTTGGAACTCATTTACGTAACATGTATTTCAAGCCTAATACAGTTAAATACGTTTATTTGTGTACGACATTGAACTTGATATGGTATAAATATTAAAAGTTTTCATCTGTTTGCCTTGATAGTTACGTGTCCCTCCTCAATTCCAATTTTTCCTCTCGTTTTATCATTTAGCGAACAAATAATCTGTCTAATACCAGCAGCAGACAGCTCGTTTGTATAAATTTGTTATTTAACTTCGGTGAAAATACCTGACAAACTATTAAATTATGACATGGCAGTCTCTGCCGCGTTTGCTGCAGGTGAAAATTCGATGAAACAGTGATCTATGTCCTTCTGTACTCTATGAACTCTTTCACAAGTGATCACAGTAATTGTTTTTGGTTTGTTTTGGTAATAATTTTTAACAAAGGTATGCATTATTTTATTAATCCGACTGGGCATAGTAATTAAACAAATCACATAGGGGAAGGTGGGGTAAGACGGCCCACCTACAACATAGAAGGACATAGATCAAAGCAACGCACTTATATAGAAACAGTTAATGTGCTTTGTTAAATACTTGGTTAATGCGAACAACATATGCGATACAAATTTGGACATTGGTGGGTTGATCCTGGACTTCGGGTTCAATAGGCCTGTCAGTGACAGCCGCATGTCTTACGGAATCCATTGGCAACAACCAGCGCCGTCGCTGATTTGAGGTAGGTGTCAGGTAACTAGGTGTCAATGGCCTGCGTGTAGTAGGTAGACATCGGCTTCATGAAAGACACGTCTAGTGGTTGTAGACGGCATAGAATATGCACACCGCTGTATCTGGCATAGTTGATGATGTTCATATTCGTTGTGTGAGTGGAACGAACATTGAGGATAAGCAGCAACAGGTTACGCTTGGAAGCACCCGTCACCCTTACGAAATGTTCGAACCATCGCGTAAAGATTTCACTTTGCACCCACCCACTTTTGTGGCATGCAAAGATTGATCCGTTTGGTGCGCCATCCATTAACTCGGGCTTCATCCGTGTTCGCCGATAAACGAAGAGGGGAGGAACGAAGGGGCCAGTGTCACTCATGCATATCTCAACGTTCACTAATTGCCCATGTCCCGCAGATGTTATCGCCCCGACCTGGCGTCGGCCTTTTCTAGCTAAAATTCTCGATGGCCAGCTTTGTACAGTCGTCATTCCCGTTTCGTCAACATTGTAAATGTTGGTGTACGGGAATTTCCACTGATCAACAAGTGTTTCCAGAACTACAAAGAATTTCCCAACGGTTTGTTTGTTAAAGCCACGCACTCTCGCTGCTGCCGTTGCTTCTGGTGTTCGAATAGATATGACTGGATTGCGAGCCAGGAAACCACTGACCCAATCTTTTCCAGCCATCTCATTTTTGAAACGGTGTGTCAGCCCATTACGTTCAGCCAGTTTTTGAACTTCGGTATTTCCAATCCCGAACATCACCTCTTGCATCTCGATTATGCAATTCACTAGGTCACGCTCTACCGCTGGAGAGAATGACGCCTGAAAATGAAATACTAAGTTATGAGTTAATGCGACTGTGTTGCTGTGCAGTAGGTCACGGTGAGATTGAAGCGAATATACCAACATAAATCAAGTCTCGGTCTCCAGCAACGTTTACCATAAAACGACTGAGGGTTTTGGCAGTTCCTTTAGCATGTTTATTGATATCTTTACATCTTCTCTTCAGAGTCGTTCTAAGTACTCCAAAACATTTTTTGTAAGTTAATACTGTCCGCCAGGAAGTATTAATCAATTGAATTCCAAGGTATTGCCAATCTCTGGTTGGTATTCTTCACGAATGCTTGCGAAGTTGCGACACTCACCTTAGATCAGCCGGGAATAAAATAGATATTTTGATTTCTCCGGCAACTCAACACCTCCGCGCGTGGGACGCCATATAGCATGTGACCTAGATCAAGGTCGGAAGCGTTGCACCTTACGGCCGAGATAGAAGGAGGTGGTCGTCTTAGACGGTGGGCCGTCTTACCCCACCTTCCGCTAGAACAGATTTAAACATAAACGAACCTGATACGCGATGGGTTAAATTAATTGAGGAGGGAGTTTTAACAATATATGTCAAAAACCGATGCAACATGATTTACTCTTGTCTAAATTAGTAGCAGGTGCTTTACGCATAATACAATATAATTAAATACATATATTTGTCAAACATGTAGATACACTATATCTTGTACGAACCTTTGCTTGATTTAATATACGTGCCTAAAGTTTGTTGTTGCACATTTTCATTCTTTTTCAATTCCCGAGGAAGCACTTTGCCAACATAACAGTTTACTAGTGTCAATGTAGTAGGATGTATTGTGATGATAAATGAGACAACATATTGTTTGTCAACTTGTCGGATGGACAATTAACCGTTTGTGTTAATTTTGAACACTGCTAATATTAAGACGATCTTTGACACATGCCCGTTGGGGGATTCGAACGAACCCCCTTTTTTGAGAGAATTGTGCCCAACTGTAAACATTTTCAGAAATCATCCTAGAAATCCCCGGCTGGTTGTGTATGCTCGAACCCTCCCCCCCCCTCAAACCACCGAGGACGGGTATGTAGCAAGATCGCCACCCAAATCAACAAATTCCAGATGTCAAGTGGACATGGAAGCATTTGGCTTAGCGAGAGTCCAACACGTTTTCATGTCATTTTTCTTGTAGTAGTTCTACTTTCGACGAGGTAACACTTCATCAGAAAGAGTAAGTGAATGTTTGCTGAGCCCTAGTTGTCGCTTTGTCAGCAGAAATAGCTGATGTTTTGTTGTTTGTAGACTAAGTGTCAGTTATCAACACGTTTGTCGCTCATCGTCTCACTAGGTACTTGTGCTATTGCAGATTTCGCCGACTCGCCGTATTTGAGATGTACGAACGGTGAACTCAGCAAATACCGCTACGACTGCCGCAAATACTGGCGCTGTCAGAACAAAGTGTGGACCCTGGATATTTGTCGTGAAGGTCTGATGTGGTCAGAGAGCTTGAAACGATGTGTGCCTGATACCGCACGATGTTGGCTTTCGAAAACGGTTGGTAAGTATAAATTTGCACAATTAGACTTTACTATAACCAACGGTTCTAAAGGGGAAACTATAGAAAAATTAAATTAAATATTTCCGAGTCACGGCAACTAATGTTTCGCGATGTGTGCCGGTCTATTATTTCGCGCGCTGTTGAACAGTATAGACTGGTCCTAGCTCAACAACACTCAAATGCTATCTGTAACACTGTCTACTTCTGATCAATTGTGGATGTTTTATTTGCATTTCTATTATAAAAAAAAATATATATATAATTACCCGTCGTCAGAAAACGAAGATGATGGGCAATCTCTCTGCGCCCTAGATTAACTTTCGGACATTCGTGTTATTGCGAGCGATGAAAAGCTTGATAGTTGGCTGTATAACAACGGAAGTTGCACCAGTCGCTATGCTTGGCGCACTATGAAGTGCAAACAAATTGTTAGAAAGTGGTTTTTAGTGAGAAAATTATGATTATCAAACGACGAATACACGTTTTGAGAATACGACGGAAACCGCAACAACTGTCGTTGATTGGATACTCAAGGGTCGCAAATGGTAAAGAGCAACGATTTTTCCTGTGCCGCTATATATACAATCACACTGATTGGGACGCATTCGGCGGGAGTTAGAAGCATACATTCAAAATAGACAGTTGCCGAGTGGTATAAAGGATTGGTTGGCATGGCAACGCGATTGTTGTTTACGACTTATTACGTCATTGCAACAACTGTGCACTTGAGAAACGTAACATACTTTCAAACAAATGTTTACGTGATTGTGTTTCTAAACACAGTTCCAATACAAACACCATTAACAACAGTATGCAATTGAAAATGTGTGTTGTGGCAATGATGAAATGGTTAGTCCATTGGTGGGAGTTTGACAAACTCCCCAACAGTGGCGCCACATAGTGAATGTAATGTCACTCACGATTTCACCATTGCCACATCTTACATTTGATGTGCACCTTCTGCACATCGTAATTTCAGGCGGAAAACTCCTAATTTTCGTCAATAAATATCTAAATTTCAATTGCATACAATTGTGGATAGTGTGCAGGGAACAAGACCGCAACCACGAACACAACTCGATGATTTGATTTTGTTCACACTTGTCCACCTAAACCGTATCCATTGCATAGACTTTCATCCACCCATATGTGGACATTCGTTCTTGCCGCATGATCCCGAGTTTGGAGTGATTGAGAAGATGAAAAGTAAAAAAGATATCGTGAAAATGTTCATGGAATGTCATCAAATTGCAAACAAGTTCAAGACTGTTGCGGTGACGGGTGACATGATCAAGGAATATAAAGGCTACTCCGACTCAGTTTTCAAAAGTCTGTCATTAGAAACAAAGACAAATTCAAACTGGTAATATAAGTGATTCCATTTTGACAGAGCTGACACGCTACATGTGCATATTTCCAGGTCGATGTCTGGCATTGTGGAAACATCGTTCCCTATATTGAACCTACCTTCCCAACAGGTCCAGTAAAAGTCCAAACAAATTTCACCATGTTTTAATCATATTAAAGGTAAATACCCAGTATCTTACTTCAACACTAGCCCAACTACATGCCCTGTGACCCATTGAACTACAGAGAATAGGAAGGTTTGTTGCAATCACCAACATTCACCATCGGTAGAATTGGGCTATTGTTGAAGTCAGGTAGTCAACTGTACAACTACGGTACGGAATTTTTAGTTGAATGATAATGATAACAATTTTATTGTCTTCATGATATAGTTCATATACACATGATACATAGCATAGTTGAATCGTATAACCACACGGCGAAGACGTTAGTCGGGCAATGTGCACGATGTTTCAACGTTAACATCTTACGCAAATATAGGTGTACACATTAAAAAGGCTTTGTGGTACGATAAAGAAAATGAATGTACATATATTGAAGAATAACATATGCATATCATTCTGGATAATTTCAGATACAAAAGTGAGACAGTTCCTTGGTCAGTTGGCAGATATTCGACTGTATGACGTCGCTTTGTCTGAAAGGTAAGGTCAACATAGGCTTACTTTGTCACATTTTAACAACGCAGATGGAGTATTGACTGTTGGAATTGTAATACGGTTTATGCCTCCTTTAATAAATATAATGGAACACAACGTAGAAAGTTGTTGGTATGTACAGCGAGCATGATCAAGTGCGCTACATTTGCATACAGCATTTGGCCACAAATCTCACATTTCCCGGGTATTAATTCGTTATTTATTTCGAAACTCAGTTAATATATATCAACGAACCTTGTGTTTTCAGAGAAATTAATGTGTTGAGCAGTCCCAGCTGTCCACTGTGGGGAAGTGACGCACATCCCATCGACTACGCCGTTGACTCAGATTCTTCCACATTCTGGTTGAGTCGGTCTGGTCTACCCTCGGTCGATCTACTGTTTGACTTGCGAGGAGTGTACAAAGTGTGTAGTACTTCACATTTGTGCAATACGCATCATAGGCATCGCTGTGAAGATATCAAGGGCGTGCATCTTTTCAAATAGTATTTGCAAAGTTTTTTTCTAAATAATACAAAACCAACATTGATTATAACACCAAACGAGTACTATGATTTATGTCGCAGAAATAAATTGTGTCAACCCGAGTATTCAGATGTTGACCTACTTGTGTTTGGCATTCTCCAATTAGTCATTCTGCCGTGAACATTGCCACGACAGCTTAATCATCTATAAT
This sequence comes from Lamellibrachia satsuma, assembly GCA_033239005.1. Taxonomy (NCBI): domain Eukaryota; kingdom Metazoa; phylum Annelida; class Polychaeta; order Sabellida; family Siboglinidae; genus Lamellibrachia; species Lamellibrachia satsuma. Next base: position 155,440 of record BSQZ01000145.1, on the reverse strand, counting down.
AATTACACGTATGAAACTTCATCATACACCATACATTCCCAAAGAATGCACATCCGATATTTAGGCACCATACTTTTTCCAAATATGTTACGGCAGTAAGTCACAGTGGTGTGGTCTTATGGGAAACAATTAACTTTTCTTTAAAGATATGTCACCTGTAAATGGCATAGCATTATGTGGTAGTTTCCTATATTCTTCATAGCATTATGTGGTAGCTTCATATATTCTTCAGTATTATAACAGGTAAATATTTCATATTTGCATCAACAATAAAACAACATCATGATGAATGTGTACAACACTTATTCGTCGCAACCACGTACTTGAATGCACGGGGTTCACGATTTGATATTTTGATCAATCTAGTTATATACGATATTAAAAGTTTCTAATACATTTTAGCAACGAATCACATTATAATAAAGAAAGCCACTGTTTCTGTAGTTGGAGGAGATCTCGATGACGTTCTTCGGCCCTGTTCCACTCGTCGTGTCGATCTTCAAGAAGGTAACTACGGTCGACTCGTGGCAACTGTGGCGTGTCTTCCGTGATGGCTGCAACAACGTCTCGATGTGCACTAAACTAAAAAGGTACGTCCATTAGCGTTGTTTGTGTCGCTTGTAAGTCACACACAGAGTTGCAACTCTTAAGAAACATGACAATATCCCCATGGCCTGATGTGGAGACATGGGGTATTATTGCCAGGATAAACGAATTGAAACATTTGCAACACAATTGGGGTGACATCGTCGGATTATATATCACAGAAGAATAGCGTTTTACAAATATGTTTCACATGAAACTAGTCATATTTTAGTGAACATTTGCATAGGTTATGGTATTGAAATACTGATTCCTGTGGCACACTCAAAACTGATTTCCAGTTTGAAATTTATCCACTTGCTGTAACAATTTTCTCCTGTCAATCAGCCATGTTTCTTTGAATTGATTACCCCATCCGATATTTCACAGACTTACAGTTTAAATAACAATATTTGTTGAGTCATTTAATTGAAAAGGTTCAATCAAAACAAACTATGTAATTAAACATTAGTAATGAAATTATACATATTAATGTTATACATAAGAACGTTAATGGCTAAATATGCAAGTACTGGTATTTTAAATATTAATATATAACATATTGGGGTGTGGCTTTGTCTAAATTTATTTCTGCTTAAAATCCTCAGATGTTACCAAGAGTATTAGGCTGATCTGGAGAAAAAAAAAATCAATTTAACAGCTGTATGAGTCATATCTTATTTGTCTTAAATTTATTTTAGGTCTCTTCAACTTGACGACGAACGACTGACGTACAACCTGCTGGATGCCAACCTCGGTCCGCTCCAACGACGGGCGTCGTCGCTACGAGTTCGCCTGTCTGGCCACAGACACGAAGGCGCCGCTCAACTCCGGAATATATCGTATTTTGGTCTATACAATGTTGTCGTTAGTCACAGGTAAACGAAAACTTGTTTTGATTGGCGTAAATGCAAATGCATGTTATTTATAGACGTATATCTAGCATAATAAAAAATGTAGTGCATGTACATCTTACATCGTCCGCTATTTATTAAGTTCACGGGGTTGTTACAGGGTGTCCAGCCCGTGCGGAACATTCGGCTATGTGGAGGACGGATCGAGTAGCACCTGTCGACGGTGTAACTGTGATATCCGTGGCACAATTGACGGCAACGTCGAGTGCAATGAGGTTAATACAGATTAGTTAAAATTCGTCAGATGTAAACATACGCGTTGTGGCGTAAATATATTCTTATTCAGTGTCATTTTGTTAAACGATTATCTCCAATACGAATAAATTGACATCAGTTATATTGATGAATCTGTATAAATATCAACTGAGTGACATATGTGCGACGAATGAGTGTTCCCTTTCCAGATCGGAGGTCAGTGTGCGTGCAAGCGGTACGTGACGGGCCGTCGTTGTGACCGGTGTCTGTCTGGATACCACAACATCCGGGAAAGCGACCCGGACGGCTGCTCCAGCATATTGATCGAGACGACAACGTCATTTGACCAACAACCGTCAACAACATTGTCGATGCCAACAGATGAAGGATCATCGTCGCCATGGTTGACTTACAAGACTCCTGTCTACATTGGTGTGGTTGTCATCGTTGTTGTCATTATCGTCATTGTCGTAACCATCGCAGTCGTTTGTGTCAGAAAACGTCGTGGTCTACTGCGAGATTCAGGTACAGTCAATTCTCACGAAACATTACTTGATATGTTTTGGGTATTGGTGGCTATAATTCTCTCACAAATACGAATAGAGCACTCCAATCGCGTCCATTGCATTAGGTTCTGCGACACCTGTCCCGGATACCATGCTGTTGCATGTTTCTTTATGTATACATTGCACTGCCATTAATAATTACATTGCACTGCCATAAATAATGAATTGGTAAAAACACACATCACATACACGAATGCAATAGAAACAGTTCACCTAAGACATTGCTAGAAACAGTTCACATAGAAAAACATACTCGAAACTGTTCACTTAAAATATTAGAAACAGTCCACACAAAACCACCATTTAAGACAGAGATAGCAGAGGGAATAAAATATTTCTTATAAAGGTTTTTTTGCTAGTGGTTCTTTTAAGCGCCTTCCTGACGGGAGTTTCTGAAAGGCTGGGTTGAGAGGATGATCAGATTCGTTGAATGTGTGAGTGGTTTTTATTTAAAGCGCCACGTTATATATGCTGGACAATTGTTTCTGATCACGGCCAATCACTTTGCTGGCCATGTTGACAATACGGGAAAGTCTTGTTGACAATACGGGCTAGTCTTGTTGACAATACGGGCTAGTCTTTTTTAGTTTTACAAGTTACGATATTGAATGAGAGAATGCTTTCTGTCAACCCTCTGTATACCATTTCAAGAATGTGCTGACTGACATCAAAATATATAAATTTTATCAAGAGATAAATACGCTGTTGAATTTTCTTGTACACAATTATCTACATAGTCAAAGAATGTCAAGTTTTGATCAATTACAGCACCCAGATACTTGGCACTATTTACTATTTCAACTTCTTGATTATCTATAGAGCTTGGTCTTGGTTCCTTTCTAGTCCTTTCTAGACTTAAACCGACAAGTTAAGACATCAATATGCAGGTAATACTGAGAAAGAGAGAAATAATCTTTGAGGCGAACCACAAAGGCCATGTCATCGGCGTACTTGACAAGAGAAGATATTGGATCGTTATACAAAGAACGCATCCTTGCGGAGCTCTGGTATTTAGAACGAGTTCGTCAGACAGCACGTGTTCTCTGCACAGTCGGGCATTCAGTCTGAAACGTTGTGGCCTATCGCTTAGGAACTGCCTAATCCACAGAACAAGGTCAGAATTTATCTCAAGGCCCAACAGCTTCTGCATGGTGTTAAAGGCTGATGAAACGCCCATGACAAGGACACAAACGGTTGTTTCAGAAGTGTCTAAGTGACTTGAAATCAGATTGAACAGTTTGGTCTTATACGCAAACTGTAGGGGGTGTATGCGATCGGCCACATACGTGATCAGTTGATTACATACAAATCTCTCCACACACTTAACAATACTAGATGTAAGCATCAATGTATGAAGTAGTATCCGCATCAAGCTTGGTATCATTGGACTTATTATCTTGATATCAGTGTTGTGAACTTAATATCAGCTTTCTGAATATTCATCCATATATCTGCAACATGTGCGTCCTGTGACCACATAGAGCTTGGTGAAAGTCCACAGGTACATGTACCTCACAATGGAATAGCATAGTCAGACTTGGGAAATAACAGATTCAACACGTTTACTGCATTAAGTGTCGTAGCACGTAATAAAATGTTTTTTCGCCTGCCCTGGTACGCAGTGAGTGTTAGTCGCAACTGTGTGGGATATAAAAAAAATATATTCTGCGTTTATCAAAGCTGCTAAACCACCATCATGGATTCAACATTCCTAATTGTAAAAAGCAACCTTATGACATGAAGACAAACACTGTTCAATTATAATAGCATCCACGTCGGATTTGGCTCCTTTTGTAGGTTAGTGCTGTGACATAGGCTTTGAATCAAGCATAAACGTTCAACTTCTTTAAGAGTTTCATCGTTGGTCTCATTGGCCAAAATCTACGTAGCTGATTCAACTGGATATATAATACGTAATTTAATACACTTGAAGTGGAAAATAAGTAGTTACCAAATAAACTCTATCATTTTATGATTGTATACAGGTTAGGGATACTCAACAGACACGCACAGAAAGGCTCGAGCTGATTTTTTGTCTTCATGTCAAATAATTAGGTGGGTGGCTGGTGACATATCTGATTTAGCGGTTTTCAGATTTTGTCGACATGCAATGGGCTGTTACTTCAAAGCATGAAGTATTACCACATCACAATTAGTATAATTGGTGAGGCCTTTATATCAGCTTTCTGAATACATCTACACATATCAACGGCTAGCCGTGCTGATATCCACTCGACATTCACAAACGTATGCTTAAAATAGGATTCCCATAACGAGGCAGCCGCGTGTTATCTGGATGGATATTTCAAGGTAATAAGACTACCTGATTGGCTTAGAGCATTTTGCCGTGAATTGTTCGAACGCTTTGCGTATTTCCTTTGATTGTTCTGACATACGTAATCTTCGTCAAACAAATTCCACAACTGTTCCTTAGTTCGGTCTGAAAGCTTCATGAAACCGGCCCAGCTGCATATAGCTTGACTCTAGTGCTGCATTCGAGTGCTATATATATATATATATATATTATTATTATTATTATGTAACCTAGCTAAACTCTGAACCTATTTACTAATATTTTCATATAAATATATATATATATATATATATATATATATATATATATATATATATATATATATATATATATATATATATATATATATATATATATATATATATATATATAGATATATATGTGTGTGTGTATATATATATATATATATATATATATATATATATATATATATATATATATTATATTTTTTACAATATACCCGTACATAGAATAGTGTTTCAAAACCAAACTGACGTTTCCAGATAATAGGACTGAGAACCAAGCGACGGAACTTCATCCATCCTATGTGAGACCGTTGCCAATAGTCCCGTCCGACGCTTGTCCAGACAACACCATCATGACTAGACCTGGCAGCGACAAAGTACGAAAGCAGATGTCTGGCCAGACGCACAAGAAAGTTGACTCGGATTACCTCGAGCCGCTGAGTACGGCAACGAGCGGCTGCATTCAACGACACGGACTGCAAGAATCGGGTACCTGTAAAACAATACCTGTAACTTAAATACCAGTCCATGAAACATATTTCAATAAGTAACAATTATCACACAATTGCTTTTATCTATAAAAACTAAATATTTGAAGTTTTTATAAAATGTAGTTCCGTTCTATTAACTAAAGTAGTTTGTCTGTTCCCTCGTATCTCCGTCAGTTTCGCCTGTATGGGGATGACATTTTGTCGGAGTTCCCGGGATGGTTCGTACATTAAGACAATTTCAAAAATTCCCCCGAGGTTGGGGTATTACGTCGAAGGAACCAGCGTGGACGTTTGACATAAATAATTTACGTAATTTAAAATTTTAAAGAATTTTGTGACGCGAAGATGTCATTGATATTGCACTACCAGAACTTCACTGGGTAGTGCAAGGAGTCATAAGTTCTTGCCTTTTCTCTGGTGCAACGCCGGACATCTGGGCTAGATTTTATACAGTTTAAACATTTATTGCAACGGAAAGAACGAAATTGTAACATGGCGTGAAGACGCGATAACCGACCATTTGTTGAAACGTCGCTTCAACAGCGGTTTTTTCCATAATATTAAGTATATAGTATCTTTAATACGTGAATCGCGAAGTTTGTTTAACCGCTTACTGAAGACATATAGTATAACAATAAACTATAATACTCTCAGCAGCTGTTGCTCTAATGTTGTACTTGTACAGCTTGGCTCGCGTGCTGCATTCAAGTGCGATATACTTGATTAGTAGCATTATTATGTAACCTAACTAGGCTCAGAATAGCTAATAATTACTGGTGCTCATTTTCATATGAATGACCTTCTTGTAAACTCATCTGATAGCTTCGTGCCGAAATTCAACAGCGTTTTTGTTAATCGGTAGTATTTACCCCAAAACAACCTTTCTTACACTTTTTCGTCACTTCAATATATTATCTTTAGTCGTCTAAAATATCTACATTTCACGCAATTGTATTTATTAACTAGATATTGATATATGATATTGTAATGCGAAAACTCGTCCATCTAGCTTAACTATATTTGTTTAACACGTGTTGATTGTATTCACAATCAGCATGTGTTGCTGTTTGTTCACGATACACGTAAAGCAGTACATACAAATAAAAATTGCCGTTTTCAGGTAAGCAGATTGACAACCAAACGACGGAGCTTCAGCCGACTTACGAACCGATGCCTGTAGCCCCGTCCGACGACGGTCCGTACGATGACGCGACGACCAGACCCGGCAGCGACAATGGAAACATGCGGTTGACTGGCCAGGCTCACAATAAATTAGTTGATCCCGATTATATGGAGCTGTCCAGTGGTGCAGCGAACAGCCCCGACTATCAACGAACGGTGCCTCCTGTTCCGCCCATCATTCCACCGAAGTACACCGAACTTACAAAACGTCCGTGTGACCCGAACACAACCAACGTCGATCCCGATTACCTTGAAATAAACGAGTAGGTTGCGTTGCATTTGCATATGAATAATGACTCCCATGACGTTGATAATAAAGTCGTTTTATACTAACCAATATAATCATCCAATGCGACAAACTCCAGATGGCAAGTAGAACATGAATGCGTTAGCATATCGAGAGTCACAGCCGAGAGTAACAACCTCTATATATAATTTTTTTTTCAAAACATTGATACAGCTGGTATTTAAGTAATCAGAATATTATCACATATGAGAAGATACTGATATATGCAATATAAAGTGTTCTTTTAATAACGCTTCACTGTGTCTTCAAATTCTACACTGCTTTCCTTACGTTTGAAGAAAATAGTTTATATCAATATCTTCATTACAATTCATTTACAAAGCAACAACTTATATTTGGCGTCGTTTAGCCATATGGTTTAAGCGGTGTTTTATAACTAATAGTTATGTTATGGAATCAGCTTAGTCGCTCTTCTTTCTATTCAGTTGTGTATGGCCACCATGTTAATATGCAGAAAGTTGTACTAAATAGAGCTCAGTATAAAATATCGATATTGGCATCTAGATTAGAAGTTAATCCATAATGTACGACAGGCTCAAATGTGGGAATGTATTATGGGTAAGCGTTAGGATGTGGGGCGGGGTGTCTTGGCGATCGTTAAGTAACGATTACAAAATTAGCTGTCAATATCAGAGTGATTGCATTAATTGTTATATCATTGTATATATCTTTAGTGTCATGAATGCATCAAAACAAAGCAAACCTCCCCATGGTTTTACTGCATGTTTCATTACACAAATTAAACGTACATGTGCACGGATATTTGGTGCTATTGTTATTCTATATGTCAGTCAATACACACATGCAACGAATGTAAAAATAAATGGTGCTGCAATTTGTATATATATAGCAGAGACAAATGCAAAGTGGGCAAGTTTTCAAATCTGATTCAGGTCCTTGTCTTATTTTTGTTTGTTTTGCAATTCTTCGAAGAAAAACGTGGAAAAAATATAAACTATTTTTGAAAACAAATAAAACATGTTTCGAAGAAAACAAAAATAGAAAACAATATTGAAGAACAATGACAGACAAAATTTGAGTGATTACCATTTAAAAAAGGGTAAATTACGAATAACCTTTGAGAAGAGTAGGCCCTATGCTTACAATAGCGCGGTGGCTTCAATGGTGTAGTATTTATTAGGTATATTGACTACTTACACCGTACGATAGATTGTCATCAAACACCTTTATCGTTACTCGTTTATTGCTGACTCAGTCCCGTGTCGCACAGGTAATGTGTGTCTTAACAAATAGTAATACACTAGATACTACATCTCTTCCTACCTTGAATGAAACTTAATCATTCATTATTTTAAATACTGCAATAGATTACATATATCTACTGTAAGAGAAATAAGATGAACAGGCTATAAAAATGTGTACATACAGGTAATAACATGATTACTAAGTCGCATGCAGATAATAAGATATGTTTGTAAAGAGATGTCAGCAATTCACAGCAAACTGCGTGAACATATACAGTTCATGTCATCCAGTGACATAGTCATCCAGGACCACCAGCAGAACACTAAGCAACTGCACGTTCTTGCAATGTTGCAGGAATTACAATACGAGAACATCGCATAATAATTTTTGCATTTGGAGAGACTGTCAGTTCGCCAGCGCACGTTGTAGAATGATCTGGGTTTGGTGTGTGCAGACTTCCTGGATTCTTTTTAAATGTCCATCTGACATCGCTTTCACAACTTTTTGAAGCACGTTATCCTTGAGTGTTGTTTGTGCTCGAACTTCACCCCAAAGTTATAGCTTTTGGAACAGCATTGACAACAGTGAAATTCACATATTCATCCTCCATCTTAGCTTTTTCTTCCAGTTATGTCACACCTGAAGTGGGATGGCGTGACATGTACTCAGCTGCATTGGTATATCCAGGTTGGTAGAAAATGTTGTACTCATACTGCAGGAGTTTCAGAGCCCATCGTTCTATTCGTAGAGGTGGTTTGGAGTTTTTCCAAGGATGATCACGAGAGGTTTGTGATTGGTTACAATGATGAAAGGACGTCCATAGATGTACAGATGAAAGAGGAGACATCCTCATGTTACAGCCAATGTTTCTCTCTCGGTTTTGAATATCGACTTTCCACTTTTAGTCAAAGCTCGACTTGCATAGGCGATGACCTTTGAGTTACCATCTTTGTCATGCTGTACAAGGACTGCACCGAGTCCCACTGGACTTGCGTCAACGATCAGTGGTGTGTCCTTGTTCATATCGAAGTATGCATTGACGGCATCTTGCGACAGTGCATCCTTTAATTTGTTCAGTGCATCATCATGGATCGATGTCCAATTCCATGCGCGGTCATTCTTGGTTAGATCTCATAGCAGCTCAGTAATATAGGCTAGTCCCGGGATGTAGCGAGTACAATAGTTCGCTAGGCCAAGAAGGCTTCGTACTTCTTTGGGATCCTTCAGCGATTCAGCTCGCTTTATGTTCTGGACTTTCTTTGTAACAGGTGATACATCATTGTCACTGAAGATGTGACCAAAAGAACTCAAGGGTGCTCTTGTTGAACACACACTTGTTCTTGTTCACCGTAAGTCCCTTCTCTCTGAGTTTCTCAAATACAGCTGTAAGCGATTTGTTCTTGATTTCTTCCGAAGATCAGGATATCATCGTTGATGTTGATAGAGCCTTCTATTCATTGGATGCAATTTCGTATTGCATTCTGAAATATTTCAGCAGCAGAGTTGATACCAAAGTCCAATCTCTTGCATCGCGTCGGACACCACAGTGTGTGCTGAATCGTGATGCGGGATCTAACTCAAGTTGATGGTATCCGTTGTTGAGATCAAGTTTCGAAAACACAGTAGCGCCATTGAGGTCGCATAGAATGTCATCCATCGAAGGAGTGAGGTCTCTTTCTCGTTGGATTGCCTTGTTAGGCAGACGCATGTCAACACATATTCTTACCTCATTAGGTGATTTTGGGTTTCAGTACAGCTACTATGGGTGATACCCATTTTGTCGGTTCATGAATTGTCTCGACGATATCAAGCTTTTCAAGCCTGACTCGTTCTTCTTCCACTTTGCGCCTCGTGGTGGAACGGAATCCTGCGGTGACTTTGTGACGTAGGCTTCACTTCAGTGTCGATATGAAGCTTTATCTTGGTCCCATTGAGCTTTCCAAGACCTTCGAACAGTTCTGGATATTGAGAAGCGATGTGGTTCTCAACCAGTGTGCTACTGACTGTTATGTGTAGCAAACCAAGCTCAGTGCACGTGTCATAACCTAGAAGACATCCATGACTTCCTTCAACGATATAGAAAGTAGCAGAAATCAACTTCTTTCCTGACACGACATCAGCTGTCACTTTCCTAGAACTGGAAGTGGTTCGTTAGATCCACACGAATGTATCTTGTTGGTGACAGCTCGGGAATACGGTTGGTACCTATTCGATCAAACGTGAACTTGTCAAGTAAGTTGACATTGGATCCAGAATGTATCTTGTTGGTGACAGCTCGGGGAATAAGGGTTGGTACCTATTCGATCAAATGTGAACTTGTCAAGTAAGTTGACATTGGATCCAGAAGATATATCTTGTTGGTGACAGCTCGGGGAATAAGGTTGGTACCTATTCGATCAAATGTGAACTTGTCAAGTAAGTTGACATTGGATCCAGAATCAATGAAGCAGCTCAACACACTGTCCATTGACGGTAACGGCACTGCGTGGATGTCGCATGTCACCACGTACGTTGCCAATGACGTACAATGTACTCATCCTCACTGCTAGATGAGACACATAAAGTTTGTTTACTTTGGGCGTGTATTTGTCTGTAAACTGGTTGTTTTGCTTTTGCGAGAAGCCCTGTAATATTGTCTTGTTGAAGCTTTGCTGTATTGCTTCGATGAAACCTTTACTCTGACCTGTCTGTTGTCTGCAGCATCGTGCAAAATGATTGTTCCTTCCACACGCATGGCAGTGTTGACCGTAGGCAGGACACTATCTCTTGTTTGGGTCTACACCACCACAATTGCCGCAGATGGTGTCATGTGTGGTTGTAGTCTTGAGCCCTGACAGAGAATGGTTTAGTGTGTTTCATTATATACACATAAAACAGGCTTCCTGTTCAGCAGTTTCCATGACACGGCCATAATCAAGCAATTCATTGAGCGTTATTCCGTCTAGAAAAGAACGACGTCTCACTTTGCTGGATCTGCACTTTGAGTTATTTGAGCTTTATTTCATTGTCCACGTTGGTGAATTCACGATCTTTTGCAAGAGTACGCAGTCGTGTGACAAATGCGTCTAATGTTTCATCTGGTAACTGTTCAGCTTTGCAGAAACTCATACGCACGATACTGAGTTTAGTTGGCTTGGAAATGGGTTTCTCTTTGACTGTGTCAACGTTGTCTATATCAGATTCTCTTTGGCTGTGTCAAAGTTGTCTATATCAGCTCCTAGTGTGTCATATACGTCAAACACACCCTCACCAGCATAGTGCAATAGAAGGGCGTTTTTCTAACATAATTTGTTATGTTCAGAGCAGTCAGGAAGTTTTCGAAACGGTGCAACCATTTTTCCCAACTTAGACCTAATGACACTTGATCAGTGATGTCGAAGGACGGGAATGAAGGTAAGCTCGACATTGTTCATTCACAAAATTATGTAAGTGGAGTTGTTATACAGCAGTATTAAAAAAAGTACATCTGAAGCAAATGGTCGTTTCTGGATCAAATCGTTGGATTGCCTTGTTTGGTAGACGCATGGCAACACATATCCATAGCTCGTTGGGCGATTTAGGTTTCAGCACAGCTACTATTGGTGATACCCATGGTGTCGGTTCATGGTCTGTTTCGATGATATCAAGCTTTTCTAGCCTGACTAATTCTTCTTCCACTTTGCCTCTCATGTGGAATGGAATTCTGCGGTGACTTTGTGCCGTAGGTTTCCCTTCAGTGTCGATATGAAGCTTTATCTGTCTCATTGAGCTTTCCAAGACTTTCGAACAGTTCTGGATATTGAGAGGCGATGTGGTTCTACTGACAGCATTGGTTAAGTGTAGCAAACCAAGCTCAGTGCATATGTCACACCCATGACTTCCACCAATGACATAGAAAACTGCAGAAATAATTTTTTTTCCTGATACGACATCAGCTGTCATCTTCCCTAGAACTGGAAGTGGTTCGTTAGATCCATATGCATGAATCTTCTTGGTGAAGGCTAGCAGAATTAGGTTGGCATCTATTCGATCAAATGTAGACTTGTCAAGTATGTTGATATTAGAACCAGAATCAATTAATCGCTCACACACTGTCCATTGACGATAACGGCACTTTGTGGATGTCGCGTGTCACCATGTACGTCGCCAATGACGTACACGTACTCGTCGTCATTGCTAAGCGAGACAGTAGCAGCGTGTTCACTTTGGGCAAGTATTTGCAGGTAAACTTATTGTTCTGCTTTTGCGAAGCCCTGTTGTACTGTCTTGTAGAAGCTTTGGTGTACTGTTTTGATGAAACGTTACTCTGCCCTTTCTGTGATATGCAGCATCTTGCAAAATGATTGTGTCTTCCACACGAATAGCACTGTTTACCATATGCAGAACACTGTTTCTTGTATGGATATACACCACCACAATGGCCACAAATGGTGTCATGTGTGGTTGTGGTTTTGGCTCTGACAGAGAATGGCTTGTGTATTTCCTAGCATACACCTTGTTGACAGACTCCCTAGAAGCAGCCTCGATAACAATTGCTTCATGATCAGCCATAATCACGCACTTCCTTGAGAATTATTCCATCTAGAAAAGAGCGGCGTCTCACTTTGCTGGATTTGCACTTTTGAGTGATTTGAGACTTGATTTCATTGTCCACGTTGGTAAACTCACAGTCTCTTCAAAAAGTACGCAGTCGCGTGACAAGTGCGTCCAAAGTTTCACCAGGTAATTGTGCAGCTCTGTGAAACTCATACACACGATACTGGGTAAGCTTGACTGGTTTGAAATTGTTTGGTAGTTTCAGTGCAAAATGTGTCGGAATCTACTCTTAGTGTATCATACACGTCAAACTCTCCCTCGCCAGCACAGTAGAAGGTTTTTTAAGCATTGTTGGTAATTATTATTATTATTATACTGTGCTTATAAAGCGCTCTTTTCATACATAAAAGCCTGCTCAAAAGCGCTGTACACAATGAATAAAATAATTATAGACAGTAAAAACAAAGCATAAAAACGATAACATGATAAAAAAATTAAATATTATAGAAGACTGGATATAATAAAATAAATATGTATATACGTTTTAAAAATGTAATAAAAAACTGACTAGAAAGAGTTAAGCACCAAAATAAGCCCGGAACAAATGTGTTTTTAGCAGCTTCTTGAAAGTATTCAGTGTTTTTGCTTCACGAATGTGAGCCGGTAGCGCATTCCACAACTTAGCTGCTGAACACTGGAATTTTCTGTCGCCGTAAGTAATTGTTCTAGCCATTGGAACGTCTAGTGTCACTGAATCTATGGATCGTAGCGTTCTTCTTCGTTGGTACACATTCAGCATGTCCGATATATATCCTGGAGCCTGTCCATGTAGGGCTTTATATGTGTGCATCAGGATTTTGAATTGCACACGATAGTTAACAGGTAACCAGTGCAGGTTTTTCAACCAGTGCAGGTGGTGTTCTGGTTACAATCCGTGCCGCAGTGTTCTGCACACGTTGTAACTTGTTAATTGATGTCTGGTGCTGTCCACTGAGCAGAACATTACAATAGTCTAGACGTGATGCTACAAGCACTTTGACTAATGATTAAGTGGCATCGTTTGTGAGATAACGCCTAATGTGCCCAATGTTGCGGATCTGATAGTATCCAGACCTACAGACACTGTTCAAATGTTGCTCCATGTTCATGGCAGAGTCGAAGATAACCAACCGACGCTAGTAAGACTAGTAAGTAATGTTCAAAGTCATAAAATATTCAAATCGAAGCAACCACTTCTCCCAATTTGGGCTTAAAAATACTTGGTCTGTGATGTCGAAGGATGTGAATGATGATAAACGTGACATTATTCATTCACGTGTACAATTTCACTCGATAGAACAGCTGGTCAAACGAATTTCAAAGTCCGCTATTATTACCCACATGAAATGTTCGTTCGTTCAACGGTGTTCTGTGCTGGTAGACACTAACACAGTCACATGCACGAAAGGTTCTTTATCCTCGTCCCCAAAATGTGGTATTTATTAAGTGTATTGACTAGTTACATCGTACGATAGATTGTCATCAAGACATCGTGACATCCATACACGTTTATCACTACTACACTACTTGTTTATTGCTGACTCAGTACCGTGTCGCACATGCAATGTGTGCCTTAACAAATAGTGATACGCTAGATATCACAAACGGTGATCAATGGCTTCAGCTAGTGAACGTTCTCGTTCACCTTCTCGAGCCAGGTGTGGCATTGAGGACTGCAATAGCTCTGGCATATACTCTACACAATGTATAGAGGTGCGCCGAATCATTTGTTCTTCGTCCTTCTTGGTCTTGATTCGGGCCTGTCCTTACCAGTCCGACCATCGACGCCGGACCACAACCAATTAAAACCCGTATGCGGACCACATTTCTGTTAGCAAGTATTATCATTGGTTTAAACGGCAACTTGGTAAAGTACAAATACACGTTTCATTGGGTCAATCCACCTGGTTCTAGTGTACTCAGCAGCTCTGGTGGGCGAGGATGTTCCCATTTAAACATAGCAACTCCCATATCAAAATACCTAAAACCTGTCCTTTTAGTGAGACGCTCCTGACCCAGATATAACCCACCACCCGAGTATATTGATATCGCCAAGAGTGTCCACGAACACTTTGAATTTACCCTCAAGTTCTGCCAGTTTCTCGCCGAGACACAACTTAGTCATGTGCAACACACTGCATTTTGATGTCATTCTCAATTAGGCTAGTAGTTACTTGGTCGAGATGGGACCTCGAGGGCAGGACACTTCCGGTCATATGTGGTCATTTCCGGTCATCTGGGGTAATTTTCGGTCAGTTGGGGTCATATCTGGTGATTGGGGGTCAAGGGTCATGGGGGACCGGTCATGTCGGATCAGCAGGGGGAAGGGTCATTGGAGCTGGTCATCTGGGGTCATGTATGGTCAGTGGAGGTCATATATGAAGGGGTCAATGTGTCGTCATAAGGGATCGTATTCACGTATTTGACATATAGATCACGTATGGTAATAAGGGGTCGTCACCACGTATTTGATATATACATCTCGTAGGGCCATATCCGCTTTGTACCACGTGAAAGAAAAACACAATGAGTTGTGCACATTTTTTATTGCGTGACAAGCATCATACAGCTAACAGGCTTGTTAACAAATGCACGTCAAAACATTTGAATGCAAATGCAAATGTTTCACTTGAGTCAAATGTAAATGCGAATGCAAATGCCATTTTTCATGAATGCATTCAAATGCAAATGCAACTGTTTTGGTGTCGCATTCATATGCAAATGCATATCTATTTTTTACACATTTACAATTTGCATTTGAATTAATTTCAAATGTTTTGGCTTTATATTAACGATTTGTTTTATTTGGAGTAAAAATAATGCATACAAACACATTATTAATTTATTTAATAAATACAGTAGTACATTATTTTAACCACTACTACATACCAGTCCCACTACATGAACATTCTGTAGAGTTATACACTGATTCACACAGTTCCAGGCCTGCAAAGGTGGTGGAAATGGGAGGGAAGAATAGACAATTGACAGTTTACTGGGAACCATGGCAGGGAATGAAAGGCTAATCATTCAGGTAGGCCAGAATGGAAGGGGAACCCAAGAGAGTAGACTGTCCACTGGTGGGGTCACTGGGAAGATAACCTGGCAGATAATTACAGCTACCACTAATCACTCTCTCTGGCTGTAAATATTCAGGGCTGGCATTGCTAATGTTTACTCCCCTAATGAGCTGCCACCCCAACACACCCCAATACACCCCAACAGTGTCAACACAACACAAGGGAATCATTTGTCTGCATTGTTTGATTTGTTTCAATGAACAGGTAAACTCTGAAACCACCAACCTATAGACCAGTTGATCTTTTCATGTTGTATAAATAACAGCTAGCTCAGGCATTGATTAGTTGACCGGCAGAGAACGTTTTCAAAGAGCACTTTGTGAAAGTGGATTCACAGGTCAGACAATGATTTCATAATCTGCTGAGGGTACTGCTCACTACAGAGCAATTTTTTCAATGGCATGTTGTGAACTTGTGAAAGTGGATCTAACAATAATAAGTATTCAAAGAATTATGCATGCATTTGATTGCGCATTTGGTTGTGTATTTGACAAATCAAATGTTTGTGGGTCGCATTCAAATGCAAATGTTTAAGGTACGCATTCAAATGCAAATGCAAATGCATTAAACGTTTTATGGAGGCATTTGAATGCGCATTCAAATGCTCAACATTCAAATGCATTTGCATTTGTTAACAAGCCTGACAGCTAACGGGCACCGCGCCAGATTATTGCGTAACAAGCACTGTACAGATCCGAGCTTACGGGTGTATTACCTCTGCGCTATTACTTACTAATTTACTTACTTAATCCTCTTCGTGTGAGATCACACATACGGCCGACACAAAAGAATACCAATGTTGTCTGTCCGTTGCTAGCTTCGTCAACTGGCCCCAACTCCACCCGGGAAACTTCATCTCCCGGTCTACTTATCTCCACCACATCTCCTTGGGTATACCCTCGCTCTCTTGCCAGCAGGGGTCCAGCGCATGGCCACTCTTGGAATAGATGTCAGCGGCATTCTGCAGACTTGTCCGATCTACTTCCGTTTGCGGCGTTTAACTGCATACCTGTTCTTTCATTGAGTTCCGTGTTGGAGATTTTGTTTTGCCAGTATATTCGTAGTATCTTCATGAGACACTTGTTTTCAAAAACTTCCAGCATCTGGCATATGCCTTTGGTGACCTTCCATGGTTCCGCCGCATGTAGTAGCACACTCAGGACGTTGCTCTTGAACAGGCGGATCTTTGTTCTGTTTCTGATTTTGTTTGTATTCCATATATTCTTCAATGCCGTAAATGACCCTCTTGCCTTTTTGATACTTGCTTTGATCTCAGACTGCGAGTTTCCATCTTTTGACACCTTGGCTCCAAAGTAGGTGAACTCGGTCACCTCTTCAATGTCCCTTCCTCCAATAGTAATGGGGTCTGCTCTATTGCTGTTGTTTCGCAGCATCTTTGTTTTATTTGTGTTGATCTTTAAGCCATTTTTTCCGCATTTCTTGCAAGTTCCGCGCTTTTTCTTTTGATGTCTACGTAGCGGTGCGACAGGAGACATATATGTCGTCTGAAAAGTCTAGATCTTCTAATGTTTCTGTGAAGGTCCATTTGATGCTGTTTTGTCTCCTAGTGCTGTTTCCTTCATGACCCAGTCGATCCCAAGGCAGAAGAGGAAGCGGGATAATATGCATCATTGTTTCACTCCGGTCTTGATTTCAAAATGTTCTGTCAGGTATTGGCCTCAAATGACCTTGGTCCTAAAATCGCCATAGAACAGTTTCTCTTGGGGGATTCCACAGTGACGGAGAATACGTCAGAGAGAGTCTATGTAAATGCTATCGGAAGCCTATTCAAAGTCGACGAAGTTTGCGTAGAATGGCGTGTTCCATTCCTAGAACAGCTCCAGGATCTGCCTTTAGGTAAAGATGTGGTCAACACATTATCTTCCTTTCCTAAAACCGGCCTGTTCTTTGTACAACAGCGGGTCAATGGCTTATGAAATTCTGTCAGGGATCACCCTACTGAAAACTTTGCTAGTTATAGTTTTTGCAAAGGCTAAGGTCTTTTTCTTTGGTAATTTGACGATCAGCCCCATCTTCCAGTCATCTGGTGTTTCTTCCGCCTCCCATATACCTTCAAAGATCTCTGTCAAGGCTCGCGTGGTGACCTCTCCTCCAGCTTTCAGCATCTCTCCACTCACACAGTATACAGCTGGTGCTTTCCCTGACTTAATTGTTCTGATTGCTTTCCTCACTTCTTCAGCAGATGGTGGGTCTCTGTTGACCTGCAGGTCCTCTTTGCTTTCTGAAATTTCTGCTTGATTTCTTGGTGGTTTTTTGTTGAGGATGGTCTAGAGGTGTGTTTTCCATATCTGGTTCTGTTTCGCTTCACCGGCGACAACACTTCCATCCACATCTTTCATTGGAGAGAATACTACGTCACTACGGGATCCCACAGAATATGGTAAATGTGATCAAGATACTTTACACAGACGTCCAGTGTCAAGTCGCCTGTAACAGTTACATGTCAGACAGCTTTAGCGTAAAATCCGGAGTAAAACAGGGATGCACTCTGTCACCATTTCTTTTCACCCTTGCCATTGACTGGCTGATGACAGAAATCACCAAAAATGGAAACAGAGACATCAGATGGACATTTACCTCGATCTTGGAAGACCTGGACTATACAGATGACATCGGACTGCTGTCTAGCAGGCACAAGGACATGCAAGAAAAGATGGACAAACTCACAACAACAGCACCACAAATTGGGTTAAAGCTCAACACAGCAAAAACCAAACTGATGAGGATCAACTACAAGACAGATAACCCCATCACCATAAACAACATAAACAACAGTGATGCTTTGGAAGACGTTCAGGACTTTGCATACCTGGGAAGCAAAATCACAACAGATGGAGACTCTGCAAAAGATGCCATGGCTAGGATCAGAAAGGCAAGTCAGACCTTCGCTATGTTGAAGCCCATCTGTAAATCCAAGCAACTGAGATTGGAAACAAAACTGAGACTGTACAATTGTAATGTTCTCAGTGTAGTTCTTTACGGCTCCGAGTGCTGGAAACTGACAGCCAAGCTAGCACACAAGCTTGAGACCTTCCAAAACAGGTGTCTACGGAAGATCCTAGGAGTATTTTGGCCCAACACCTTCACTAATGAAGAGCTGCACCGCAAAACAGACGCAACATCCTTGGCCACACAGATAAAGAAGAGAATATGGAGATGGCTTGGACACGTGTGCCGAATGTCATCTGGCGCACTGCCCAAGACAGCCTTACGCTGGACAGCAGATGGTAAAAGGAGACGTGGTCGCCCAAAAGAAACATGGAGACGAACAGTGGAGAAGGAGATGAAAGAATGCGGCCTGACATGGAACACCATCACCAAATGGGCTGCAGACCGACAGCAATGGCGCTCTCTTGTTGATGCCTTACGTGCCACCAGGCACGAAGAGGACTAAGTAAGTAAACTTTCATTTGAACATCGCTATTTAAAAAACAGACTGTCAGCGTTTTGATTATCTTGTACAGTGTGGCCATGTTCTGCGTTTGTGCTGCTGTTTCTGCTTATTTTTTTGCCAGATTTTCGATGAAGGCTCTCTTGTCCGCTTTCGTCTTCCTTTTGACTTCTTTGTCCAGTTCTGAGTACCTACCCTGTAGCTGTTCCTTCAATCATTGAAATTTGGCGTCGTTTATCTTCTTTTTTGTTGCTTTTCCTTCATCAATTGTTGTATGATTATGTGTATGATTTGATCCATTTCTCCTTCTTCAGAAGAACTGTACCCTAAAAGTGTCTTGCTTGTTTCTGACAGTGCCTGATTGAAACTATCGATGCTCAATTCTTGTTCCTCTTGGGGTATGCGGAAGCTGTTTATCAAGTCCAGCTGGAAAGCTTTCTCTGTGTTAGGGTTCTTTAACTTTTCTGTGCCAAATCGCCGTAGTCTCTCTTCTCTGTTGTTGTTATCTGGGGACCTCCAGGTGGTTTTGTGAATGTTTTGTGCTTGAATACATAGTTCCATCTATGACTAGGTTATTCTCTGTACACAGACCAGAGAGTCTCTCGCCTTTGTTATTTCTGCGTCCAATGCCCTGAGTGCCCATGGCCCTTTCTCTTTCTGTCTTTTCCTCTTTCTTTTCCTCCAACTCTTGCGTTTAGGTCTTCCACCACCATTAGTACATCATGCCGGGGTGTTTTCTTCATTTCCTCCTCCAACTGCTCATAGAACTCATACTTAATCTCCTCCTCCGCGTCCATTGTTGGTCTGCATAGCATGCGATCACTTTCAGCTTGGCAAACTTGGAGTTGAATCTTGCCTTGAGCATTCTGTCGTTGATGGGATTCCACTCCAACAGAGTCGGTACACCTTTCTCGTCACAATGATGGGAGCGCCACCTCTGTGCTGGTTATCTGATCGGCCTGAATAAAGTATAGTGTGTCCCGAGGACAGGGTCCTCTTTCCTGAGTCTGTCCATCTTGCCTCGATCGCGCATAAACGTTCCATGTTGTAATTTTCCATCTCGTGCAACACTTGCTTAAGCTTTCCTGCTTCAAATAGTGTTCTCACATTCCAGGAGCCCACTCTTATCTTGGTTTTCGGCTTGAGGAGATCCACTGTTGGGGTGTCAGCTCCCGATCGGGTTTGGCTGCCATCCTTCATGATCTCAGTTTCATGGGTTGTTTCACTCCTCGCACCATTGTCGCATTTTTCTTTGGTATTGGTTTCTGTAGCTTCAGTTTATCTTACATGGTGAGGGTGCTAACCTAATGCACAGCCCTCCTCCTTTCTCATCCGGGCTTGGGAACGACATTGGCGGAGATCTCTGCTTTGCTGGAGGCTAACGGAGATCTATCACACGTCTCGTGCTTACGCGTGTTTGACTATCGCTCCAAATGTTCCAAGGAAGAGATGATGGACTTACGGTTGCGTGCGCATCGCACCAGAGGTCCAGAGCTTACTGGCGCGTGTACTCCTCGCCAGCGGCTCCAAGGCCGAACTTACGGGTGCGTGTGCACCACGCCAGAGGCTTGTTTGATGAATCGATAATGATGACATGATGAAGTGAGTCACAACAATTTTACTTTCGTTCAGGGCTGCAAGCCAGTCGAACACACGAAGATCATTAGCGACTATATTAGCGTCAAAAGCATTTGTAAAATCGTCCATATGTATAACATTCATCTGTCAACTATTGTAAGCTTTTCAGTATTTCCAAAGCATAAGGTGTCACCTCTGGTATTAACATTGCTACTGTATATGTATACTAAGCAAACACTTCAAGTGAGATGGGGCTGTAGTATCTCGTCCCAGTTTACCGTCTGTAATGGAGTCAAGCAGGGAGCAATCCTCTCTCCTATCCTTTTCTCTGTATATATGGATGGAGTATTTAAAAGTTAGAGAAGAGTGGTGTGGGAAGGCACATAAGCAACCGCTATACGGGTGGAACGGGTTATGCAGATGACCTGACCCTGCTAACACCTACAAAGTCTGGACTCATCGAATTAATCGGGATATGTGAACAATATGTATACGATTACTGTGTAAAGTATAATAGTGCGAAGAGTATATATCTTGCTTTTAGAGGTGGGAGTTGTAAACCCGACATCAGAACAGTTGCTTTTAATGGCATCGAGTTGCAGAGTGTTCAGGATGCTGTACATCTGGGCCACCATGTATCCACTATTAATAAGGATAGCCTAGTCACCGATGTCATTGCAACATTCTGGAGAGGGTGTAACATGTTCATGGGTGATTTTGGTCATATAAAGACTGCTGTAAAGTGCAAGTTATTCAAGCAATACTGCTGCTCTAACTACGGAGCTCCACTATGGGATATCCATAATAAAATATGGCAATATATGTATCGCATGGCGCAAGGCACTCAGACAGTTGTGGGGACTGGCACCTCTTACACATGGCGATGTTGTCTCGTTGTTGTCTGATAGTTTGCCATTATTGGTCAACCTAATGCAAAGGTTCATGAAGTTTATTCATAACGCTCTAAACCACAAGTCGCCTTTGATAAGCAGTGTTGCTAAGTTATCAATTCAAAATCCATGGTCGAATACAACATTCATGATGACGTGTTTGCTAGTGCTATTGGCCGCGTGTGGCAGGCGGGGGTGTCCGACGACAGGATATCTGACGAGAGTGTTCTATCTGACATGATAAAAATTAGAAATGTTCTTAAAACTTGCAATATGTTTAGCTATTATGATGTTAACGATGTCATTACTGAAAAAACTGTATTTTAAATATTGTACAATTGCCATTTTAATGTGTGAAATATAGATTATACTACATCGAAGCAGTTAATAAGCGACGCAGTATTGCCCGCACATGTTAAATAGAGGGCTCTTAAATCTCTTGGCGTTCTGAGTCCACTCCGATTAGGAACGTGCGGAATGCGACATGCTGCGACAGTAGTCCGTACGAACAACAGAAATCACAGCATCGATCATCGCCCACGTACAGGGCGATCCAAATTTGACCGGGTCGATCGCCCTCGTGCGTGTTGCATACGAAAACGTTCAGGTAAGCGTTTGTCGTCGTCAGGCCATCTTTTGGAATGATGTCGTGGAATATCTCCAAGTTCCTCGCCATGAATCGCGCGACCTGGTCAGTGTCCACCAGTAATCGTAGATGAAATTCCGTTTCTTTTCGATTTCTAGAACTGCCCCAAATTCGCCGTATACGACGACGTTCACGGACTGCGCGAGTGCCGCAGCGAAATATATCTCGATGCGCAGGTTACTCTTCTGCACCAGATGGAAGCACGATCCATCGAATGCGTCCAGGGTCGGTTCGGAGCTGAAGTAGGTGTAGCCGTCGCCGAAGTCGGCGCGAGTCAGACCGTTCCCTTTGTGCTGTGACACCTTGCCGGTGGAGTTGAACATGTTGACGTAACTCCTGACGTACCGACTCTTGCGAAATTCGGTTAGAGGGGTTTCTCGGGCACCTGTCGACCATCCACGTAGACGGCGTGGAAGTTTATTTCGTTGTTCTTGACGTGAAACGTTGTACGCGTCGTTGTCGACGCACCACAGCAACAGACGGTTCGGCAGAGTACCGAGGAACATGTTTTCGTACGTGGGCGACATGGCCCCCCTGAGGGATGGAGTTCACTGTGAAGTCGACGGGACGAAGTAGGTGCTTGGTCATGCCCATGTCAAGTGCCTTGGTGTGCGCCATCGGTACGGCCTGAATCGGTTGGCTTCTCTCGCAAACACGGTGACATCGACGATCTGTACTTTGTAATAGGGGTTAGCACCGCCTGTCATTAACGCGAATGCGTCCTTGCGTCGCACCAGCCGGATCTTGATGCTAACAACTTTGGGTAAGAAACGATCTTGTAGGAACAGGTCCACGTGGAGTCGTCCCATCTTTTCGACGACCCGACTCTCCACGACGGATGTTCGTCGAGTACATAACCCTTCGTTGATCGCGGCGAAGTCGACCACGTTGATGTGCCCGGCGGAGTCTTTGTATTACAGTTTTGCTTCTTTGGCCTCGGTGCCGTAACTCAACAGCATTTCGACGAAGGCACGGATACGTAATTATGGAAGGGTTCACAAACGTGTCGTTAAGGTAAATGTCGACTTGATTAGATATCGAAAACAACCAATTATTCACCGGACTCACCCGATTGTCTGCGTTGAAGGCCGCACAATTTCCTCTTCGATGGGACCACCCGAGTCGAGAGAGGCCATCGGTTGATATTACACCCATTGTCCCACCTCGATGCTGGTCTGAATCGACGATACACCAAAGAGATCCAGTTCACCCTTGACCCCTTCGCAAGATTGCCTATGCAAGGCAGCCATCGTCGAGCAGGTCCTTTACGATGTCTTTTCGCTGCACTGACCCGTTGTGTCGCGGTCTTGGGTTTTATACGTCGCCTCTTCTGCGGTTGCACGCCGGGAGTCGCCGTCAACAGTATGCGCATCAAGTCCTTACCGGCGTCCGTAGCGCGTCTTTTTGCTGACGCTTTGATGTTCTGACCGGACATTACGTCGTCGGCGATGTACATGCCGGTCTTCAACGCCCGCTTGCCCAAAACCACGGTTCCTCGCTTGATGAGCGGCATGGCGCTCCGGAGCTGACCCCCGAACAGACAACATAACCCGTGCATCCGCTGCTCTCTGACACCGACGAAAAAGGGCAGCGCGCCTCCCACCTGTCGGGCGTAAAAATCGTTATAATTCATCCTTCAGAATAGACGGTCTTGCGATGTCGAATGTGAAGCGTCGCCGTCTCCTTAACGCGTTCGTATGGTACGAGTTGTCTGGTGTCGTCTCTTATATCGATCTCGATCGTGCCGAACTCCTTGCTCAACAATGGCAAGTATAGGATGTAGTCGACAACCGTCAGCAGAAACGTCGATCCGTTGTTTTTTGTGTGATTCGACACGTCGATGATATCGGATGCTGGTGTTGTCCTCCTACGACGACGCACCGTCTCTTGAATCTTGAAGCTGGACGGCTTTCGTCGGCGCGGGCGTGACGCTACGCAACGCATTGACCCCGCCGTAACTCCCGACGCGCTTCGAATCGAAGTACGCGCGTCTCAGTACTTCTTTGACTTAACCCATCGCGAAGTGTCGTTGCATCCATCCTCGGAAGATCAACGAATGTAATTTCTAGCGAAGAGGGCGGTGATATACAGCACGAAAAATAACAATATTCCCACGAAGATGATCGATCAATATCCTACAGTGACCATAGTTAGCGTCGTAGTGGCGTGCATTTCTTAGACAGGAGTCTCACCAATAGAACGTAGGCGACAAAGTCAGCGGTCATATGAAGTGCACCGCAAACCACTCCTACGACAAACCAGAGATATGCTCTTTTTAGTGCGAATATGGTCAATAATGTCGTCGCGACGTGAAACGAGTTTAATAGGAGTTGTTTTTCAAAGACTTTTCGTATATTCAATTTGGCAACGCGGTAACGGGCGACCTGTGGGAGTCGTCGACTTCTCCACACTCGGACGCAACGTCTGTTGTATGTACCGTCTACGATCAATGGTGCCTACCATTCACATCGGTAGGTTGATACGCTTGAGTTGTTGCGTGAAAGTTGCCCTCTTTCTCCGTTTTCTCAAAATTTCGTGCTCTAGATCCACGATGTTTCTTCCGGGTTTCGGCGAACCGTAGTGAATCAATTCGTCACGATCGGACCAAGCGAGTTCGGTTTTGAGACGGTCCATCAAACGCTTGGCGTTCATCTTCAGTTTTCGGAACGCTCTCCGCTATGTCGATCTCTACCTCACTTGGCACCGCGTAGGTTGTTTGAGGCGTCTATCGGCGAAGGTGTTGTACCGCTGCAAGACCTGATTGTACAGTGTCACCTTTTCCCTATCGTCTAGACCCGTTCGATCGAGAATCGAGGTCATCTCGGCGTCGAGTCCGAGCAGGACTTTACCGACCGTGTCCGTCGGCGGCGTTGGCATGTTTTCCAACAACAGCGGATCCATCAAGCCCATTTTTCGTGCGTGCTCCGTCTACTGTAGCACGTGTCTGAGCAAGTGATGGAGGACCGTGGACGGCAATGGAGCTAGCAAGACCGTCAGGAAACCGCTGGTTTGTAGTATCCTTCTCTTTTTCGCGGTGGCCAACTTCTTCTTCGACAGCAAGTGCAGGTGCTTCCTGTATTTTACAATGTCAACTTCTGCGGGTCAACGGAATGTTCCCTATTAACATGTTATACGTGCACTCGCATACAAATCAGATCGGCGTTGGCGAGGATGGCGTTTCTCAGTTTTATATTCTTGTGTCTATTCAGCATATGCAAACACAATATGTGTCTTTTCACGAGTTGAGACATCTTACAAATGAAAACTCGAGCGTTGCATCCGGTCGTTTGTACTTTCGGCAGATAGACGTACTGCACGGCATCGTCTGGAAAGATGGTCGTACGCAAGTGTAGATCTTCAGGTTTTTCTTGTTTCAAGCCGATCAACAGATAAATGTACGATACCACCGCCACATCTTTGAAAGCTTCTTGCACGAACTTCACGCGACCCATATACATCTGTCGAGCCAAGTCGCTTAACAGTGACCTATCGCGCATTTGCTTGAATTTCACCATCTATTGCGCATTCAGACTGATGGTGCAACTCTTTTTTTCTTCGGGAACAGGTTCTGCACGAGGTAGAGAACGGACGTGCTACGGTGATGACTCTTTTTGGTCAATAAGGTCTTGACGCGACTGTCTGTTTTCCGCCATCAGGTCGTCTGTGCCGACAAGGTTTCTTCTCCTAGGATTAGACGATGACGCGGTCGGCAAACCTTCTTGGAACCGCAAGTTGGGTAGCGCCATTGTCGCGTACGCGGGTTGGGATTCCCCGTAACAGCACATCATAGTTTTGAGTGGGATTCGGTCATCCCGGATGGGTGACGTATCAGATGCGTCATGAACGTGGTCCTACCGCATCCCGTCGGTCCTTCGATGAAACACATGAAGGGATGCTTCCATCACGCATCCATGACGATGAATAAACATGACCACCGATGCATTCCCTTTTTACACATCCAACTGAGTGGTGCTGAGGCCGTCCTCGAGAAACTCGCGCTTCTCGTAGAAGTACGTGAGCGCGGCTCGATCCTGTACATGCCCCAATACGACTTCAGAACGCGTAACCGACGATTCGGCCCGCTACCACTGCTCTGCTCGGTCACCACATCTAGGAATGTGTTCTTGTCAATCTCGTGACGTTTGCTCAGACCTTTCTTGCCGGTGCATCCGAAGTACAACCCGACGGACCCGTCGCCGCAACAATCCACCTAGAACAGAGCAGTACGCTTTTCGAGCGAAGCAGCACGTGTCGGCGACGGTCCACGTATGACAGGTGAGTCGACAGTGCATGTATATGGTCTCGTTCTCGGTGCAACACACTGACGGGAGCCATTCGGCACGGTGTCGGACGTAATGCTCCCGATGCTCCGAGGTCACAAAGTCGTCGATGCTCTCGCCGGCCAAGGCGACATATGCACTATCCGTGTCCATCTCGCATTACTGGAACAGAGGACTTTGGAGGTACCGGTCGAAGAATTCGTAGTAGAAGTGCAACATGCGCAGCTTTGCGTATTGTAAGAAGAAGAATACAACGTGGATGGGCAGCGTGTATTTCATGCTTGTCTTGTCCATCTCGATCGCATACGCGTTGTCGATGACGACGATGAGCTGACGGCATCGGTGATCGTTGATCAAAGTTGATGCGGCGACCTCCGTGTAATATTTCACGCTTCGGTGTCGATCCACATTGGTGATCGTATTCCCGTAACCCGAATTACCGAGCAATTTCATGGTGTCTGCAATGGTGGCTTGGTGGAGATCGGCGTCTGCAGACATTTTTGTCCTCACCTCGTTTATTTCGTTGACTTAGCTCCCGCTTTGTATAGTGTATCTTCTGGTGGACTTCCGACCAACTACTGACGATGATTTCTCCATATGTCTGTTATGTTTTCGTAAAACGATTCTGTAGCAACTGGCCCCTGTATACAACTAGCCCCACTCTCCTCTACTGCGCTTGCATCAGTGCTTCGCTCACGAGAATAACAGTGTCAATATTATCAGTTGTTTGAGACAGGGTGGCACTGTTCTTTCTATTACACGCAGCACAGATAGTGCTGCTAGCCTTAACTCTTCCGTTGATGCATTTGTCACACTTGACGTTGTTATTCACCATAACAATTAAGGCAATGTTCGAAGCCAGTCAACTATGCCGTTCCTAGCTGCGTCATTTGGCTCAGTAGAACGTGTATTTCAGCTAGTTCTTCGCACCTTTACGCCTGGGTGCACAGAGGCGCTCAAGCAGCGCCGACTCCAATTGACTTTCCCGCCAGTTTTTGGTAGTCGACGAGCGATAATATGTATGACAAGTAATTTTTTTGTTTTTTGTTTTTGGCCACACATTTCGAACAGCTTCTACCGTGCTTCTCTAACAGCATTTGGCTTTTAATAACCCGTCTCCACTCGTTTCCACTCGACCATCTAATATGTTTCGGCAGTGTAGAAATACAATATGTTACTGATTACATATAGAAATATTTTTTTCTCAACCAAGAAAGATAGTAGAACTAGAGGACATGTTGTAACATTAGTAAAGGATCAGTGTAGATTGGATATTAGGAAGTACTCGTTCTCACAGAGGACACTAAATGAATGGAACAATTTCTTTATATTTTGTGTAACTGCTAGCAGCGTGAATATGTTTAAAAAAAGGTTGACACATATCTCAGGAGGGCGGGTTACACATAGAAGACAATATATGAGTCTCGATAATCCAATGGCTTCCTTGTCCACTTGCCATCTGGCCCTTTGCCCTGGATGGCAATTTTTTTAAAATCTTGTTAGATATCCAATTTACTGGGCTTGTTGATGATGCAGTCACATGACAGTGATGTGGACGTTTGACGTAGATTGCGTAACTTGGCACAATCGTAGAAAACACGCGTAGTGTTGCCAACAATTGTACGTAGCTACGAACTACTATTTTTAATAATTACGTAAATCTTCGTCAAACGTCTGCATAAGTTTCTCTCAGGACCCCCTGGGAAATTTCGAATTTTCATAGAGATGCCGTCAGTCCCAACAAAGCTTCCACACATATATGTGAATGCAACTCCCTCCACCATGCATATATCTTGTGATATTGCCATGAAGAAAACATAGCTCACATACACACACACACGCACGCACGCATGCACGCACGCATGCACATACACACACACATACACACACACACGGAGGATAATTCCATCGTAGGAGGGTCAATATCGTCTACCGTAATGTTTAATTCTTTGTTCCAACTTATTATACTCCTGCCATTAAATCATGCACGTTTACGCGCAGCTAAGGAATGTTTTATGACAGTTTATTTGCTTGTTTTCAATACGTAGTCTTCATTCGCATCGAGTTGATATAATTAAGACTACATGCTTTGCATCAATTGTGTTTACTAAAACACTCAAGAGACAATCCCACATACGTATAATACCATATTCTTTCGCAACAAAGTTACTCCATATATTTATGAAACCACATGTCCTAAGTCACAGTTAATGGCAAGAAACAAAGTAAAATTTGAGGTGTTAAATAAAATATTCATAATAATTTTATGATCATAATGATCATTAGAACTTTGTTTTAATTTATTGAATATTATTAATTGAAGCTAACATTACCATTTTGCAACTAACACATTTTCATCACCACGGTGATGACTGTAACATACATTGTTGATATTACGGGTAAGAATGCACTTTATGTGTGTTGTATTAATCATAATCGTAATAAATAATATCGTTTAGAAATCGACCTCAATTATCGTTGACATTTCACTATACATGAAGTGCAAACGTCATGTGTTTGAGTGTGACATGACTTGTGACTTGAACGGCGAACGCTAATAACTTGACTTGACTTGGAATACCGAGAGATGACTCGAGACTTTAACAAGATTTAACAAGATTTGCCATCCAAGCCAAAGGCCCAGATGGCAAGTGGACAAGGAAGCCATTGGCTTATCGAGAGTCCAACAATGTTCATCTACTTATAACCCGCCCTCCTGAGATATGTGTCAACCTTGTTTTTAAACATATTCACGCTGCTAGCAGTTACACAATCTGTAGACAATTTGTTCCATTCATTTATTGTCCTCTGTGAGAACGAGTGCTTCCTGATGTCCAATCTACATTGATCCTTTACTAATTTTACCTCATGTCCTCTAGTTCTGCTATCCTTCTTGAGTGAGAAAAACATATTTCTATCAATATTTTCATACCCATTCAATATCTTAAAAACTTCAATCTGATCACCTCTTAACCTCCTTGTCTCTAGAGTTGTTAAACCACATTCTTTCAGGCGTTCTTCATAACTAAGGTATCTCAGTTCTGGAATCATTTTAGTTGCTCTCCTTTGTATGCGTTCAAGCGTATCTATATCTTTCTTACGATATGGTCTCCATGCTTGTATACAGTATTCTAAATGAGGTCTAACTATTGCTTTATAAAGAGGTATAATTAACTTTTTTCCCTTGTATGTTATGTTTCTTCTAATCAATCCAAGAATTTGATTACCCTTTGAAGCTGCAATACCACACTGCTCTGAAACTTTCATATCAGCGCTTATTGTAACTCCTAAGTCCTTTTCTTTTACAGTAGTACCCAGAACAGTATCTCCCATTTTATAGTTTACATTCAAGTTCCTATGTCCTGTATGTAGGCATTTACATTTCCCAAAATTGAACAGCATCTGCCATTTCTCAGACCATTTCACTAATCTGTCTAGATCGTTTTGTAAATGTTGTTTATCACCATCAGTATTAACCTTTCTAAACAGTTTTGTGTCATCCGCAAATTTCAGTACGTTACTTGTTATACTGTCATCCAAGTCATTGATATAAATTAAGAATAATATAGGTCCTAATACTGATCCTTGAGGTACCCCACTCAAAACCGATTTCCAATTTGAAACTTCTCCATCTACTACAACTCGTTGTCTTCTGTCAGTCAGCCATTGTTCTATCCAGTCAGTTATGCTGTCCCCGATACCATGGGCTTTTAATTTAAGTAGTAATCTTTGATGTGTCACTTTGTCAAAAGCTTTCTGAAAATCTAAGTAGGTAATATCTACTGGCGATCCCACGTCTATCCACTTAGTGATTTCTTCCAAAAAACATAACATATTTGTTAAGCATGACCTCGCTTTAAGGAATCCATGTTGAGATGAATTTAATAATTTATGCTTAACGAGGAATTCCACCATATGGTCTTTAATTAACCTTTCTAATAATTTACAAATCACTGACGTTAAACTCACTGGTCTGTAATTCTCTGACTTATTTCTCGAACCCTTTTTAAATAATGGTATGATGTTTGCTTCTTTCCATTCAAACGGAACAACTCCCTCTTTTAATGACAAGTTGAATACTCTTGCAAGTGGTATACTGATTTGTTCTACTGTTTCTATTAGTAATTTTGGAGGAATCCCATCCACTCCCGGTGATTTGTTATCTTTCATTGCCTTTATTTTCTTAGCTACCAATTCTGGAGTTACAACTAACGGACCTAAATAGTCAGATTTAGCCCCCTGAAATTTAGCATCAGCAACTGGTAATGAACTAATATCTTCTTTGGTAAACACTGAACTGAAGTAACCATTTAGGTCTTCCGCCATTAAAAACCCCTGTGATATTATATTTCCAGCACTGTCTTCTAGAGGTCCAACCTTGTCTTGTACGTTTTGTTTACTCCTGACATATGCATAAAAACTCTTGCTGTCATTTTTTATGTTACATGCTAGTTTTTGCTCATAGCTTCTTTTAGATTGTCTGATTTCAGTTGTAGCTGCATTAAGTGCGTCTTTGTATTTT
Organism: Lamellibrachia satsuma; assembly: GCA_033239005.1. Taxonomy (NCBI): domain Eukaryota; kingdom Metazoa; phylum Annelida; class Polychaeta; order Sabellida; family Siboglinidae; genus Lamellibrachia; species Lamellibrachia satsuma. The sequence goes on along the minus strand of BSQZ01000145.1, from coordinate 124,476 downwards.
GCATAGTCTTCGTCCTTTCTGGTACGCCTATAAACCCTCCACATAGTTTGATTTATCATTATTTTTCTAATAGCCTCTTTTGACAAGTGTTTCTTTCTACACCGTTTTCCTTGTTTTTGGAAGGGAACAAATTTATCGATGATACTCTCAATTTCATATTTTAGAATATTCCAACATTCAATTGCGGTCTTATTCATCAGCATGTTATTCCAATCTAGCTTTGCTAAGTATTTTCTCATATCTTTGTAGTTACCTTTGTGGAAGTTTCTCTTGTACGTTTTCTTATTTTTACTTTCTGATTTTACATTGATGTCAAAATGTATTTGATTATGGTCACTATTACCCAATGGTTCAAATATTTTTACATTGTCCACTAATTCTTTTTGTGATGACAAAACTATATCTAATACATTTTCTCCCCTGGTTGGCTCTAGTACGTGCTGAGTAAGAAAGCTATCCTGGATTAAAAATAGAAATTGTTGGTCTCAATCCCTGTGCTCTCTAGAGAATTCCATTGTATGTGTCCATGGTTAAAATCTCCCATTATGATACATTCCCCTTTACTAACTTCCTTTATAGCGTTTTTTATTTTTGTGTTGTCCTCTTCGTTTATGTTTGGACTTCGGTAAACTAATCCAATAGTTAATTTTGAATTACCTGAAACAATTTTGCACCAAACAGCTTCATCGCAATCTGCTTCCCTTTCTAGTTTTATTTCATAAGCCTGAATAGATTCTTTAACATATAAAATAACTCCCCCGCCCCTTCTTCCTATTCGATCTTTCCTAAACATTACATATCCTGTCAGTCCTAATTCAGCATCTGTTATATCTATGTTGGCCCATGATTCAGTTATACCAATTATGTGAGGGTCAATATCTTCTACCATAATGTGTAATTCGTTTTTCTTATTTACTATGCTCCTTGCATTTAAACATACGCATCTATAACGTTTTTCAGAGATGTTTTTCGGATGATTTGATATTGGTTTATCTGTGCTAGTGGCCTCTTGTTCTGCTTGAGACACCTCTAGGTAACCCCCCTGCACTTCTAGTTTAAAGAATGTTTACTTCCAAAAATATTTGTCATTGTACCCAAGTCACTATCTACTGCTGCTGAAAGTTTGTCCGCGAATACTGCCGCCCCCTTTCCACTTAAATGAAGCCCATCCTTCATGTACATATCAGCCTTCCCAACAAAACTTTCCCCATAAATCCACAAATCCAACCTCCTCTTCCCTACATAACTTCTGGACTAACATGTTAATTGCCATCCCCCGACAATTTCGATATTTGTGACCCCTCCTGCCCATTACAGGTAAAATCCCTGACAGTATTACCTGCTCAACCCGCGTCTGTTTTAGTGTTCTGACCAACTGCCTATATTTCCTAACTATGGCAGTTGTACCCTCCCTCTCTACGTTATTTGTCCCTACGTGTACTAAAACAGATCCACCCTTACCCGAGCCTACGATGTTTTTTACCCTCTCAGTTATCGCCTCTATTTTGGCTCCAGACAAGCAGACCACCACATCATCTCCCTTGTTTAAGACTCTGTCGGTCTTCCTAACTATCGAATCCCCCACAAACACCCTCGCTCTCTTCCTCACCCCCTCTATCACTGCTGCAGAATAACTCTTCCGTTCGATCCTCTCCATCCCATTCTGTCCTGACCCCTTTCCTCCTGTCTCCTTCGCTCCTGTCTCCCCCACTTCCCACTCCTTTGCTCTTGTCTCTCCCACTTCCCTCTCCTTCACTCCGGTTGTTTTCCCTCCCGTCTCCCCCACTCCCTTCTCCTTCCCTCCTGTCTCCCCTACTCCCCTCTCCTTCGCTCAGTTTGTCTTCCCTCCCGTTCCTTTCCTTCCCGTCTCCTTACGTCCTGTCTCCCTACGACCTGTCACCTTCCCTCCTCTAAGCTTCCTCCCAGGCTGCGGTGAGCTCTCCCTAGCATCTCTTGTGTCTTTCCCCACTTTATCATCTACTGTTCCCCCACCGGAACTACAGGCACAACCCCCCTGTTCCCTTCCCACCATTGCCACAACGAGCAGCCTCAGCTCTTCCAACTCCACCTCTAGTTCCTTCATCTTCGTATATCCTTGACTTGGATTAGGGGGTCATTTACTTAAGACTTCACTTGACTTGCAGGTCATTGATTTGTGACTTGACTTGCCAGTTTGCGACTTATCAACAAGTCTGATATCCGCTCACATATTCGCTCTCCTGCAGTTGTGTATCAAACTAGAATTGTCACTAGTTGTTATCCGGAAGGTAACATAAAAGCCTTTGTTATGTGGTAGGGGCCTAAGGCTATTTGTCACATAATTGTTCCCATGTATGTATCAGTTTCGTCAGAGTGGCGTCAACCTATTTCTGAATGGAGCTGAAGCACCCGCAACATTAGTGGCACTGCTGCTGTGCAAAGCGGGCGATATGTCGAATCTCAACTTGACAATTGGACAAACGTTTGCAGGTACGGTAAGTGACGTTCTTTAGAAACAATGACACACTCAAAATGTGAATATAATTCAACGTACAACAGTGTTCATATCTGGAAATTTTATCGGATGCAAATATATTGCTGCGCTACAATAATATTGTAGTGGCAACATTATTAGGCACATGTTGTGTAGAGTTTACGCTAACTTGTATCGGACGCAGAAACGCAATATGGTAATATAGTAATCCCCCCCGGACAAACCCCCCACCAATAGCCCCGGAAAATATCCCCCCGCCAATGCCCCCCGGGGAAATACCCCCTAGGAATAAAATCTCCCGTAGGACATTATCCCCACCGGACAATTCGAACAAACCAACGTTTTTGAGAGAATTTGGTATTGTTTTACAATATACTGATCTTTTTTATTTTGTTCTGGATAATTACATAGACCTAACAGGTAACCATGTTTTTAACAAGATATTAATGCTTCAATTTTAACCCTGGTTTGATATATAAACTTTACCCGTGACCCAGTGTATCACAAATTAAAAAAGGTACAGTATAATAAATATGAATGCTATTTTAATGTTGACTGTTGTTTTATTGTTGTTTATGAACAGGGGATAATGTCGAGGGCGATTTTGTCCGGAGGGAATATGTCCTAAAATCAGCCATGATTGCAAGATCCTTGTAACACAGGTATAAACCTGTTTTAGAAACCCATTCCACATGTAGAGCAATTCCAGTTATTTTATAATAATAATAATACTTTTATATTATTGTCAGATCCAAGACTGTCCGTGGCGGTTCACATCTTATTAAACATGTATTACATTTTTTTTTCTACAACTGCTAAATTCAAAATAACTTGATTAAACACTGCCACTAATAATTATTACCTTAAAAATAAATATATCACAATATAGCAATAAATAAATAATAATATATTAATTGAAAAAAATATATGTACACAATAATAATAAATAATAATTTAAATGAATATAACATATGTGTGTGTGTATATATATATATATATATATATATATATATATATATATATATATATATATATATATATATATATATATATATATATATATATATATATATATATATATATATATATATATATATATATATATATATATATATATATATATATATATATATATATATATATATATATATATATATATATTTATATATATAATTGAGGAGGAAGTTTTAACAATATATATCTAAAACCGATGCAACATGATTTACTCTTGGTCTAAATTGATAGCAGGTGCTTTACGCATAATAATATATAATACAATTAAATATATATATTTGCCAAATACGTAGATACACTATACCTTGTACGAACCTTTGCTTGATTTAATATATGTGCCTAATTAATGTTTGTTGTTGTACATTTTCTTTTTTTCAATTCCCGAGGAAGCACTTTGTCAACATAACAGTTTACTAGTGTCATTGTAGTAGTATGTATTGTGATTATGAAAGAGACAACATAATACAACAATACAACACATCACAACACAGGCGCTCACATGGAACCCGCAGAACAAACGGAAAATGGGAAGGGCAAGAAACACCTGGTACAGAGTATTAGAAGCAGATGTCAAAAGAAGAATACAAATGGAAAGAGCTGGAAGCCCAAGCCCAAAATCGTGTCTGGTGGAAAGGAGTCGTTAATGGCCTATGCTCCGACGGGGAGTAAAAAGGCTTAAGTCAAGTAAGTCAATTTAATTTCGAACACTGCTAATAGTAATACGATATTTAACATATACCCTGAGGACGGGTCTGTAACAAGATCGCCAAACAAAGCAACAAATTCTAGATGTCAAGTGGACATGGAAGCCTTAGGCTTAGCGAGAGTCCAAGAAATGTGTAATTTTTCCTGTAGCAGTTCTAGTTTCGATGAGCTTATCAGAAAGAGCAAGATAATGTTTGCTCAGCCTAAGTTGTCGTTTTTTCAGCAGAAGTAGCTGAATTTTTTCTAGACTAATTGTCTATTGTCAACACGTTTGTCGTTCGCTGTCTCACTGGGTACTTGTGCTATTGCAGATGTCCCCGACTCGCCATATTTTAGATGTACGAAAGGTGAAGTCAGCAAATACCACTACGATTGGCGCTGCCAGAACGGACTGTGGACGGTGGAAAGTTGTCCTGAAGGTCTGATGTGGTCAGAGAGCTTGAAACGATGTTTGCCTGACACCGCACAATGTTGGCTTTCGAAAACGGTTGGTGAGTATATACTTGCATAATTGGACTTTACTATAAACAACGGTTCTAAAGGAGAAATTATAGAAAACAATGAAGTATAGACTGGGTCCAGCTCAACAACACTCATTAGCTATATGTAGCACAGTATAATTCTGATTAATTGTGGATGTTTTATTTTCATAAAAAAGTTATGAAAAAACGTAATTACCCGTCGTCAGAAAACAAATGTGATTAGCAATCTCTCTCCAGCCTAGATTGCCATGCGGACATTCGTGTTATTGCGGGCGATGCCAAGCTTGATAGTGGGCAGCATAGTTGCGCCATTCGCTATGCTTAGCATAATATGTGGTGGAAACAAATTGTTAGAAAACTTGTTTTTAATGAAAAACTCACATTTATCAAAAATAGAATACACGTTGAGAGAAGACGACGCTCAAGCAAAAAATCGGAATGCATGTCACGGTTTGTATGTTACGATTTGTGGCGTGATGGTCATATCCTTTGTCGGGCAAACCCGCAACAACTGTCGTTGATTGGACACTCAAGGGTCGCGAATGGTGAAGAACAACGATTGTTTCTATGAAGCTACATATAGTCACCCTGATGGGGACCCATTCGGCGGGAGTTGCATGCATAAATTCAAAATAGACAGTTGCAGAGTGGTATAAAGGATTGGTTGGCTGAGCAACGCGATTGTTGTTTACGTCATTGTAACAACTATGCACTTGAGAAACATAACATACTTTTAAATAAAAACGAACGTTAGTGTGTTTCTAGACACATTTCCAATACAAACACCATCAACAACTGTGTGCAATTGAAACTGATAGATTTCTTGACAAAAATCATAAGTGCCACATGAAATAAAGATGTGCAAATCTGCACATCAAATGTGTGTTGTGGCAGTGGTGAAATGGTGAGTGGCGCCACTGGTGGGGAGTCGTATGGTTATCTATAGGTCGATCTCAAACAGGACACGCCCGAGAATATGCATCTGCGCACGACAATCGTTTCAGGTGATTGTGTCCAGTACGTGTACTTGCCTAAGACATAAAAAAGACCGAGTGCGTGGTTCGTCTCTTCATTCGCGCGATGTCTGAACTCGTTGAGAGACACATTCTGTGTATACATGCACTGGGTAGATACAAGAGCATCAAACAAAGAAACAATCATCGCCAACGCCGACGCCGATCTCCTTTGCGCTCTGTGTGCCTACAATATCTTAAAAAAGAACATTCTGTTGACTGACACACAGAGGAAGCGTTTGAGAAAGTACAGAAAAAAATACGGGAATTGTCTCAGAGACTGCCAGGAGGAGATGCATCTAACTACACCAGCAGGTCGGTGAGGGACAGAGCGGAGGCTTCCTATCGGCCTTCCTAGAGCCGTTGACAAGTTCGGTCTTTCTTCCCTTGTTCAGGGAGGTGCTGATCAAGAAATAGATGGAACACGCACGCAAAATGGCCTTGTTGGACCAGCGGCTGTTGGACACCTTTCGTTCACAACCCCCAGCACCACCACCGACGGATACCATCCGTAAGAAGGTGCAAGCCCTCGATGACGAGATGATGTCCATCCTCGATAGAAAGGATCTCGGCGACAGGACCAAGGTAATATTGTATAATCAGGTGTGGCAGTGGTAAAACGTCTTGTCCGATACACATGCCAAAGAACCGGTAGGCGTGGTCACGGTGAACGAGTCGATGCCAGCAGCGGCGGCGGCGGCGGCGGCGGCGGCGGCGGCGGCGGCGGCGGCGGCGGCGGCTCCTAGAGAGGGTAGTAGCAGCATAGCACGATAGATGGAGCGTCTCAAAAGAGATATCACGTGGACCGCTCGTGGCGAACTGATCCACGAGGGGGTGCCGGTAGCGGGAAATAACGTTGTGGATCTCGTGAACGATATGCTGCGGAAGAGAAAGAGCGATCCGACGGGATGCCAGCCATTTGCACAACAGCTCAGAGCCAACAACCTGCCCATGAAGTTGGTCGGCAACGTTGCCAGGAGATCCTACATACATCAGGCGAAGGCTCCTTCTCGTCGAGCAGCAGCAGCTAATACTCCTCGAGCAACGGGTAGTGCACGAAGATCACTAAGTTGGACACCCTCGCTCGCCAGCGCCTGATGATAATACCACCACCGGAACGGCACAAGGCATTGGCGTCATGTACTGAAATTTGCAGATGACACAAACGTATTTAGAAAGGTTAACACTGATGGTGATAAACAACATTTACAAAACGATCTAGATAGATTAGCGAAATGGTCTGAGAAATGGCAGATTTTGTTAAATTTAGGGAAATGTAAATGCCTATATACAGGAGATGGGAACTTGGATGTAAACTATAAAATGGGAGATACTGTTATGGGTACTACTATAAATGAAAGGACGTAGGAGTTACAATAAGCGCTGACATGACATTTTCTGAGCATTGTGGTATTGCAGCTTCAAAGGAGATTCAAATTCTTGGGTTGATTAGGAGAAACATAACACAGAAGGAAAAAAGCTGATTATACCTTTATATAAAGCAATAGTTAGACCTCATTTAGAATACGGTATACATGCGTGGAGACCATATCGTAAGAAGGATATGGACACGCTTGAAGGCATACAGACGAGAGCAACTAAAATTATTCCAGAACTGAGACATCTTAGCTATGAAGACGGCTGAGAGAATGTGGTTTAACAACTCTAGAGACAAGGAGGTTCAGAGGAGATCAGATTGAAGTTTTTAAGATATTGGATGGGTATGAAAATATTGATAGAAATATGTTTTTTTCACTTAAGAATGATAGCAGAAATAGAGGACAAGTGGTAAAATTAGTGAAGGATCAGTGTAGATTGGATATCAGGAAGTACTCGTTCTCACAGAGGTCAATAAATGAATGGAGCAAATTGTCTACGGATTATATAACTGCTAGCAGCGTGAATATGTTTTAAAACAAAGTTGACACATATCTCAGGAGGGCGGGTTACACGTAGATGAACATTGTTGGACTCTCGATAAGACAATGGCTTTCTTGTCCACTTGCCATCTGGGCCTTTGGCTTGAATGGCAAATATTGTTAAATCTTGTTAAATTCAGTGCTAAAGGTGGTTTGTTTACAGGTCGTGAATTAAACTGGTGTACCAAACTATCGTTTACATTGTTGAATATATATATATATATATATATATATATATATATATATATATATATATATGAGATAAAGTGATAAATGTACATAAATTATATACATAAGGTAATATCTGACACAGTTGTAGTAAACGTTTTCGATAGAAAGGAATTAACAGCAGGATCTTAGTGTAAGTTGGTATACACTGAGTTCATTGTTTTTGTTTACACAGTGTTCTCCGTATTCGCTAGGTGGCAGGCATATTTTTGGCTTATGCGAGCTTAGTAGAAAAGACATAGTTAGCAAATATATTATTGTCAATATTCAATTAAATCCTAAACAACTTAGCCTAACGGCAGGAAAAGGCCAGACGGCAGGTAAAGGCCAGACGGCAGGTAAAGGCCAGACGGCAGGTAAAGGCTACCAGGCATTTAATATGCGGCAGTTTCAGCAACTGAGTGGACGTCCGGGTGTGAGAAGTCCTGGACTGAGGTTCAGGCGGATAGTCTTAATTTTGACTGTAGGGGATGTGCGAAGATGAAGGAACTAGAGGTGTCGTTGTCGCAATGGTGGGAAGGGAACAGGTGGGTTGTGTCTGTGGTTCCGGTGGGGGGACAGTAGATGATAAAGTGGGGACGACGATGAGAGAGATGCTAGGGCGCCTGGGAGGAGGTTGAGAGGAGGTAATGTGACAGATCGTGGGGAGACAAGACGTAAGGAGACGGGACGTAAGGAAACGGGACGTAAGGAGACTGGAAGAAAATAAATGGGAGGGAAGACAACTGGAAAGAGAGGGGAGTGGGGGAGACAGTAGAGAAGGAGACGAGAGTGAAGGCTACGGGAGTGAGGGAGACCGGAAGAAATATGTCAGGATGGAAGGCAACGGGAGCACAAGTTAGCCAGGAGAAGGGAGGGAAAGGTGTCACGTTGATATGTGAGAGAGAGACTGACAACAGTCTGCCAGGTGACAAGGCTACAGGACAGAATGTGATGGAAGGAATCCAACGGAAGAGCAATTCTGAGGCTGTAATGGAGGTGGTGGGGAAGAGAGCGAGGGTGTTTGTGGGGGACTCGATAGTTAGGAAGACAGACAACGTCTTAAACAAGGGAGATGACGAGGTGGCTTGCTTGCCTGGGGCCAAAATAGAGGCGAAAACTGAGAGGGTAAAAAATATCGTGGGTTCGAGCAAGGGTGGATCTGTTTCAATACACATAGGGACAAATAACGTAGAGAGGGAGGGTACAACTGCCATAGTTAGGAAATACAGACAATTGGTCAGAACACAAAAGCTGACGCGGGTTGAGCAGGTAATACTGTCAGGGATTTTACCAGTAATAGGAAAGATGGGTCAGAGATATTGAAATTGCCGGGGGTGGCAATTAACATGCTAGTCCAGAAGCTATGTAGGCAAGAGGAAGTTGGATTTGTGGGGACGTTTTGTTGGGAGGGCTGATATGTACATGAAGGATGGGCTTCATCTAAGTGGAAAGGGGCAGCAGTATTTTCGTATGAACTCTCAGCAACAGTAGATAGTGGCATGGGTACCATAACAAATATTTTTGGTACTAAACATTGTTTAAACTAGAAGCCCGGGGGTACTCAGAGATGCCGCAAGCAGCATAAGAGGTCACTAGTACGTACAAACCAGTAACACAATGTCCAGAAAACATCTCTGAAGCTGGTTATAAATGCGTGTGTTTAAATGCAAGGAGCATAGTAAATAATACAAATGACAACAATAGTTTTTATGCATATGTCAGGAGTAAACAAAACGTACAAGACAAGGTTGGACCTCTAGAAGACAGTGCTGGAAATATAATATCACAGGGGTTTTTAATGGCGGAAGACCTAAATGGTTACTTCCGTTCAGTGTTTACCAAAGAAGATATTAGTTCATTACCAGTTGCTGATGCCCAATTCTCACTGAAGTTGCGCAAAAATATGACATATTACAAGACTACGACGAAACAGGCGACGAAGAAGTTGAGAAACAATGGCAAGACTTTGAGGATGCATACAAAGAAACAGCTCAAGAAGTACTGGGGTACAAAAAGAAAGGGCAAAACCATGGATCAGCAAGGAGTCGTGGGAGCTAGTAGAAGAGAGAAAACGACTGAAGAACAACATCGAGCAGACAAAGTCAGACAGGATTAAGCAGAATTACATGGATAAATATAGGTGTAAAGACAAAGAAGTGAAGAAGAGCATGAGACAAGACAAGAAGAAGTGGGTTAACCACCTTGCCATGGAATCAGAGGAAGCAGCACATAATGGAAGAATGAAAGAAGTGTATGATATTGCAAAAACCCTGAGTAATGACAAAGGTAAGACAACAAATGCAGTGAAAGACAAATGTGGAAATTTAATAACGGAAGGATTGGCCAGAAGGAAGCGATGGAAATAACACTTTGAGGAAATCCTTAATAGACCTATACCTGATGACCCTGTAACAGATGTGGAGATAGATCCGATCATAAATGAAATCAGCATTGACCCAATAACAAAGGCAGAAATTAGAACAGCACTAAGGAAGATGAAAAACGGGAAAGCAGGGGTCAAGGATGAAATTACAGCAGAATTATTAAAAGCAGACATGAATATAACAGAGAAATGGCTTGTCAAATTATTCAGAACATTTTGGGAACAGCAAGTTGAGAGACGAACAAGCAGGTTTCAGAAGTGGAGAGGCACAGTAGAACATATATTTATTTTACGAAATATTATAGAACAGGTAGTGGAATGGCAGGCAACTCTATACATCACGTTTGTGGACTTTGAAAAAGCATTTGACTCAGTGCACCGAGAGAGTCTATGGAAAATTATGGAGAGCTATGGAATTCCATGCAAGATAATCCACATGGTACAGATGTTATACGAAGATAGTGAATGTGCAGTGTTAGACGAAGGTGAGGAATCTGAGTGGTTCAAGGTAAAAACTGGAGTTAAACAAGGATATGTAATGTCTGGATTTATCTTCTTGATAGTAGTGGACTGGATAATGAGAAACACAACAGCAGGAAACAAAACAGGGATAAGATGGAACTTCACGTCAAAACTAGAGGACCTGGACTTTGCCGACGACATAGCACTCATGTCATCATGCTACACACACATGCAAACAAAGACAAGACAACTGAATCAATTTGCAGCAAGGACAGGACTAAGAATAAATAAAAAGAAAACTCAAATATTGAGGATAAACAGCAAGTGCGAAAACAGAATACTAATCGATGATCAAGAGCTAAAGGAAGTGGACAAGTATAACTACCTTGGTGCGAACGTTAGTAAGCAAGGAGGATGCGGCGATGACATTGTTAACATAATTCATAAAGCGAGGGTATCCTTCATGAAACTAAAGCAGATATGGAGTTCAAATATATACACATTGAGATCTAAATTGAGGCTTTTTAACACATTTGTTAAACCAGTGTTGTTGTATGGAAGTGAAACATGGAAAATTAACGAAGGAGACAACAGAAAGTTAGATACATTTTTTTTCAAGTGCTTAAGACGAATCCTACAAATTCGATGGCCATACGTTGTATCAAATCGAGATATTCTGGCAAAAACAAAATTGAAGACAATCAGCACTGAGGTCAAGTTAAGAAAATGGAAGTGGGTAGGACATATCCTACGAATGGACAAGAACAGCAAATGTGAGACTGCACTGACCTGAACGCCTGAAGGTAGAAGAAAGGTTGATCGACCAAAGACAACGTGGCGATCAACTATTGAAAATGAAAGAAGCATACTGGGGTGGAATGGCTGGAACGAAGCCAGACGTATAGCAGCTGACAGAACAAGATGGAGGAGATTCACTTCGGCCTTATGGGCCACTGGGCCCGGAGAGGATAGGTGAGGTGAGGTGTGCTGATACTAAATTTCAGGAGGCTAAATCTGACTATTTAGGACCGTTATTTGTAACTCCAGAAATGGTAGCTAAGACAATAATGGCAAAGAAGGATAATACATCACCTGGACTGGATGACATTCCTCCAAAACTACTAATGGAAACAGTAGAACAGTAGATCAGTATACCACTAGCAAGAGTATTCAACTTGCCATTAAAAGAGGGAGTTGTTCTTTCTGAATGGATAAAAGCAAACATCATACAATTATTTAAAAATAGTTCGAGAAATAAGTTAGATAATTACAGATCAGTGAGTTTAACGTCAGTGATTTGTAAATTATTAGAAAGATTAATCAAAACACATATGGTGCACTTTCTTGTTAGGTATAAATTATTCATCTCAACATAGATTCCTAAAAGCAAGGGCATGAGTAGTATAGAGAAGGAAATGAACAAGCAAATATTGAGCGCCCTCCATGAATCACTTCCGCTTCCGGTTGCGCGCGCATCCGCACAACCTTCTGGGTAGCCTGGGCGCCCCCTAGCGGCTACCCATACCCCTATTCGTAACCTTAGAGCGCCCCTGGCGACTTGAGCTAACCATAACCGTCGTAACCCCAACTTTTTGACGTGGCGAATGGAGCTAACCCTAACCCTAACCCCTGTCGACTGGAGCTAACCTTAACTGTAACCCCAGCCTGCAGACGTCTGCGGTGAGCCCTGACCCTAACCCCGAGCAATCTGACGGAGAGTGACCCATACGCAGCGTTTATGAATAGGGACATTAAATATCAAAGGGACATTAAATATCAAAGGGACTAATGGAAACGAGAAACCAACACAACACGGTATGGTACGAGTGCACACGTATTTAATTGAACAACACAAGCAGCATGATGATACAACAAGGGTAGCGTGTAATATCACTACGACTACGACTATGATGAATATGACGATGATGACTTGCGGATGTTGACCATCACGCCAGAGGTCGCGAGCTTAGGGGTGTATCCAACTCGCCAGAGGCTCGAGGGTGATGATGAGTCGACTTGCGGATGTTGACCATCACGCCAGAGGTCGTGAGCTTAGGGGTGGAGCGTCCACCTCGCCAGAGGCTCAATCGATGTACGATGTGCGATAACACAGTCTACCTTGTCGCAGCTGTTTAAGCCAATCAAATACGCGGCAATCGTTAGCTACTAAAACGGTGCCGAATATGTTGATAAAGGTTTTCATCGGAAAGCCGTTACAACGAAGCAATACATAAGCTACGCAATATTGTCTACGAACGTTAGACAGAGGACTCTGAAGTATCTTGCTATTATGAGTCCACTCGGAACAATGTTCGTTCATGAAGGTGCGGAACGCCGCGTGTCGTGGCGGCAGACCGTACGAACAGAAGTAATCGCCGCGTCCGTCGGCGTCCAGGTACAGCGCTATCCAATGTTCGCCCGGTTCGTCAGCGTCGTCGGTGTTGCACACGAAGGCCGCCGGCAGAGCGCCGTCTATCGTCGTAGGCAGTCCATCTTTGGGTACGACGCCGCGAAATATCGATCTGGTGCGAGGGTTCCTCGCCAGCAGTCTAGCGATCTGCAGGGTGTCCATCTCAGTAGTCGTTGATGACGGTGCGGTTCTTGTCTATTTCCAGCACGGACTCGAACTCGGCGTAGGCGATGACGTTCACGGTGGTCCGAAGCGTCACGGAAATGTAGCTCTATGCGCATGTTGACCTTTTGTACCAGACGGAAGCAGGGGCCATCGCACTGTTCGGGGGTCAGGTCAAAACCGAAGAAGGTGTAGTCGTGTCGGTAGTCGCTGCGAGTCAGTCCGTTCCCCTCGTCCTGCCACATCTTGCCGGTCGAGGTGAACAGACTCATGTAGCTCCTGACAAAGAGGTCGTCTTCGAAGTTGGGCTGGAAAGGTTTGGAGTGTGTCTGTCGTCCATCCACGTACACTGCGTAGAAGCTGATGGCGTTGTTCTTGGCGTGAAACGGATTCTTGTCATACGCGCCGTTGTACGCATCGTTATCGATGCAGCACAGCACCAGACGTTTTGGCAGGGTGCCGAGGAACAGGTTCTCGTGCGTGTGCGACCGAGCACCCGCGGGAATGGAGTACACCTTGCAGTCGACGGACCGCATCGGATACTTGACCGTGCTCTTCTCGAGAGCCTTGATGTGGGCCACCTGCACGGTCGCATTCAGGGTGGCCTTCTTTGCAAACAAGGTGGCATTGACTATGGTTATCCTGTAATCGGGGTTGACCCCCACCAGCCATGAGCGCAAATGCAGACTTACTGCACACCAGTCGTATCTTGACATCGACGCCGTTGATCAGGAATTTATCTTGCAGAAACAGATCCACATGTAGACGACCCATCATGTCGACCACTCGACTCCGTACGATGTTCTCTCGTCGAGCCACGAACCCTGCGTTACTTGCGGCTCCGTCGACTATCTCGACGGCATCCATGCGAGTGGCCGTGTCCTTGTGCCACAGCTGACCCGTCAGCTGCGTGACCTTGGCATCTGTGCCGTAACTCAGCAGCGTCTCTACGTAGGCACGATACGCGTAAGTGTTGGTCGAAGGGGTTACGAGCGTGCCGTTCAGGTAGACGTCGACTTGACTGAACAGCGTATGCAGCCCATTGGCTCGCGTCACCTTCACCTGCACATGTAGCATCGTGTTGGCGAGATCCAGGTAATCGTCTCCCGATCCAGGTATCAGGAATTATATCGGTCCACCCGAGTCCAGAGAGGCCATGGGCTGATGTTCCTCAACGTGACTGTCGACTATGCTGTTCTGAGTGGGGGGCACGGTAAAGAGATCCAGCTCGCTCTTGACCCCCTCGCACGACTGTCTATGTACGAAAGCCATCGTCGTTGTCGAATATGTCGGCCTCACGTTTCTGGGACGTCCGTATGTTGCGCTGTCTCGTCGCTGTAATGCCTCCTTTCTTCGCAGGCTCGCGTTTTATACGTTTACGTGGTCGCACGCCAGGGATCACAAGGCCACGCAGCATGCTCCTACCAGCGTCCGTGACGCGTCTTTTGGCTGCCTTTTTTATGCTCTGTCCAGACAAGACGTCGTCGGCTATGCGCACGCCGGTCTTCAACGCTCCTCTACCCAACGCGTCGGCACCTCTCTTGATGAGTAGCATGGCGCTGCGCAGCAGACCTCCGAACAGACTACCTAGTCCGAGACCTCGTTGGTATGGTGCACCGGCGAAGTAGGGCAGTGCACCATCCGCCTGACGCGCGTAATACTCGTTGTAATTCATCTTCAGAACAGTCGGGTCCTGCGCCGTCGAAAATGAAGTGTCACCGTCACTCTACCGTACTCGAATGGCACGCGCCGTCCGGTGTCGTCTCTTATATCCATCTCAATCGACTTGAAGTGCGAGCACAACAGACGCACGTAGTGAATGTTAGTGAACCTATCAGATACCGTGGTACCGTGACTTCCTCTAACCGAGAGGACTCGCAACAAAGGCGCGAGACTGTCACCCACTATACGAGACTCCACGACGTCCGTGTAGATGTAGATGGAATCGAACCCGCGAGTCATGCTCACCACGTCGTCAGCTTCTTTACGGAAGGGGTACGGAGCATCAGGACCGCGTGTAGGTGGCATAAGCACGGTGGCTGATGGTGTGACACCGATATCCGTTCCACCTGGTCTCGAGTGAACGTACTGACGTGTGCTGTCTACTGCTATTGCTGCTGCTGCTGCTGCTACTACTGCCGACGGACTGATGACGACCGACTTACGAAATCCTAACACAGGTCCCAACGCACTGTGGTAGGGTATGGTGAACACGTTGTCGGATGACATGTGCAACGTCATTTTTTGAGTGATGGGATTGTAGTTCAATTTAGCTCGTGCCTTGTCCGTCGCCATACGTCGCAGACCCCTGTTTATGCGGTTCATCAATGTCACAGGACCGTTGTAATACCCAGAGGCTAACTTCTTACTCGGACTAAGACCCGTAGGATTTTTCTCACCGAGGAAGAACCAGACATCTTCCTCTTGAACGTTGTACCAAGTATGCGGGTACTGTATCTCTGCCAACCCGCATTCCCACTCGCCAGTCAGATCGATACGCTGAGGTAAGTCCGTGATGTAATGAGCCAACGTATCGTCAGGATACATCTTCATGGAAGCGTTGCTAGGCAGCGTCAGGTAGAAATCAGTCGCCATTGCGTCTCAACGTGGGATTGGGGAGCAGGTAACCCAAAGAACTACTCAACAAGGCCGTCCACAGATTAGAATTCTCGTGACCTGTGGTCAGGTTGTAAATGCTTATTAGGATGACCGTGAACAAGACGAGGACCTGACACAGAAAGACAATTTCATCTTTAGGACACACGGTACCGAACAGATGCCAAGGAGTACTGTCCTCTTCGCTCTGCGCGTCAGTACTGTCCTCTGCTGCTGTTACTGCTGGTACTACGTCCTCTTGTTCCTCCTGTTCTATGATGGTGGTGGTGGTGGTGAAGTCACGTGTTGTCGTGTCTTGTGTCATTTCCCGAATGAAGTGTCACCATACGCGCGGCTAGTCTTTATAGTAGATTGGACGAGTGCCTTGGCATCGATCCAGCTGTTGAATTTGGACGGGTAGCCGAACCATTTCACCAAAGCCTCCGTTCGTCTACCTACCCTACGACGCTGCAGTACCGCTTCCACGTAGTACATTTTATCGGCGGGTACCGACACCTTCTGCAGTTCCATTTCGTAGAAGGTGCCGTCCAGCACTTCGCCTTAAATCGGTACACGGGTGGATCGGAGGGATGAACCTCGTGTATCGTGAACATCTCTTCGCTCCAATTCACCGCGTAGCCTTTTTCGTACTTATCCTTTGTACTTGCTGATGTGCACGCGATCCGACACACGCAACTTGGGTACGCCCTTACCGTCGTGTCCGTACAGACGCTGCCATACCTCTTCTTGATTATTTGCACTTACCTGTGACGGAGCCATGCCGATGCTGCGTTGGGGGGTGTTGTTGTGCGAGTGCACCAAGTCCTGAAGGACGTCGATGTATCGCCACGTCTGGTGTTTCGTGAAGTATCGCCATATGCGCGTTTTCAACGTTCTGTTGAATCTTTCCACGAAGCTCGCCTTCGTCTCCGCGTTGTGCATGGAGAAGTGATGTATGCCGTGCTGCTTCAATAGAGCAATATAGCCTGAACGGATTTATTCAGAAATTCCAGTCCTTGATCTGTCTGCAACGTCTTTGGCCAGCCTTTGCTAAACGTGGTTGTCAGCGCTGCTACCAACGACGTCGCGGACTTGTTCTTCATAGGAACACACCAGGCCACTTTCGAGAAGACGTCAATCATCGTGAGGAGAAAGGTCATACCGTCGTTGTCCTTTTTCAACTTCGACAGATCGACGAGATCGGCCTGCCACTGCCGACGTAGACCACCCACGATGACGTTTCGTCTCTTGAAATGACGTCTAGCTGGTTTATGTAGGGCATAGGCGTCCTGTTCCGACAACCATTCTGCTACCATTTTTCTTGGCATGCGCGTGACGCGTCGAAAAGCATCGACTCCACCGTAACTACCTACCCTTGTTGGATCGAAGTAGACCGTCCTCAACGGTTGTTCTTTCCTCAGCGCCATTAAAAGAGTTCCGATGGATTGGTGGTGGTTGTGACGTTGACTCCGCAGCACGGTTCTTGACGAGTGACGACGAGTACGCTGGCGCACACTAGAACCCCCACTACCACACCCACAACGATGGCGAATGACCGATAATCTAGTAGTGAAACCATACCCCGAATAGGGACTGTCGTATAAGATTTCGGGCTATAGCGTCAGCAAGCAAGTAAAGTCCACCGCAAAATATCGCAACGATGATGGAAAGGTACGTGTCCTGTGGATCGCTCATCATCGTAGCGCACACTGTGCTATGGACACGTGCCGCACCGTCTTAAATGTCTTCCCAACTAGCCAATGACGCCAAAGCCTTGCGTTGACGTTCTGGGGGTGGGGTGAACATGGAATGTTCCATCTGACTGCGTCGACGAGCGAGGGGTGTCCAATTGAGCGATCTTCGTGCACTACCCACACCACCAGAGCGAGGAGTAGCCGGTGCTCGACGACGACGACCTGGAGTGTGTGTCGTCGTCGCCTGATGTATGTAGGCTGTCCTGGCGACGTTACCCACCAACTCCATGGGCAGGTTCATGGCACGGAGTTGTCGTGCGAACGGTTGCCATCCCGTTGGATCGGTCTTTCTCTTACGCAACAGATCATTCACGAGATCCACCACGTTACTTCCGGCAACCGGCACACCTTCGTGGATCAGTTCGCCGCGAGCGGTCGACGCAATATCTCTTTTGAGATGTTCCATCAAACGTCTGGCTTTGGCTTGCAAGGTCTTGGGAACTGTGTCCACGACGTCGGCCTCTATTCCGCTAGTAGCAGGAGCTCCTACTGCTTCTTCCGTCGCCCCCGCCCCCGCCTCCGCCCCCGCCCCCGCCCCCGCCCCCGCCCCAGCCCCCGCCCCCGCCCCCGTTCGTTCGTCGGTTTCTGCCATGAGATCGTCTATGACGATGAGATTCCTCGTCGACGAATCGAACATGCTCGCTGTCGGCAACCCTTCCTCGAACCGCACGTCGACTAAGTCCATCGTTGCGTAAGCCTCTTGCCATTCTCACTAACACAACGTGACCCGTTCGGGAGGTGGATCGATCATCGCAGCAGCGTGACGCAGCATACGCGTCACGAAAGTACTTTTGCCGCATCCCATCAGTCCGGCGACGATGCACGTGAAAGGATGTTTCCACCGTGCGTCCATGATCACTTATGAAAGACGACCAGAGTGCATCGTCTTTTCTACACGTCTACAGGACCCGTGCTCACTCCGTCCTCGTGCACCATGCGTTTGGCGTAGAAGTAGGTGAGAGCCGCCCGTTCCGGCACGTACGTCAACACGGTAGAGTGACGCACCCGGAACACGCGGTTCTTTCCACTTCCGCTCCGGCGGTTGGTGAGCACCTCCAGGAACGCGTCCTTGTCGATGTCGTTGTGACGTTTGCTCAGTCCTTTGGTGCTGTATTTGTCGGTGGGTCCGAAACAATAGTACCTCTTGCTACACAACCCCACAAACCCGTCACCAGACCACTCCACCTTGAACAGACCCGGTGTCCTCTTAACGTACGCCCTACGCGCCCTACAGCACGCCTCGTCGCCGACCCACGTTCTATTGGCGAGTCGACAGCGCACATACTCGTTGGGATGGTCGTCGCAACATTCGGACGGCAGCCATTCGGAGCAGTGCCGGAAGTAATGTTCTTGTAGTTCCGGGGTCACGAGGGCGTCGACGGACTCGGCGGCCAAGACCAAATAGGCAGAGTCTGTATCCATCTCACAGTACTGAACAAGAGGGCGCTCCAGGTACCTGTTGAATAGAACTGCTACATGCGCATCTTGGCGTACTGTAGAACGAAGAATCCCACGTGTTTTCTTCTATTACGTACGCATCGTCGACGATGAGGTCGAGTTGTCGGAATCGTCTATCGTTGTCCGTGAGCGATGCCGCCTTCTCCGTGCAGTAGTTGACGTCACGATGTCGGTCCACATTGGTTATGGTCTTTCCGTAACCCGAGTTTCCCAGTAACTTCATGGTGTCAGCGATGATGGCCTTGTGCGAGTGGACGTCTCCCTCGCGTCGCGCCGTGGACACTGCATCGCCGAACCGTCGGAAGCACGGGATAGGATCGTACTCGATGACCTAGTAGACGTGCGTCACCTCGAGACTGTGGTCCATATACCATCGCAGCAGAGGCGTGGCGAGCAAGATCTTATCGCCTCGATAACTGCCCACGAGTATGCGCCTCGGAGTCGCCATGATGTTGTGCTCCTCGGCGCATCGGCGCATCGGCGCATGAACGGTCCGAAATCTTCGCGTGTCAGACGGATGTTCTTGAACACGGGCTGCATCTCGACAAAGTGTTCGCGCAATGCTTCCGGTACGCAAAGGTCCACACACTTTTTCACGACAGGATCTCGTCTCATCTCTTTCCACTCACATTCCCACAACTCGACGACCTTGTGACGGAGGTAGGCGGTGTTCTTTCGGGTCTCGGCAAACATTTGGGTCATGGGTTTCCCGTTGACGTCATTCACCTCTTTACCAGTGCAAGGGTGACCATGAAAAAAACATGGAACTGATAAGCCGTGTTCGTCTCGCTGCAGCACCCGTCCACCAAAAGTTTGCCTATTCTCTTCTCTCGACTGTTGATCAGGTGTCTTACGACGCTTCCCGTGCGTTCGGTTTCCCAAGTCAACCATTCCGCAGCCATATGTCCATACAGCTGCGCGGATTCGTGTCGGAAGTCGTTCTCTTCCCGTCTTCGCGTGTACCATCCCATATTCATGTCTTGCATGAGTGACCATAAGTACAGCGCGTTCGCATCGTACCCGACGATAGACCGGCACTGACGAGCGGTCTCTCCGTACTCGTTCTGACCTAGCGTGGTGACCCCTTTCTCGTGATAGCGGTGAAAAAAGAGGGAAGCTCCGCCAACCACATGATTTTTGACGAGATGATAAAGATCTTTATTCTTCTCGTTGAAGATGGTAAAGTAGGTCTTCTCTGGAAGGTCGTTGAACATATAGAGCAAGGTCAGACCAGGTACGCTGATGCGTTTCTTGAACATGTCTATACCACGTTGCTGGTAGAAGGCAAACTGTCTGTCGATGGCCTGTAGAAAGGGAACCACGTCCCTATTGTTGTACCGAACGAGAAAGTCTCGCCAAGTCGTCATATCGTTGTCCTGCCAGGCCTCTTGACAACTGGCGTAATCCTCGTTGGAAATACCTTCGTTCTTCAGTCGACTGAAGAAGGCCTCTTTCGATGGAAGTGTGATATCGTCGAGTCTCTCCAGACGGTCCATCTACTCATACGGGAAAAGACCTTTCGTGGCCTCGCATCCGTACGCTTTCAGATACTTGTCGTAACTGAATCCTGGGGCTATGTAAGTGGTCATGTCTAGGAATTCCAGTTGATCCGTCGAAAGACACATGAATGTGTTGTTGCGTTTGATGAAAAAAACGATCCGAAACCATCGTTCTCTTCTTCTTTGTCATCTTGTTCCTTCTCCTCGTCTTCTTCTTGTTCCTCTGTCTTTGACGTGGATAGGAAGTAATGTATGAGGAACTGTTTGATGGCATTGAGATCATAATTACCCGAATTGAACCCGATGACGGGTAACTGATGCATCCATCCATAAAGTTGTCCCATCAGCTTTTTGTATGGATTGGTTGCTGGTCGAGATTCCTTGTCGTGGGCTGATCGTGCAATCTCCTCCCGTTCGTTCCAGTTCGTCAGCGCTTCTGAGAGTTGTTCCAACACATCCTCGTAGGAGTCTTTGATATTGTCGTATGCGGCGTCACTCATTGCTCGCAAGATATCCATCATGGCGCCCACCAACTTGTTGGTGTCTCCATCCGTGACGAGACATTGCACTTGCTCGTGCCCGGGCACGTTGGATGCCACGCTGACGATCAGTGGGACGTGACGCGCTACCCAGTGGACCTTGTCACTGTCCGACGGAAGTTGTTCGGTGTCGAACCAACGCTCGAAGTCAAAGTTGGCTCGATACGGATAATAGCGCAACGATTCAGCCACAAGAATGTTCTCGTCATCCAGACGTTCGAATACCGATGGAGTTGAATGGTACATGCCGCCAGGATAGACTCGACGCACATCCCCCGTACACGCGCGCTCGTGTTGACGTAGCGCCCATGCATCTTTCCATAACGAGTCACCGCACTTCCGACATCTATACGAGTTGCAGTACATGCGTATATATTGGATGAATGAAAAATGTGTCTAGTGAAGGTTGAGATACATTGTTTCGGGGTAATTGCATAACGATCGACGGACCAGTTCGGCGGTCGACTTGTCATCTTCTGCATCCGGTTTGACGAGCTTGTACACGCACACGTTCGTTTGGAATGTGATCTCTACGCGATAGAGGTCATCCAGCGTGACCCCGGCAAATTCTTCCATGGGTACATGGTTTTGATTGTACGCCTCGTACAGCATCTTCACCGCCGTTTGCAATCGATATAGATCGCATCCTCGATGCAGGTCTAGACATCGGAAGAGACACAGGCTATCATTGTACCTCTTGTTATGGTTGGGTTCCCTTTCCAGACCGATGACGCTTTTCTTCTTCTTGATGTAGACTGGAAGGGGGGTCACACGTACACATCCTATCGGATGATCAATGATGCGGTTGACGAAGAAGGTAACATTGGTCACGAGTTCGCACACCCACGCAGAATCCGGTCTTTGATTGATGTCCGATTGTAAGATGTCGGTTTCTCGGATGCGTTCGAGAAAGTCATCAAATTCCTTGCTGTTGGTGATGAGACTGGTTTCGTCCAAGTAGCGTCCACAGTAATTACACGAGGAATGATAGTACTTGTATTGACCCGTGTTCTTGTTTCTCAGAACGAACCCGTAACTGAGATTAATCTTGAATGCATTGGTCTGTTCCTGGAACATGATCTTCAAATGAGTCTCTAGGAAGGTCGTGGTTAATCTGTAATCGTACCTGCAGGGGACCTCTTGATACGCGGGTCCTAATGGTCGACCAGTGATTTCGAACGACATCTAGCAGTTCCGTCGACAGAGTGTCAGAGAAGGGAAGACGATCGGGTGGTTCGATGGGATCTTCTTCGGTGACGAGAGGGTGATGGAGTGTGGTAGTGTCTTCCCTTTTTTATCTCTTTGGTGATGGCGGCTCGGTGACGTCGGCACACGCGGTTCGTGCGTGTCTGGTAGATTGCGACGTCTTTCGAAATTCCTTCCACATTTCTTACACGTGTAGACGGTGGTGTTTCTACTACTACTACTACTGCTACTACTACTACTACTACTACTACTACTACTACATACCGACCTTACGTGACGCTGTAGATGACTCACTCTCTCGAACGTTGCACCGCATTTACACACGTATTTCGCTGTATTTCCGTGGTCGCTAGGTGGCACCACTGCTGGTGGCACCATTGCTGGTGGCACCACTGCTAGGGGTGCGACGGAGTACGTGTGGCTGTTGCAAACTGGTGTCTAATGACTCTCTGCGAGCTGTCGTAGCTCCGCATAAGTAGCGAGGCTGTGTCCGCAGTGACGGCATAGATGTCTTTTCATGGTGATGACTGCGTCTACATCTGAGAGGGGACGGGCCCTCGGTACATCTATATTGGGCGTGTGAGGGTGGTGGGGTGGTAGGGGTGGTATATATAATAATAAGACGTCAATGTATGCGTGTTCCTATGGCAATGGCTACTATTGTCCACTATGTCCAATATAATTGACTACGGGTTCCCTTTCGACTATGGAGGGGTGTCACTCGTAGGAATAATATAACAATGACAACACGTTCCATTCCTTTTTTCACTTTTATTAAATAGAAAACATATAAGGTAAAGTCATTCCCCAGGCATTATGCCTTAGGAAGCCATGAAGGCTTATATGGCCAGTGCTTAAACCTGGTTTCTGTAGTGCGAAGCAACTTAGAGTGCAGTTATACTGAATCTCCTGGACGGGACACTAGTCTATCGCAGGTACCTTCCAAACAGTGTTTGTACTCATTTGCAGCTGAGTAGACTGAGGCAAAGTAGGGTAAACGAAATTGCCTAAGCTTCGAAAACGAACCGTGCCCAGTGTGGGTCTTGAACTCACAACCCTAGAATTTAGAGTCCAACACCTTAACCACTAGGCCACGGCTGCCCCCTTAATATAGAAAACATATGTTGTGTATGAAATCTATATATACTGTATTGGTAAGAAGGGATAGACTTATATATATGATGATGACATATGACGGTTTGTGGGTTTGTTAATAACGCGACAGTGACCACTAGCTTGCGAAAGTTTATCGTCACGCCGGAGGCTAGTATGATGGAATTGACTTGTGGGCTTTTACACCACGACATAGGTCACGTGTGTGATTAATGAATTCTATATAGAAGTCGGTCTCTTCATACATAAAGGACACTATATACATATTTCATAGACTAAATACAAGAAGATAAAGAAAAAAAAAATGTATTGATACAATACAAATTGCATCACAACAAGAATAAATATTCCGCAAGACAAAAATGAAATATAGTATTAAATAAACTAATTACATATACGATTAAAGAAAATAATGATATATAGGATTAAAGAAACTAATGATTTATAAGATTAAAGAAAATAATGATATATAGGATTAAAGACAATAACAATTACTACTTACTAAGTCTATGCAAAGGACACTATATAGGTTTAATGACAATAATAATATATATGATAACAATTACTAACTAAGTCTACAGGAGGCCTATGACCCAGTGTGTGTGTGTGTGTGTGTGTGTGTGTGTGTGTGTGTGTGTGTGCGTGCGTGCGTGCGTGCGTGCGTGCGTGCGTGTGTGTGTGTGTGTGTGTGTGTGTGTGTGTGTGTGTGTGTGTGTGTGTGGGTGTGTGTGTGTATGTGTGGGTGTGTTTACAGCAACCATTGATTGATGCATGCGACTTCTTGTATGAAAAATGTCTGCGTGTCCTCTGACAGCAGCATCTCAGCTGCCACAGTATGTCTTATGGGTGGCTTCGGCTACTGTCAGAGGTGTATCGAGCGTTGTTTTCATTATGTGGTGGGTCTTAGCCTGCGTAAACATAATGTTCTGCCGTCAGTATCGTCATGTGCGATGCGGCTGTTGATGATGACGGGTTATATTGACTACAGCAGCAGCACTCGCGCATTGTTGGTGACGATGGACTCGGCGACGACGGCGATGATGATGGTAGTGGTGGCGTCGCCGGACTAAACTCGAACGACGACGGAGTCGATGATGGTGGCGGTGGCGTCGCCTGACTAAACTCGAACGACGTTGTTGTTGTTGTTGTTGTTGTTGTTGGTGACGGTGGCGTCGCCGACGACGGTGGTGTCGTCGTCATTGTTGTTGACGACGAAGACGATAGGAGGAGGAACGACGGCGGTGGGGGTGGCGGTGTCATTGGCAGCGTTGCTGCTGCTGCTGCTCGACGTTTTTTTATTCAGCACCAGCCGCAGATCGTTATCGGGTAACGGCGGCATTATGCGTTTGCGCGACGCAGCCACCTTCGTCACCGCCGTCTTCTCGCCATCGTCGTGTTCGTACGCCTTGCGCAGCTGCTCGAGACCGTTATGTATCTACAGACAGGAAAAAAGACACACCTGCTTAATCACTGTCAGTACCACCTATTTCATCACAACTAATAGGGCACGTCTTTGCATTGATTGTTGATAACAGTTATTGTCGCTGCTAATTCCGCTCGTTCACGAACCCATGCCGGTATCATGGGCGCCTCGTCATAACCCTCACTACTACTACTACTACTACTACTAGCAGGGCACGTATCTTTGTATTGACTAGCGATGGTATTTCTGACCTTCTCTATTATATCGAGACGCCATTGTAGTTTCTCGAATCTCGCCATAAAGACTGCGACAACACAACGTAGGGTGTGGTTGACCATACAGGACGACGGTACGTAATATTCGTCGTCCGACAAACTCAACATACGAACCACCTCGGCGCACGTATAACGAACACAGGCCTCGTCTACCGTTACATCGAATGTCTGTTGGTTCAACATGGCATCCGTACGATCCCATATTTTATCTATTTTCCTTAATGTCATCTCTATATCATCGCTGCTGCTGCTACTGCTGACTATAGTCATGGCAGCAGCAGCGGCGGTGACAGCAGAGTCGGCAGCGACGATATGATGACCGTCGTCGTCACCCTCAATGTCTGACCACAACGGTTGTGTGGATGCGGTGGACGAGGAAGAGGAGGGAAACAGTGGCATTACGTTTTCATTTTCTAGCCACTGTTGCACTGTTTCAATGCTGTCATTCGTCGTCTCGCTGGTAGTGCTGGTGTCGGCAGCATTCTCTTTGTCTTCCTCCTACAAAGAGAATGCTCCATCTAGCACTTCCAGCTCTGACACGGTGTAGTTGACATGCTCGTTGTTAATGCGCTTTTTTAATGGTCGCCATGACACGGGCCCCCCTCAGCAGCGATAGCGAGGCATAGCGCTCTTCGTCTGACGTCATAGCGACGTAGCTGTTAGCGGTGAAGCCCAGTGCTTTTGCTGCTGTTTCATTGAACACGGTTGCCCACACTTCTGATCCGATCCAATCGGAGAGGAGGACACGCAATGTGAACCTGTTCACGGTATCCCTTTGTTATTGGTGCACGGGACAATAGTAGCAATTGTTCTGTCTCTGCACTTCTTTGAGACAGTGCGCACACGATGCAAATACGATGTATCTATCCTGCTTGGCGCAAGTGACTATTGTTAACGGCCTTGTAAATTTATATGTACCATTACTTACCTCGGATTGCAAGCGCGTTAGGTTCATCGTCTGCTGCGATTGTGTGTAGGTCTGTGTCGCCATGGCGCTGTCGTTCGAACGTGCAGTGAGAAGTCATAGATCGAGAGAGAGAGAGAGAGAGAGATAGAGAGAGAGAGAGAGAGAGAAAAAAAGAGCGGTTATGACTGTTGGCGTGGTGGGTCGTCTTTTATAGTCAACTTCTCGTGCTAGCGCACTTTTTCTTATCTCTCCAGCTGTAACCATTTGTATGCGTGTTGTGCTGATAGCGCGCAATCCTCTGTAGGCGGTTGCGTCTGGTCGTTATCAGCTCGGAATGCGTCTGGATACGTTTCGTGGAGACTCTGGTTTTTTCGAATGAATTCGCATCGATCCATGAGTATTTGTCCGAGTATATTCTGCCCTGGCTGACCACTGTAGTTCAGCGTACTCCAATAACCTTCTCTGCTCTTCACCTATTCCTTTAACGGCGATGGATGTGTGTTTAACAATCGTTTGCGGAGTGTCGTGTCGCGAAATTTAATCGCAACTAACGCAGCCATTACAGCTCGTCTCTGTTTGTTGCACCTTCTCTCGGATGGTCTTGCTAAGGTATTTCGCCTGAAATCCTGTTCCTGTGGCTACCATTTTTTCCGCCGTCTCTATATCGTCATAAAAGACGCATTTCCTATATTGGTACGCGGCTTCGACTGTCGTAAAAGAACGGCCTCAGGCATGTATCCTACATACGTAGAAATTAGATAGGAAGCTGTTTCCTCCTCTGAAGTATATAGGACGTTTCATTCTGACTTGTTCAAAATTGCATGCACTGTATTTAATACGAGTGTTATGTGTAGGACGCAGTGACTCCCTTTTTTTACGTGTGATTAATGGGTTTTGGTTTCAGCGTCGGTTCTCTGACAGTTCTCTGACAGGCTTATCGCATGTGATGAATATGTTTTTGTTTTGGCGGCTTACGTCGATTGTCTAGAATGTCATGCAACGTTCCTGCAGGACGTAGTGACTTGCTTTTTTACATATGATAAATGGGATTTTGGTTTCAGCGTCTGCTGCATCGTTCGTAAGTACATAATCTCTATCGTTGTTTGCAAGAATGCTAACTAATACATACATATTCCTATACAGCGAACGCTTTTAAAACGCATCTATATAACACATAGTTTAACTTTAAGAGACCTCGTTATATACAACTGTGCAGTGTTTGGTGGCTATACATAGTTCTAGTTTAAAAAAATCCGCCGTTGTTTGTTTGCCGGCCTGAGGTCGTCGGGTCAATGATAACGTCGGCTGTAATGGAAGAACTCCTTTACAAAACACCATGCGTAGACGACAACGACGATGATGATGATGGCTACGATAGCCCCCTGGTGACAGAAGATTGGGCTTCCGAATGCGACGAACGTGCAGCCTTCCTAGACCATAGGCTGATGTGGACGGCCGGGATGACCGAAATGCTCCAAAAAGTCGCCAAAGCCCGACGACCGAGCAAGTTGCTGGACAGGCGGCTCGCTTCCGTCATTGCTGCTTGCAGCTTAATCTCGATACTTATCGAGACAATGACAATGTCATCACTATATTATTATTATTTATCATAATATGTCTTTATTTAAAAAAATAAAAGTTTCCTTGTGACTTTATTCAACGAGGTGTTGTGTCGATTTGTTTGTAACGACGCTAGCAAAAGAAATATGACCACATTTCACCCTGCTACCACATAAAAAACGAGCGGATGAATGTTTATACATACAGTGAACAAAATGTACGCATACATGTAGGCTACAGAATACATATTACATTATCACATTATATCGATAATTTTTCGTTTTATGATGTATTATGTCCAACGCCTGTAAAGTCACTATATCGCTCCGGTCCCGCCGGCTTACGGCTAGGTAGGGTACCGCGGGCGACAACGAGCCGGGGGGTTACGTTTAACTCCACTCGTTAAACGTGGCCTATAGTTAAAGTTATCTCGCTCCTAGGGATCGGGATGACGGTCACGTTAGGGTAGCGGTCACTCCGTTAGGGTCAGGGTTCACCACTGATGACGTCAGGTCGTGGGTCACGTCGCAATCGTCAAAAAGATGGGGTTACGACGGTTAAGGTTAGCTCCAGTCGCCAGGGGGCGCTCTAGGATTACGAATAGGGTATGGGTCGCCGCTAGGGGGCGCTCAGGCTACCCAGAAGGCTGTGCGGCTGCGCGCGCAATCGGAAGTGATTCATGGAGGGCGCTCAATATTTGCTTGTTCATTTCCTTCCCTTTACTACTGTCATGCTTAACAAATGTTATGTTTTTTTTTTGAAGAAATAAACGACGGATCGCCAGCAGATATTATCTAGTTAGATTTTCAGAAAGCTTTTGACAAAGTGCCACATCAAAGATTACTACTTATACTAAAAGCCCATGGTATCGGGGATGGCATAATCGACTAGACAGAACAATGGCTGACTGACAGAAGACGGCGTGTTGTAGTAGATGGAGAAGGAGAATTTTCAAACTGGAAATCTGTTTTGAGTGGGGCACCTCAAGGATCAGTATTAGGACCTTTATTATTCTTAATATATATCAATGACTTGGACGACAATATAACAAGTAACGTACTCAAATTTGTGCATGATACAAACATGTTTTGAAAGGTTAACACTAATGGTGATTAAAAAACGTTTACAAAACGATCTAGACAGACTTATGAAATAGTCTGAGAAATGGCTGATGTTGTTAAATTTTTGAAATTGTAAATGCCTACATATAGGACATGGGAACTTGGGTGTAAACTATAAAATGAGAGATACTGTTCTGGGTATTACAGTAAAAGAAAATACTAACGAGATAAAACAAGCGCTGATATGAAAGTTTCAGAGCAGTGTGGTATTGCAGCTTCAAAGGGTAATCAAATTCTTGGATTGATTAGGAGAAACATATCATACAACGTAAAAAGCTAATTAAACCTCTGTATAAAGCAATAGTTAGACCTCATTTACAATATTGTATACAAGCGTGGTGACCATATCTTAAGAAGGATATAGATACGCTTTATTAGACTAGACATGTTTGTTAACTCCCCATTTGCATTTGCCACATGTATTTCGAGATAATTCAACAATATTGCAAACAGTATTGGTGTTGAAACATTATTGGTGTCGAACCCCAATATTGCACGGGAAGAAAGGTGACAGGTGGCTTGTACATGTATTCATTATACATGCTTTATCTTCATTATATAAAGGAAATACAACCATGAAAATGTTACCATCAATATTATTTGGTAATAATTTTAACATAGAATGTTTTGTCTAAAGTGTAAAAAACGTTATGTAGTCTACAAAGGAACAGTGTAAGCGCCTTATTTTGTTTAAATATAAATCAATAATTCAATAATGTCAATTACAGGACCCTTATTTTTATGAATAGGCAAAATTATATCCATGGCCCAATCTTTAGGAATATTTCCAGATTTTAATATGACATTAAACCATTTAACATATACATAGGTCATAAAATCATCAGAATGTTTCAAGAACTCGTTTAGAATTAGGTCCAACCCACACGCTTTATTATTTTTTAACATATGTATAGTATGACTTATTTCTCCAACTGTAAACATACTATTAAAAAAATAGTATTATTTATGTTTGCCAAACTTTCAAAATCATTGACATTCTGATCCCCCTCCTCACTAAAACTTAACTTAAGGTATTAAAAAAATTTTGGTATTAACTTTATTGACTTTATTACCTTTGTCACATTGACGTTGGCGGGATGTCACGTACCAAATAAATGTATTGTAGAGGAGGCAAATGTATTATTTACCAAGTATGATATGGTTAAAAATAGGTACCTCTTTCAAAGATCAGGTACTTACCGCTATTGCCTTGCTAGCAACGATGCCCGATGGAAAATTGTTATGCATGAGTCAACTAAACAGTATAAACAGATATTACACATGAATATGTTTAAAAATAGAATTTACAGATATTTGATAAGGGCGGGCTACACATAGATGAGACAATTGTTGGACTCTCGATAAGCCAATGGCTTCCTTGTCCACTTGCCATCTGGAACTTGTTGTTTGGGATGGCAATCTTGTTAAATCTTTTCAGCTTATATTAGTTTTATTTACACATGCAATAACCAATTTTGTTTATTCATTCTTCTTTTTAAATGCTCTCATGTATCAGTGTCGAAATGCTCAGGTGTATCAGTGTCGAGATGCTCATGTGTATCAGTGTCGAGATGCTCAGGTGTATCAGTGTCGAGATGCTCAGGTGTGTCAGTGTCGAAATGCTCAGGTGTATCAATGTCGAGATGCTCATGTGTATCAGTGTCGAGATGCTAAGGTGTATCAGTGTCGAGATGATCAGGTGTATCAGTGTCGAGATGCTCATGTGTATCAGTGTCAAGATGCTCATATGTGTCAGTGTCGAGATGCTCATGTGTATCAGTGCCGAGATGCTCATGTGTATGAGTGTCGAGATGCTCATGTGTATCAGTGCCGTCATGCTCATGTGTATCAGTGTCGAGATGCACATTTGCATCCGTGCCGAGACTGTTAAAATTGTCAATTACCTTTCTGTGTCTACATGGTGAGGTTTTATCCATAAACTCAGTGCGAACTCGTCTATTGTCGTCATATCCACCGTCCCTCTCAGGAAAGCGAGACGTGTTTTCCTGTTAAACATGGCCACAGTGACGTTACTGAAACCAAGTTCCTTCGTTGTGTCGGTCACACTACCCTCACAGTTGAAGCCACTGACATCACGCAGGAGATCTCTGTATGCATGACCTCTGCCTTCGTTCTAGCAGGCAGTCCGACATATGCATGTCGGCGACACAGTTGGCGTCTGCAGCGAGGTCTACGCGGTAGTAGCTGTCGGCCGACGACCGACCACACGTCGCGTCGGTCGGACTCAGAGACACCGACGTTGACCCAGCGATGTTAGTCAACTGGGCTCTAGATGTTTTGACGATTATCGCAGTCAACACGAACGCATGAGTAATACATCCGTTCATCGTACGTAGCAGTCTGCTAGTCTGCTATATCAGCACTCTATTTAGTTTAACGGTAGCTGCGTCCCACATAAAGCGGGTCAGCGCAAACAGGTTTCTTTGATTGTTTGATTGACCTGATCTTTTCAACACAACCAGATCAATTGTAAAAGTTGGTCTTCCTGGTCCAGCGTCGTCAAGTGCTCGCGTTACTAGGTTGTTGTATGTTGTGTGGCCCTAACTGCCATGTTATTGGTTATCGTATATTGCGTGTTTGCGTGTGTGCGTGCGTGGCACATACACAGACACATGCACAGACACGAACAGAGCCACGCACACACATACACTGTCATACACTCGCACGATCGAACCTACACCAGAGGGTGATTGTACTGAACTAAATGAACTGTGGTGGAATTCATGCTTCACGGACGGTCGCATTTGTGCAATTGTACATTCTGTTTATAGATTAGTGCCCTGCACGAGCCAAGCACGCGGGCCTTCCGGGATTCTGCTAGATTTCTCGGGTAGGTCCTGGGTCTACATTTTATAGACCTGGGCCGGGCCTAGGCTGCAAAAAATAAACATCCCGGCTTGGGCCTGAACCGTATAAAAATGTAGGTTATTTTATTGATTCACAAGCGCCCACACACAACAGTATAACATAGCAGCACGACAAGTGACCTATTTAATAACCACTGAAGTTCGCATTCCATTTAAATCGTTCTGCCTCAAACAAAGGGAGGCGGCGCTTTTAACTAGCCAATGTATGTGAATAAACCTTATCCATTGATAAAAGCAATTAGTTAAGGCCTGATTGTTGCGGAATATTTGGGCAATATGTTTAAAAACAAGGTTGACACATACTTCAGGATGGCAGAGTACACGTAGATTAAAAATGTTGGACTCTCGATAAGCCAATGGCTTCTTTGTCCATTTACCATCTGGACCTTTGGCTTGGATGGCAAATCTTGTTAAATGACGAAGCACATACAACTTTGTTTACGCTATTTCGGCCGTTAGCTCAGCCGTCAAGTAAGGCATTATCGCAGGTCTATCAGTTCATTTAGTGATGTGTGTTCATGTAGTGCTCTGTAGCCGCAGTCAGTTGACGGGTTGACAAACATTTACAGATACCGTCGGTCGCAGGCCCGTTCGTGCGCGACGAGGCCGTTTCGTGCTGTCACTCATGCGTGGCGACACCTCAAAGCTGGTTGCGGCATTTCCATTTGTTCGTCGTAGCCGGGGCCCGAGCGACAGCGCGTTCGTGGAGGCGGTGTTGCTTTGCCTCGGTTGCCGCGGCTTTGTTCGTCTCTGCCTCCCGCACAAGACGGCCTGACCTCTCGCTAGCACTGTCCGTGCGCAGCAGTTATGAGTTGTTTCGGAGTTCTTCCAGTGGTATTGAAATAATATCTACACACTGTGTCAGTGTCTGTAATACAGGGGTTTTCCTCTGAAGCGTGAACTGTGATACCGTCACTTTGAATACGGGTCACATACAAGGAAGTTTTTTTGCGATGCAGACATGACCATGAACTATGCCCCCAGTTTGATTATGTCGTACGGTGAAACGTTATTCTGCATGTATGGATATTAACTGTGTGGTGTTAGTCTAGAATTGGTCCGCAATACACGAACATATCTAGGACAAAGCGAAGCTGCGATAATCGCCCTTGTTCGTCGTGATAATTTTTCTTCTCGCCATCTTCTCCTTGCTACCACCACTGTTCTCCCC
Organism: Lamellibrachia satsuma; assembly: GCA_033239005.1. NCBI lineage: Eukaryota > Metazoa > Annelida > Polychaeta > Sabellida > Siboglinidae > Lamellibrachia > Lamellibrachia satsuma. Next base: position 91,734 of record BSQZ01000145.1, on the reverse strand, counting down.
TTGCTACTACCACTGGTATCTCCTTGCTACCCTCACTGTTCTCCCCTTGCTACTACCACTGGTAACTCCTAGCTACCCCCACTGTTATCCCCTTGATACCACCACTGTTCTCCCCTTGCTACCCCCACTGTTCTCCCCTTGCTACAACCACTGGTATCTCCTTGCTACCCTCACTGTTCTCCCCTTGCTACTACCACTGGTATCTCCTTGCTACCCCAACTGTTATCCCCTTGCTACTACCACTGGTATATCCTTGCTACCACCACTGTTCTCCCCTTGCTACCCCACTGTTCCCTCCTTGCTACCACCACTGTTCTCCCCTTGCTACCCCCACTGTACTCCCCTTGCTACTACCACTGGTATCTCCTTGCTACCGTCACTGTTCTCCCCTTGCTACTACCAGTGGTATCTCCTTGCTACCCCCACTGTTCTCCCCTTGCTACTACAACTGGTATCTCCTTGCTACCATCACTGTTCTCCCCTTGCTACTACCACTGGTATCTCCTTGCAACCCCCACTGTTATCCCCTTGATACCACCACTGTTCTCCCCTTGCTACCCCACTGTTCCCTCCTTGCTACCACCACTGTTCTCCCCTTGCTACCCCCACTGTTCTCCCCTTGCTACCACCACTGTTCTCCCCTTGCTACTACCACTGGTATCTCCTAGCTACCCTCACTGTTCTCCACTTGCTACCATCACTGTTCTCCCCTTGCTACCCCCACTGTTCTCCCCTTGCAACCAGCACTGTTTTCCCCTTGCTACCACCACTGTTCTTCCATTGCTACCGTCTCTGTTCTCCCCTTGCTACAACACTGTTCTCCCCTTGCTACCCTCAATGTTCTCCCCTTGCTACCCTCACTGTTCTCCCCTTGCTACCCTCACTGTTCTCCCCTTGCTACCACCACTGTTCTCCCTTGCTAACCGCACTGTTCTCCCCTTGCTACCGCCAATGTTCCCTCCTTGCTACACCACTGTTCTCCCCTTGCTACCACCACTGTTCTCTCCATGCTACCACAACTGTTCTCCCCCTGCTAACCGCACTGTTCTACCCTTGCTACCGCCAATGTTCCCTCCTTGCTACACCACTGTTCTCCCCTTGCTACCCTCACTGTTTTCCCCTTGGTACCCTCACTGTTCTCCCCTTGCTACCACCACTGTTCTCCCCTTGCTAACCGCACTGTTCTCCCCTTGCAACCGCCAATGTTCCCTCCTTGCTACACCACTGTTATCCCCTTGCTACCACCACTGTTCTCCCCTTGCTACCGCCAATGTTCCCTCCTTGCTACACCACTGTTCTCCCCATGCTACCCTCACTGTTCTCCCCTTGCTACCCTCAATGTTCTCCCCTTGCTACCACCACTGTTCTCCCCTTGCTACTACCACTGGTATCTCCTTGCTACCCTCAATGTTCTCCCCTTGCTACCACCACTGTTCTCCCCTGGTATCTCCTTGCTACCCTCACTGTTCTCCCCTTGCTACCATCACTGTTCTCCCCTTGCTACCCCCACTGTTCTCCCCTTGCTACCAGCACTGTTCTCCCCTTGCTACCACCACTGTTCTTCCATTGCTACCCTCACTGTTCTCCCCTTGCTACAACACTGTTCTCCCCTTGCTACCCTCATTGTTCTCCCCTTGCTACCCTCACTGTTCTCCCCTTGCTACCACCACTGTTCTCCCTTGCTAACCGCACTGTTCTCCCCTTGCTACCGCCAATGTTCCCTCCGTGCTACACCACTGTTCTCCCCTTGCTACCACCACTGTTCTCTCCATGCTACCACAACTGTTCTCCCCTTGCTAACCGCACTGTTCTACCCTTGCTACCGCCAATGTTCCCTCCTTGCTAAACCACTGTTCTCCCCTTGCTACCCTCACTGTTTTCCCCTTGCTACCCTCACTGTTTTCCCCTTGCTACCACCACTGTTCTCCCCTTGCTAACCGCACTGTTCTCCCCTTGCTACCGCCAATGTTCCCTCCTTGCTACACCACTGTTCTCCACTTGCTACCACCACTGTTCTGCCCTTGCTACCGCCAATGTTCCCTCCTTGCTACACCACTGTTCTCCCCATGCTACCCTCACTGTTCTCCCATTGCTACCCTCACTGTTCTCCCCTTGCTACCACCACTGTTCTCCCCTTGCTAACCGCACTGTTCTCCCCTTGCTACCGCCAATGTTCCCTCCTTGCTACACCACTGTTCTCCCCTTGCTACCACCACTGTTCTCTCCTTGCTACCACAACTGTTCTCCCCTTGCTAACCTCACTGTTCTCCCCTTGCTACCACCACTGTTCTTCCATTGCTACCCTCACTGTTCTCCCCTTGCTACACCACTGTTCTCCCCTTGCTACAACCACTGTTCTCCCATTGCTACCGCCACTGTTCTCCCCTTGCTACCACCACTGTTCTCCCCTTGCTACCACCACTGTTCTCCCCTTGCTACAATCACTGTTCTCCCCTTGCTACCACCACTGTTCACCCCTTGCAATCCTCACTGTTCTCCCTTTGCTACCACCACTGTTCTCCCCTTGCTAACCTCATTGTTCTCCCCTTGCTACCACCACTGTTTTCCCCTTGCTACCACCACTGTTCTCCCTTTGCTACCCTCACTGTTCTCCCCTTGCTACACCACTGTTCTTCCCTTGCTACAACCACTGTTCTTCCCTTGCTACCACCACTGTTCTCCCCTTGCTACCCTCACTGTTCTCCCCTTGCTACCACCACTGTTCTCCCCTTGTAACACCACTGTTCTCCCCTTGCTACCACCAATGTTCTCCCCTTGCTACTACCACTGTTCTCCTCTTGCTACCCTCACAGTTCTCTCCTTGCTACTGCCACTGTTCTCTCCTTGCTACCACCACTGTTCTTCCATTGCTACCCTCACTGTTCTCCCCTTGCTACACCACTGTTCTCCCCTTGCTACTGCCACTGTTCTCCCCTTGCTAACCTCACTGTTCGCCCCTTGCTACCCTCACTGTTCTACCCTTGCTACCGCCACTGTTCTCCAATTGCTAACCTCATTGGTCTTTCCTTGCTACCACAACTGTTCTCCCCTTGCTACCGCCACTGTTCCGTAGCAAGCGAGCTCATGGTTCTATCACCCCAGCAGGGTATAAAAATTCGTTTTTGTTCACACCTGGTTAACACCTACACCTAGTCTTCCTAACTCCCGATTTTTTAATTTTCGGACAGTGTGTCCGCTGGTGCACTTCTAACCAACTACTGTTGATGGTGTCTCCATATATGTGCTATGTTTTCGTAAAACAACTCTGTAACAAGATGCCCCTATATACAATTAGCCTCAATCTCCCATATAACTATATCACTGTCCAAATCTACCCAAATAGTCCGCAATAATCAGGCCTTATCTAATTGTTTTTATCAATGGATAAGGTTTATCCACAGAGATTGGCTATTAAAGCGCCGCCTCCCTTTGTTTGAGGCAGAAAGATTTAAACAGAATGCACCCTTCAATGGTTATTAGATAGGTTACTTGTCATGCTGTTGTGTGTGGGCGCGTGTGAATCAACGCAATAACCTATTAATAACTAGAGAAATCTAGTAGAGTCCCGGGAGGCCCGCGTGCCTGGCTCGTGCAGGGCACTAATCTATAAACAGAATGTACAACTGCACAAATGCGACCGTCCGTGAAGCATGAATTCCACCACAGTTCATTTAGTTGAGTATAATCGCCTTCGGGTGTAGGCTCGATCGTGCGAGGGGAGGCCATCATAAACTGCCACCGCGGTGGCGACAGACAGTGTATGTGTATGTATGTGTGTCTGTGTATGTGCGTGCGTATGTGTCTGTGTATGTGCCACGCACGCACACACGTACACACGCACGCACGCACACACACATAAACACACACGCACACACGCACGCACGCACGCACGAACACACACACACAATATACGACAACTAATAACAGGGCAGTTAGAGCCACACAACATACAACAACCTAGTAACACGTGCATTTGACGACGGTGGACCAGAAAGACCAACTTTTACAATTGTTTTGGTTGTGTTGAAAAGATCAGGTCAACCAAAGAAACCTGTTTGCGTTGACTCGCTTTATGTGGGACGCTTTATGTAGCGTCCTGTTAAAAAAGTGGGGATCTGCCACATGGTTTCAGCGCTGTTCACTCAGCGTAACAAACGTCCTTGTCTATGACCGCAGTTATCAGACTTAACGCTTCAAAGAAAAATACCAGTAGTTGAGGTGACTGCGTAGGAAGCAGACGCTACTACCGGTAAGCTAGTCTGAGTGCTGAGATAGCAGACTACTACGATGGACGGGTTTATTACTCAAGTGTTCTTAGTGGTTATGATGATCGTCACATCTAGAGCACAGTTGACTAACTTTGTAGGGTCAACGTGGGCGTCTCTGAGTCCGACCGACGCGACGTGTGGTCGGACGTCGGCCGACAGCTACTGCCGGATAGACCTGTCTGCCAACTCCAGCTGTGTCTTCGACACCTGCCGGACTCTCTGCGAGGACGAGGACAGAGGTCCTGCATATAGCGATCTCCTGCATGATGTCAGTGGCTTCAACTATGACGGTAGTGTGACCAACACAACGATGGACTTTGGTGGAGGCAACGTCACCGTGGCCGTGTTCAGCAGGGCGGCCCTTCGCGCTTTTCTGAAGGGGACAGTAGATATGAGGAGAGTGGACGATTTCACACTGACTTTCTTGATAAAACCTGACGATATGGACGCAGAAAGGTAATTGCGAGTCTTATATAATATAGGCTCTTGTAAACTACAAAACACATTTAAACAAATCTAGGCTGACTACAAATGTAAAGTTTGTTGTTCGTTCACTATTTATGCACATTTCCGCATGACACCTCGGTGGGTGATTATAACAATACTACTATTGATGCAACTGCTACTGCTACTGCTGCAACTACTACTACTACTACTACTACTACTACTACTACTACTACTACTACTACTACTACTACTACTACTACTACTACTACTACTACTACTACTACTACTACTATTACTACTACTACTATTACTACTACTACTACTACTACTACTACTACTACTACTACTACTACTACTACTACTACTACTACTACTACTACTACCCCCACTACTACCACCACCACTACCACCACTATTACCACCACCACCACCACCACCACCACCACCACCACCACCACCACCACCACCACCACCACCACCACCACCACCACCACCACCACCACCACCACCACCACTATCATTGCCACTATCATTGCCACTGCCGCTGCCACTACCACTGCCACTGCCACTACTATTGCCACTGTAGTGCCACTACCACAACCACAACCACTACCACTACCACCACAACTGCCACTGTCAGTGCCACTACCACCACCACTGCCACTGCCACTACCACGGCCACTACCACGGCCACTACCACTACCACTACCACTACCACTGCCACTACCGCTACCGCTACCACTGCCACTGCCACTACCACTGCCACTGCCACTACCGCTACCACTACCACTGTCACTGCCACTGCCACTACCAATACTACTGCCACTGCCACTGCTACTACCATTACCACTGCCACTGCTACTACCATTACCACTGCCACTGCCACTGCTACTACCATTACCACTGCCACTGCCACTACGCCAATAATAATAATAATAATAATAACAAAAACAACAATAATAAGATAAAGACAACATATTCAATACGTGGTCTATTTTCCACAGTTCTGTTGTGGACATTTTCGCCGGATACACCACGAGGCTGCTTAATGTGAGACTCAGCTCAGATCTCGGCGTCACGATCGTATCTGAGTTCACTAACGTCAAGCATCAGCCGTGGATAATACCGCGTCACGCCTGGTCGCACATCGCAATACAGGTAAACAACTAACGGGTGGCTCAACTGACGCACTCTTTATGTTGAACAACAATGTGAACTGTGTTATCCTACTTTAATGTTAGGCGTACATTGCTAAACTTTTGTTGCGAATCGTGTTTATTTGACTTATTATTATTAATTATTTAATTATTATTATAAAAACTGTTTTATTCTCTGAATCCATGCAATATACAAGTACATCATGGTTCCGTAGTTTGGAGTTAACATCATGGTTACTTTAACCATAGTTATTTCTACCATGGTTTCTTCAACCATGGTTATTTCAACCATGGTTACTTCAGCCATCTATATAGTGAACATACACATATTTAAAGTATCTGCAGTCGACCGCAGTCGGCTGCAGTAAATCCATATGTCAATTTTCTTATAAGTGCATCACAATTAGGCAGATTATTGTAAACACACATTCACTAGCACTACACTATATGTCTAATCATAGCACCATTCACAATATATTATTGTAAGATACATGCAATATTTTCTATTTGCGTGGTTATGAAAATTCCAACACAAATGGGCAGTGTACATAGGTTAACAAAACGTAGTAAACAAGATTTTCTTTATATAATTTGAACACATGTGACATGTTCTTATGAACATGTTGCCTTGAGCATATAACTGTCGGCATTGTCTATAGGTATCACGGTTATCAAGCATGCTGTTTGAGATTAAATGACCCAAATATTTTACAAATTCAGCTTCAAGCGGCATCTCATTACAGGGCAGCATGACACTTGGAAAGTGCACATTCTTTCAACTCTTGTTTCTCATTATAATGATCATACTCTTCTTGGACTTGTTCTTTAGACACAACACTTGGCAGTGCTATTGTTCTGTAATTGTCTTTGCTGTTTACTTTGCCAGTTTTGTCTTTAATTATAGGCACTAGAATGACAGAAATCATGGCACTTCCATGTACCAACATACCTGTAAAACACATTGCCAGTAGAGGCAGTATGCACTCACTGCAGTACTCCAGGTGCTCTGCATAAATACCATCAAGGGCACAGCTGTTATTACAGTCAAGGATAAGCCCGCTGCTTTGAAGGGACATAGGTCAAACTTTTGCGCATTTGATCGCAAGGAAGCATTTCTTTGAACTATTGGAGGAAAAGGTCGTTAGGGGCGCTGCTTGGGAAAAATATAAGTCAAACGTTTACATGTTTGGTCGCAAGGAGGCATTTCTTTGGAAGAACGTTTGGCGGAAAAGGTCGTGAGGACTACAGGTCAAATGATTTCAGGCTTGGTGGCAAGGATGTGGTTTTTGGAAGGAAAACAGGTCAAAGTGTTATGTTTTTGGTTGTTAGTATTGGTTTTTGGGCTGTAAAGAGGTTAAGTTACGATGGACCGATTGCCGATGAATAGATTCGACCACTAGTGGCCACGCGCGCCTACACACCAATGTCAAAACATAGGAAAACCTGCTCCCTCCCTTCTGCACCACACGCGAGAGCAGCAAAACGCCTCAAATGTGGCGGAATCATGTCAAAATACAAGACTAGTGGGAGCGCATAGAGAACTAATTAAAAAGATGGGACATGTGAGTGTGGACAAAAGAAGGTGGGATCGATATAAAAAACTGACTGGATAATATACAGGAATAGAGCAAGCAAATACTGCTGACAATGCTACGCACGTCAGTAGATAAACATTTATTAAAGGAAGCGTACAAAAATAAAACTATTATAAAGTATTACAGTTATTCTTAACGATTCTGTTTTATATACACAGTGAAAAGCTTGAATTGCATAGTTAAATGCAACACATACATAGCTAAAGCAATAAATACATAGCTGAACACGTTACATGCATAGCTAAAACAATATATACATAGCTAAGTGCGACACCTACACTACTAAGACACCACATTCATTGCTAAAAGCGTTACTCCATAGCTGAAAGCGTTATATACTTAGCTAAACGAGACACGTACATAAATACAATCGTTAATACATAGCAATAAGTGGTACACGCATAGCGAGAAAGCGTTGCTACGTAGTCAAAAGTGGTAAATACATAGCTATGTGTGACACATACATAGCTGATAACAACATATACGTAGCTAAGTGCGACACCGACACGGCTAAAAGCGCTACATGCATAGCTAAAAGCGGCGTCAACCAGTGTGTCATGTGTTCCGGATGATGAAGATGCCGCTCGAGAGGAGCTGATCACCCTTGCCACTGACTCTGGTCACCCTTGCCACTGACTCTGATCACCCCTGCCACTGACTCTGATCACCCCTTGCCACTGACTCTGGTGCAAAAGACCTGTTTCAGCATGTCAGTTTGTCACAGTTTTTGTGTGGGGTTATGCAAAACTATCCGTGTATCTGTGACGTTGCGCAAAGGAGACTAATGCCATCCCCTCAACCTATTTGTGTGAAGTGAAAGCGCATTTTCGACAATGCTCACTATATAATCAAAGGAATGCAACAGGCTGCAACTTGAGCCCGATATACCGTGCTGCCTGTCGTCCACGCAACCGAGAATCGCCAGACTCGTTGCTGAGAAGTAATTCCAGCCATCGCATTGAGTGAGTCTGAGGCGAGATTAATCGTCATTAGCATTGCTAGCCAGTTTGTATCTAGCCAGTTACGTTACTTTTTTGCAACAATCATCTTGTCATTTTGTTAAAACTTGTTGCCAATAAATATTATGCATCATTGCATACCGTAGTCACGGCACAGTGATTTGAATTTAATGAATGAATGAATGCTTATAAAGTGATGTGTGATTTTTTTGGGAGTGGGGGGGGGTCGCAACCTTATCCTCGGACAGAAAATTGGGTCGTGGGGTGAAAAAGGTTGAAAACCACTGCACTAGATGCACTTTATCAGACCATACGAATGATTGAAAATGAAACACTCGAAGGTCGCCACTGGCTTAGCACTGACATATTGTGCGCTAACTTACCAAGTTTCCATCTGACAAGGAAACACGTTCACAGCTGGGTCGTCATAATACCGGATATGTTGTACCGGAAATGGCGTCATTGGCTCAGGGCCCCTCGAGGCTCCTCACAGCTCTTGACAACCACGATAACATAAAGTACCCGCTAGATGATGCCATCAGAAAAAGTATGTAATACAACTAGTATCCACCACTAATTGCCATAAAATTACACCGGAAATATCCGTCAGGGGGTGGGGCTTAATTGTATCCGCTAGAGGCGTAGTACAAATTTTAGCTCAGTTTTGGTCGATAGGGGCACTTTTTAGTATATAAATTAGTTCATTCGCTGTCCCCTAGATGACGCCGCTTTCGGAAGTGAAATGAGGCAATCGGAAATACGCGCTGGGCGATAATATAACTTTTTAGTATGCAAATGAGTTCGTAAACTATCCTTTAGGGGCGCTTTACTACTTAATAATATTATTTTTTGTAAAGCGCAATTTCCAGAAAAATGCTCAAAGCGCAGTACAGGAATATAATTGCATATACAATGTAATGTAGTCAAATTACGCATAAAAACTAATACATATAAAAACTAATTGCATATGATCTAATTACATATAAAAACGTTAACAATTGCATATATAGTTCATACGTTATTCGCCGCCAGGCGCCACCAACCACCAGCAGCACATCTGAGCTGAGCTGAGTATCATTTCTAGTACTAGGTACTACATCTGGCACACTGTATACATTCATATAATTTATTTATAAAAAAAGGATCGGTCGTGCAATGTACGTTGGTCCACAGCTCAACAAAACTCGAGTTGCGTGTTGATTTGGTCGACGCAACCGTTGTTGATCCGATTCGAAAATTTTAAAAATTGAATGACGGCAACAGATGTGTAACGTGCGCTGACACAAACTCGCAACAAAACATTAGTAATGTATACCTAGTATTAACAAACTGAGATTTTATACATGACGGAAAGGCGCATTTATCTACAATTTAAAATAAAATTGTCCCTTTCAATAGTGTTATGTTCAATACTATTTATCTTACTAGTACCGCTTTGGGGGTTGCACTACTTGAAGCCGCGTGTGCTCGTTGCAAACCATGCCCTGTGCCACTTGTTTTTTTGGGCAAAAGTGGAAGTGGAATTAGATTGCCTACATGAAGATGTAAGTAATTCGTCCTGTCGTCTATTCGGAATGGGCGGCATCGATTGCACGTTTACTCAAATCTACAGGAACCGTCAGAATCTGCGGAGATTACAAGGTGACCATCAACCAAACTGTCAAAGTAGACGAGTACCTGATCCCCGACACAAACGATTTACTCAGGAAATTAACGGGTGGTTAACTGTACACAAACGTTGACTTAAGCCATGTTGTATTCGACGAAGAGTCATGCAAGCTCACCACCATTAACACCTCCAAGGGTTTGTTCGAGTGTGAACGTTTGCCGTATGGTGTCAGCTCATCCCCGGGTATATTCCAGAGGATTATGGCTGTACAAAATATCTCAATAACTGTACTCTATCTGAATGATGTTCTTGTGATTGGAAAAACCTGGGACACGAAACTGACATAGAATGTATACATATGACAAACGACAATGCTATCTAATTGAAAATGCACCTGCATAGAAGAATGAATAGCAAAGGTATTATTCCCGTGGGACCTATCCACTACCACCACAACTATCTGCGATACCTGAACACTATTTTGCTACCGATCCACGAGCTAACCCGCCAAAATGTCGAATGGAAGAGGGGATCGAAAAAGAATGAAGCCTTTTAGGAAGCAAAAACACTGCTTTCCTCCTCCAAAATGCTTGTAAATTAAAACCCTGAGCTACCCATCATTGTCAGCAGCGATGCTTCTCTTATGGTTGTGAGAAATCAAAAGTTTATGCTTCCCGAACTCTCTCCTCTTGTGAGAAAAAGTATGTACACATGGAGAAGGAAGTGTTGGTACTTGTCTACGGAATCACCATATGTACCTATACGGACGTGAATTTATCCTACAAACACATCACAAGCCGTTGCTTGGACACCTGAAGGAAGACCGCACAATCTCAACAATGTCTAGTGCCATAATTCAAAGATCGGTTCTCACACTGAGTAACTAACAGTACTCTTTAAAGTGCAAGCCAGGTCAAAGTATTAGTCACGCTGATGGTTTGAGCCGTCTACTACTACCAGTTGCACCACAACTAGTGCAGATAGATGCTGGTCGACGAGGGTGGACGATGTTATGTTTGCCATAATTGCGAATTAACGAGTTGTTAGCCGTCGAGAGTTGATGAGAACAGTTTTAATAAAGTTATGAAGTGTAAAAGTGGCTACACGGTTTGAATTTCACAAATGAATACAACATTACAGATAACATTTATACAGTTAAAACACATAAATATGAAATATTAGAACTGCCCAGATTATGTTCGATTATTAAGGTGGTATAGCCTTCCAAGATCAAAGACAATGGCAAAGGACTAATGTTAACTACAACAAATACACAATTTAGCCGAAGAACGAAGTAATAGCGCCGACATTTTACTGGGACAAAACGCTCAGAGGTGGGCGTTTTGTCCCATGGGTGGGGCATAACGCCTATATGTAGGACCTCCGCTAAAATGATTACAACTTTTTTTAGAGACAATGTACATTAAACTGTTAACACACGGAATGGATTTAACATAACGAACTAGATAATCGATAGAATATAAAATATATATACCAAAAGGATTCTTTCCAGCGGCCGATGTCCCAAAAAACAGGGCGTTGTGCCCCAAGCTACTCTATCCGCAAAGGCGTGTGCGGATATGCCACAGCCATGTGCGGATATGCTCCAGTGCAGTAAGTTTATTTACATAACGTAACGGCATGATGTAAATGTTACGCCTATGTGGATACTCATTAGCTAACCCATGTTTCATTATGGAGGGAGTATGACAGGAGCCCAGAGGGTATGACAGGAGCCCATGGGGTACTGAAACATTGCCAGTACGCAATCCTTGAGAAGTTCTCTAACTGAACCTCCTTAAGCACATTTTAGACTTCTGTCAAAATGATACCCCTTTCAAGTTGAATGCATTGAAATATACACAATTGAACATGTAAAATATGCACTGTTCCGTGATATGGATTAATTCACTAACATATGTTATTCACAGATCAATGGGACCTCTCATTGTCTGCCATTTTCCCTTGCGTTTTGTGCGTTACACAGAAAACATACAACACGAGGAATTAGTCTCAAGGATGGTATGCTAGAAATGTATTTAGTTGCCCCCTCCCAGCCACCAAAATGATGGGAGGTTGCCCTGAAAATAGGTGGGAGGTGGTATTTTGAGGTAGCATGTGCAAACAACAGTAAACATGATAGTTTTTGTAGGCATAGTGTTCATGTATATTATAATTATAATGTTTTTATTCTGTGTCCTTTTGGTTTTCTTTGTCGCATGACTTTTTGCGTGCACCGTAGTTGAGACAGACCAATATCGTACATCCACTTCACCAAATTTAAGCCATTGCATTATACATACTATGGCTGGTTATGTTTATACTATTTTTATGGGCACATTTAACCCCCAAATAATACTTATGGATATACGTGACAAAGGTATATGTGGTTCTGCAGCCTGAAATTTAACATTGCATTTCGTATTCTGCTCTGTAGTAAAGGCCTGTTCTTACATACCTGTGCGGTTATGCCCCATTACCTGGGGTATATCCACACCAGTGATCAATACATATTGATAACATATACGTTTTTCTTAGTGGAGTTGAAGTTTGATAATTGGTAGTTAACAAGGCGAATTTTTAACCTTCTGACATAAACAATTCATTAGTTATGACTCACTACACATTTATGTGTGCAGACATGCCCCACCTTCTCCTACCCATCCGTAACCGTGTTCACACGTACGTGGTCGCCAATTACCTGCCACCCAGGGCAGAAGAGACGATACTGTGCAATTCCATAGCAGCACGTGTCGTACCATGACGTTTCCCTGGCGAAGTAGATTCTCTGAATAGCACGAGGGTTTGCACTTTCATCAGACCTTTGATTGGCTTCATGTTCCAGACAGACATTCTTTGTTGGTTGGCTTCAATCGTTGGTGATGCTGACGTGAAATTATGCACAAATGTAATCCCGTTTTGCGGTTTTGATAAATACGCAATAAACTGGCCCGTGTCCGTAATTACCTTCCTTGTCTTAAAAAAAATGTCTTCCATTTTCTTTATTGTCCAGCTGTGTAACGTACCATGTTGGTGATTGAAGAACGGAAACTATTAATATATCTATCTATATCTATAAATATGTATATATTATAAAGGGGCCCATGGTGATGGTTCGTACAGTAAATAAAAAATCCCACCGATTCCCCGAAGAAACGTATGTGGACGTTTGACGTACCGATTACGTAACCCAGAGCAACAGGAGTCCGTAGTTATGTAAAAAAGGTTAGCAACGCTATGCATGTTTCTACTATTGTTACGCGATCTACGTCAACCGTCCACCAAACTCTTCGTGAAGCCGGCAGTTGTACGTGATTTTTGTTATTACCATTGGCATTGCCCTACCAAAAACTAGTCTGGGTATGTCTAGTAATTAACATACACAGAACGTATGATTTAGATGGAAGGCATAGTCAATATAATGTCCCCATCCTGCATTACAATTGTACATTATTGGCTTTACGAAGTTAATCGTACAAACTACAACATGCTCCCTATAGTGATTTTCATCGCAAGTCATGTTCCTGTTGCGGTTTTGGATCTTTATCAATGCGAATAATAAAATAATAAAACAGAATAATAAAATTATCAATCAATCAAACGAACCCTGGCTTTGAATTGCTCTATCAAGTTCTTCAAAGCGTGGTTTTGTCGAAGACAGGTTACATTGCAAGTCATGAAGAATATAAATCCTGCTTCCTAGATTGTAGCAAAGAGCAGGAGCACTTTGAGTGCTTCACCACCCAGAACCGGCTTTTCCTTGTGCATTTTGACCCAGAATGCACGGATTCCGCACCCAGCTATATTTGGACACATTGTCTGGGATATAATGATCAAATTATACGATTAGTTTCGCTCCACGATGATATTTTAGATGTTGACAAATGAAGCTACTTCATCCGCCAGAAACAAACTCAGGACTGGGAAAGTAGCAAAGTCTTTCTGTCATTTTGTTTTTCCACAGCTTCAATTTAGCCTTGCATGCTGCCAGCTTCTTTGATAGCCCAATCAGTGTTTGATCACGACTTTGCATTGAAGTGTTCAAGTTGTTGATCTCAGCAACGATATCCAAAAGGTAGGCCACTTGCAGCATCATTTCGAATTTGAGAACCGTGATGCTAGGAAATGATTATTCTCCAACAATATGTTAACCTCTTCGTGCAATACCAGCACTCGTCGAAGCACCTTTCCTCGCGACAGCCACCTCACTTCGAAGTAGTACAGTACATGTACATGTTCCGAGCCACATTCGGCGCTCATCTCTCACGATTCTAGCGTTCGGAGACTTTGATTTGATGAAATTCACAACTTGAATGACTTCTTGCATCACGACTTTCGACTTGGGCGACAACCTTTGCGAAGCAAGATTTCCCGATGGAGGAGTCAGTGAAGAATAATCACTTGCTGATTGGCTTACTTTACTCCAGCAGTGAAACATTGACGTGCTCCTGATATCGCTGGTGCACAATCACAACATACACTGCAGCACTGGTCTCACATCCGCCCTTCTTCCTTGTTGAATGAATCCATCATCTTGAAGTACTTTTACTTCGTTACATGCCAACCCTGCTATTACCTGCTGTTTGGTATCATTCGACATGTCATAGATGCGCGCACTAATTGTATCATTCGACAAAGGGATCTGTTAGATCTTCCTGATGACGTCACCTCCACAGACAGTACGTACCATGTTGACAGCTGCTGGTTTCACCAATTCCACACCAATGGTGTGTGGCTTCTTCTGTGTTGCCAAGCCACTAAATAGGAAACCAATGTAGCTTGTTGGACGGAGTAAACCACTGTGTTGGTTGGAACATCAATCCGATGTCGCTTCATGTGTTGTTCCTTCCCTTCGAAGAAACGTCGCTGTTTGGCCGCGAAAGCACTGTGCTTTCCTTCGAGATGTCGCCTGAGTTTGTTCTCTTTGAATGATTAATTGCTCAGGAAGATGACGCATTGCGGCTTGGCTATACCACGAACAGTGATATGCGTGATTCCGAGATTGAGAAACTCGTCTTTGTATTTTCGTTTTGCCATTTAAAAAACAACAGTATATGTTCCTCTGGTTCAAACTCACCATAGCCACAATCCTGTAATTCGACTTGAATCCGAAGGATAGCGCCACAAGGTATTTCAAATTCACGCGACATTCGACATAAATTACTAACCTCGCATGCATCTGGTTCAGGTAAGCGGGAAAAAAAGGAACGCTTAGACACCATTGGCGGCCCACTGAAAATATTGGATCGCGACCAGGGATTAAGAAACGTTGATTTATATCATACCCACTGCATACATAATACGCGCGTTTGAATATATCTTGATAACTATCTCATTTTATTCATAGGATGGTTCTTGAATTATTCCTCAAGAAACATTCGTGAACATGTAACTTTCACATATAATCTAATCACAGATGGTGTCAAGCCACTCTTCCCTGATGGTAAACACCGGTACTTCCTGTTTATATGTTAGTTTGACGGGAATAAGACCACGGTGTACTTGAATGGGTCGAAGGCTTCCCCGGCTGACGTTCCACTGAAGCTACGTGACGCATCGAACTTCTATGTGAAGATTGGACAATCATTTGCAGGTACGCTCTGATATTTAATTGCTACAATAACATAGCATAAATGTAGTCATATTTATTACAAAAGACTGGCTTATGAAGAGTCCAACAATTGTTCATTTATTTGTAACCCGCCAGATATATGTAAATTTTGTTTTTAAATATATTCACACTACTACACACACAAACACAATTACATAATCAGTAGGTAATGTTTATAATAAATGTTATGTCCTTTGTGAACATTAATAATTTCTTATGTCCAATATACACTGTTCTTTTGCCAACGGTTATTCGTTTCCTCTGATTCTTCTACTTTCTTTAAGTTTAGCAAATATTTATATAAATATTTTTATAATCATTCAGTATTTGATCTCCTTTTTCTCTTTTTGTCTCTTGTCAGTATAATATTGCTACACCACATCCTTTTAGGCGTTTTTATAGGAAATATTTGTAATTTCTCTAATCAGCTTTCTTGTGTATTCTTTGTAGTGCATTTTTGTCTTTCGTATGATATGCTATGCAATTCATTTAAATTAGTTTTTTTAGTTATCCCAATCAATCAAAAAAGTATTTTTTGTCTACCTCATAAACTTTGACCTTTCTAAAGATTTTAGTGTAATCTGCAAGTTTCAGATTTATATCAAGTTCCGAGTCACACGCGCGCACCCTTGCATCTAATTTTATGTCGTAAGCCTGAATAAATTATTTAGTATATAAAACAACTCCCCTCCCCTTCTTCCTACATTACGTATTACAAGAGATTTAACAAGATTTGCCATCCAAGCCAAAGGCCCAGATGGCAAGTGGACAAGGAAGCCATTGGCTTATCGAGAGTCCAACAATGTTCATCTACTTATAACCCGCCCTCATGAGATATGTGTCAACCTTGTTTTTAAACATATTCACGCTGCTAGCAGTTACACAATCTGTAGACAATTTGTTCCATTCATTTATTGTCCTATGTGAGAACGAGTGCTTCCTGATGTCCAATCTACATTGATCCTTTACTAATTTTACCTCATGTCCTCTAGTTCTGCTATCCTTCTTGAGTGAGAAAAACATATTTCTATCAATATTTTCATACCCATTCAATATCTTAAAAACTTCAATCTGATCTCTTCTTAACCTCCTTGTCTCTAGAGTTGTTAAACCACATTCTTTCAGGCGTTCTTCATAACAAAGGTCTCTCAGTTCTGGAATCATTTTAGTTGCTCTCCTTTGTATGCGTTCAAGCGTATCTATATCCTTCTTACGATATGGTCTCCATGCTTGTATACAGTATTTTAAATGAGGTCTAACTATTGCTTTATAAAGAGGTATAATTAACTTTTTTCCCTTGTATGTTATGTTTCTTCTAATCAATCCAAGAATTTGATTACCCTTTGAAGCTGCAATACCACACTGCTCTGAAACTTTCATATCAGCGCTTATTGTAACTCCTAAGTCCTTTTCTTTTACAGTAGTACCCAGAACAGTATCTCCCATTTTATAGTTTACATTCAAGTTCCTATGTCCTGTATGTAGGCATTTACATTTCCCAAAATTGAACAACATCTGCCATTTCTCAGACCATTTCACTAATCTGTCTAGATCGTTTTGTAAATGTTGCTTATCACCATCAGTATTAACCTTTCTAAACAGTTTTGATTCATCCGCAAATTTCAGTACGTTACTTGTTATACTGTCGTCCAAGTCATTGATATAAATTAAGAATAATATAGGTCCTAATATTGATCCTTGAGGTACCCCACTCAAAACCGATTTCCAATTTCAAACTTCTCCATCTACTACAACTCGTTGTCTTCTGTCAGTCAGCCATTGTTCTATCCAGTCAGTTATGCTATCCCCGATACCATGGGCTTTTAATTTAAGTAGTAATCTTTGATGTGGCACTTTGTCAAAAGCTTTCTGAAAATCTAAGTAGATAATATCTACTGGCGATCCCACGTCTATCCACTTAGTGATTTCTTCCAAAAAAACATAACATATTTGTTAAGCATGACCTCGCTTTAAGGAATCCATGTTGAGATGAATTTAATAATTTATGCTTAACGAGGAATTCCACCATATGGTCTTTAATTAACCTTTCTAATAATTTACAAATCACTGACGTTAAACTCACTGGTCTGTAATTCTCTGACTTATTTCTCGAACCCTTTTTAAATAATGGTATGATGTTTGCTTCTTTCCATCCAAACGGAACAACTCCCTCTTTTAATGACAAGTTGAATACTCTTGCAAGTGGTATACTGATTTGTTCTACTGTTTCCATTAGTAATTTTGGAGGAATCCCATCCACTCCCGGTGATTTGTTATCCTTCATTGCCTTTATTTTCTTAGCTACCAATTCTGGAGTTACAACTAACGGACCTAAATATTCAGATTTAGCCTCCTGAAATTTAGCATCAGCAACTGGTAATGAACTAATATCTTCTTTGGTAAACACTGAACTGAAATAACCATTTAGGTCTTCCGCCATTAAAAACCCCTGTGATATTATATTTCCAGCACTGTCCTCTAGAGGTCCAACCTTGTCTTGTACGTTTTGTTTACTCCTGACATATGCATAAAAACTCTTGCTGTCATTTTTTTATGTTACATGCTAGTTTTTGCTCATAGCTTCTTTTAGATTGTCTGATTTCAGTTGTAGCTGCATTAAGTGCCTCTTTGTATTTTGCATAGTATTCGTCCTTTCTGGTACGCCTATAAACCCTCCACATAGTTTGGTTTAGCATTATTTTTCTAATAGCCTCTTTTGACAAGTGTTTCTTTCTACACCGTTTTCCTTGTTTTTGGAAGGGAACAAATTTATCGATGATACTCTCAATTTCATATTTTAGAATATTCCAACATTCAATTGCGGTCTTATTCATCAGCATGTTATTCCAATCTAGCTTTGCTAAGTATTTTCTCATATCTTTGTAGTTACCTTTGTGGAAGTTTCTCTTGTACGTTTTCTTATTTTTACTTTCTGATTTTACATTGATGTCAAAATGTATTTGATTATGGTCACTATTACCCAATGGTTCAAATATTTTTACATTGTCCACTAATTCTTTTTGTGATGACAAAACTATATCTAATACATTTTCTCCCCTGGTTGGTTCTAGTACGTGCTGAGTAAGAAAGCTATCCTGGATTAAAAATAGAAATTGTTAGTCCTCAATCCCTGTGCTCTCTAGAGAATTCCATTGTATGTGTCCATGGTTAAAATCTCCCATTATGATACATTCCCCTTTACTAACTTCCTTTATAGCGTTTTTATTTTTGTGTTGTCCTCTTCGTTTATGTTTGGACTTCGGTAAACTAATCCAATAGTTAATTTTGAATTACCTGAAACAATTTTGCACCAAACAGCTTCATCGCAATCTGCTTCCCTTTCTAGTTTTATTTCATAAGCCTGAATATATTCTTTAACATATAAAATAACTCCCCCGCCCCTTCTTCCTATTCGATCTTTCCTAAACATGACATATCCTGTCAGTCCTAATTCAGCATCTGTTATATCTATGTTGGCCCATGATTCAGTTATACCAATTATGTGAGGGTCAATATCTTCTACCATAATGTTTAATTCGTTTTTCTTATTTACTATGCTCCTTGCATTTAAACATACGCATCTATAACCTTTTTCAGAGATGTTTTTCGGATGATTTGATATTGGTTTATATGTGCTAGTGTCCTCTTGTTCTGCTTGAGACACCTCTAGGTAACCCCCCTGCACTTCTAGTTTAAAGAATGTTTACTTCCAAAAATATTTGTCATTGTACCCAAGTCACTATCTACTGCTGCTGAAAGTTTGTCCGCGAATACTGCCGCCCCCTTTCCAATTAAATGAAGCCCATCCTTCAAGTACATATCAGCCCTCCCAACAAAACTTCCCCATAAATCCACAAATCCAACTTCCTCTTCCCTACATAACTTCTGGACTAACATGTTAATTGCCATCCCCCGACAATTTCGATATTTGTGACCCCTCCTGCCCATTACAGGTAAACTCCCTGACAGTATTACCTGCTCAACCCGCGTCTGTTTTAGTGTTCTGACCAACTGCCTATATTTCCTAACTATGGCAGTTGTACCCTCCCTCTCTACGTTATTTTTTCCCTACGTGTACTAAAACAGATCCACCCTTACCCGAGCCTACGATGTTTTTTACCCTCTCAGTTATCGCCTCTATTTTGGCTCCAGGCAAGCAGACCACCACATCATCTCCCTTGTTTAAGACTCTGTCGGTCTTCCTAACTATCGAATCCCCCACAAACACCCTCGCTCTCTTCCTCACCCCCTCTATCACTGCTGCAGAATAACTCCGTTCGATCCCCTCCATCCCATTCTGTCCTGACCCCTTCCCTCCTGTCTCCCCCACTTCCCACTCCTTTGCTCTTGTCTCTCCCACTTCCCTCTCCTTCACTCCGGTTGTTTTCCCTCCCGTCTCCCTTCTCCTTCCCTCCTGTCTCCCCCACTCCCTTCTCCTTCCCTCCTGTCTCCACTACTCCCCTCTCCTTCGCTCCGGTTGTCTTCCCTCCCGTTCCTTTCCTTCCCGTCTCCTTACGTCCTGTCTCCCTACGACCTGTCACCTTCCCTCCTCTCAGCTTCCTCCCAGGCTGCGGTGAGCTCTCCCTAGCATATCTTGTGTCTTTCCCCACTTTATCATCTACTGATCCCCCACCGGAACTACTGGCACAACCCCCCTGTTCCCTTCCCATCATTGCCACAACGAGCAGCCTCAGCTCTTCCAACTCCACCTCTAGTTCCTTCATCTTCGTACATCCCTTACACTCAAAACTAAAACTATCTGCCTGGACCTCAGCCCAGGACTTCTCGCACCCAGACTTGACGAAGTCCACCCAGTTACTACAACTGCCACAAATTAAGTGCCTTGTGGCCTTTAACTGCCGTTTGCACGGCGCCATCATACAATTTAGTTTTAATTAGTTTGCAACGTTAGCCTTGAATAAGGCTGTTTTTGTGATCAAAAGAACACTTTAGTCTAATATACTTGCTAACTGTGTCTTCTATTAACCTCGCATGAGAAAAAAAACCCTGCCACCTAGCGAATACGGAGAACACTGTGTAACAAAACAACGAATTCAGTGTGTACTAATTTACGCTAAAATCCTGCTGTTAATTTCTTTTTACCGAAAACGTTTATTACCACTATGTCAGATATTACCTTATGTATGTAATTTAAGTAAATAGATCACTTTATCTTATATATATATATATATTAGCCAATGTAAACTATTCACTATGCTATCTCAATTTTCGAATAGTAAACAACCCTATTATCGCTCGCTGAATTCCCTGACAGAATCCGAAACTAACTTACTCTAAAATACTCCCTCTGACTAATAATTAACAAAACCTGTTTCCTAATATATGTCTACAATACGTTTGTGTATAATATATATTCAATAGTAATACTTATTCTATTTGATATACCGCGTTTTTCTGTAAATGATCTACACCAAATTCAAGTCGCTGCACCAAATCCAAGTAGCCGGAAGTCCTAATTCAGCATCTGCTATGTCTTTGTTGGCCTCTTGTCCTATTTGAGGCACATCTAAGTAACCCCCAGCGCTTCTAGTTTAAATAATGTTTGCTACCAAACATATTTGTGATGCTACCCATGCCACTGTCGACTGTTCTTGACAGTTCTTCCGCAAACACTGCTGCACCCTTTCCAATCAGATGAAGCCCTTCCCTCATGAACATATTAGCCCTCCCAAAACAACCCATCAAATCCACAAATCCAACTTCCTGTTCCCTACATGGCTGCTGAACGAGCGTGTTAATTGCTATTCTCCGGCAATTTCGATAACCCTAACCCCTGCTTCCAATTACTGGTACAATCCCCGACATCATTATCTGCTCAACCCGTATCTGCTTTAGTGTTCTGATTAACTGCTTGTATTTCTAAGCTGTGGCAATTGTGCCCTCCCTCTCTGCGTTATTCATGCCTACATGTACTGGAATACACCGTCCCTAGCCAGGACTTTCTCAAACCTTTCAGTGATATCCTCTATTTTCGCCCATGTAATGCAAACTACCACGTCGTCCCCCTTATTTAGAGCTTTGACAGTTGTCGTAACTATCAAGTCCCCAACAAGCACCATTTGCTTTCATCCTTATCCCTTCCATCACTACCTCAGAGTAGCTCTTGCGTCGGTTCCCTTTCGTCATATTCTGTCTTGCAGCATGTGGGCCATCTCTTTCTAGTCCATCAACATGTTACATTTCCCTCATGTATCTTGGTTATTTTCCGCTCCTCTCGTCTTCGCTCCCGTCTACGTCCGTCTCGTCTCCTTCCACCCTGTCACCTTACCTTCTCTCCTGCTCCCAGGCTGAGGTGAGCTCTCCTAGCATCTCTCTTATCATTTCCCCCTACTTTATCATTTCTGTCCCCCACCGGAACCACTGGTCCAATCTACCCCTTCCCTTCCCAGCAACGCCAAAACGAGCTGCCTCAGCCGCTCCATTTCCACATCTAGGCCCTTCATCTTCGCACATCCCCTACACTAAAAACTAAAACTATCCACCTGAACTTCAACCCAGGACTTCTCACAGCCGGACTCGACAAAGCCCAACCAATAATTGCAGCTCTCACGTATTAAGTGTCGTAGTAGATGGGACGATTTCAAACTGGATCAGTATTAGGACCTTTATTATTTTTAATATATATCAATGACTTGGGCGATGATATAACGAGCAAGGTACTGATAATGACACAAAAGTCTTTAGAAAGGTTAAAGGTGATGGTGATAAACAACATTTACAAAACGATCTAATTAGTGAAATGGTCTGAAAAATGGCAGATGTTATTAAATTTTGGGAAATGTAAATGCCTACATACAGGACACGGAATCTTTGATGTAAACGATAAAATGTGAGATACGTTTCTATGTACTACAATAAAATAAATGGACTTATGAGAAACAATAAGTGTCAGCGCAGTGTAGTATTGCAGCTTCAAAAGGTAATCAAACTCTTGGGTTGATTAAGAGAAACAGAACATATAAGGAAAAAGAGCTAATTATATCTATGAACGAAGCAATAGTTACGCCTCCGTTGTGTGTATCTCATCTGGTTGCAAAACTGTTGATAATAAGTTGATTTTAACAATCATTTGGCGGCCATCTTGGATATTTCCACTTGTTTCAATATTCCCACGGGTGAAAATTGCCTTCAAATGTCACTACATATATGCTAAATATGAATATTAAACATTAAAAACATATTTATCTGCTGAAAAGAAGTTACCCCACTCGGCTGCCGAACTATTGTGTTTACAATATTGGAAATGGGGTGGATCCATATTTTATGAAATTGAACATGTTTCAGAGTAATTGCTGACGGGATAACAGGCAGAAATGAAAATTAGACATATTTTCCTACATTTTGGTACCACAAAAGTGTCGTAAACCGAGGGGGCAACGAAAGTCGTATTTTAAACCGCTTCTGAGTTTTATGTGACGGGCTATGTCGTCTATTCAAGCGTAAGACACGTGGGTTTCCTTTACAACTCATGACAATACATACGCTGGGAACTTGTCTGGTAAAATGCGATATTCAGAAATGAAATGTTGTACCCAATTGACGTGACGAAAGGTTCTATTACAGGGTCAGATTAACTATATTATGTTGGAAATTAATATATCTAAATATGGTTATTGGTGGAACTTTGACCGATTGCCAAGCATATATTAAACTGGCGGCGTTGCTAGTGTGGGTGACTCAATCATTATTTGCGCGCTTTCCTATCAAATGCGAACTCTATTGTTTTGTCCTTGTAGGTGACTTCTACCTGACGCACCGAACGACCGCAGGCTGCGACTCTACGCCTCGTACAGGTGCACTATCTTTGTTTTATCTTCTATATGATACCACATTTATATTGATCCAAAAATATTCTTTAAATGCAACATTTTAAAAATCAATATAACTTTTCATATTCACAATATCAAGCAGTCATTACGGGGGAATTAAACCGTCAATATGCAATTATGTCTGTTTAATTGGGGTTTTGGAATAACAAATAGTGGTTTCCAATTGTTTTTAGTCTAATATCCGTGATAGAGATAATAATTATTAGGACAAACAACAAAACACCTCACATATATATATTTTGTTCATGGGAAATGTAAGTCAAAATCGTTTAAAATGGGCCGTTTACTTCTTACTTTTACACGTTGACGGAATCACCATTTTCACATAATTTACCAGATAAAATTGCAAATTTGAAGACTAATTAACTATATATTGATAAACCAAATGAATAATTATTGATACGGACGGTCTTGTTAAAATTATATTTATTTTGTTATATTCAATTTAAAGTCCGTGACGGAATCACAACAAATACGATACGAATGATGGACGAACTTTTTTCCAAAGTATATTCTTATGCAGGTGACACGTAGAAGCTGGATACATATCCTGATACATGCAAATGTAAACTTAAAGTTATTCACAATTCCAATCGAATACATACAGTACTTTACTATTGCAAGCCACACATAGGGGCAGGCAGTGTTAGTTGAGCCATTTTTTATTCCTTTTGAGTATACATCATTCTTATTCATAAGTAAAAAATTGCTTTTACTCACATAAACTATGATTATTAGTATCTAATTTTATACTAAAATAATACAATTAGCATGCATAGATAATTATATATAGCTGATTCAAATAGGGTTGTTAAACTGTCTCAACTAACACTTGGTGTGGGGTAAGTTGAGCCACAGTGTAGCGTAAGTTGCGTAAATGCTTTATTTATTTTATAATTTACGTACACCTTGTACACAAAATTCATAACAACTCAGCCAACACATCTACCCAATGGGTACTACGCGTCTCTGACAAGTCGACACACTTAATTAATATACACTTATATGCCAATTGCAAAAAGTGTCAATAACTGCTAATAAGTTGCCTTGGAGCTATCTGATGTTCTAATTTGCTCAAAAAAATTAATTCCTTGATGTATTTTGGGGTAAAGAACACTCGTCTTCGTTCTTTAACCGCTGCTCAACTAACCCTCCCTCAGGCCTTAGGTGGCTTAACTAGCCCCGTTTCGACAATTAAGTTTATTTAATTAACTTCTCATTAATGCGCGAAGTGATATAAATTATCTTTTTCTCTGTGCATACTTAAACTATTTGTAAGTGCACAAACAATAAAGTCTGGTCACGTGCGTTGATAGTTTACACACCAGCAGACATTAATCACAATTACCAAAAGTTTCGAAAAACATTTAAAAAAACATACTTTTAGCTCACATGTTCTGGCCGTTGTGACAAATGTAACCTATCATGTGTCAATCGTGTTCTTATAACATGTTCAATCACTGGGTGGTAACGTGTAACTGTCGCTGCTGTAGTTTCCTATGAAACATGGATGGCTTAACTAACCCAGTGGTTCAACTAACACTGCCTTCCCCTACAATACAGTACAATACAATTTTTTTACAAACAGAACACTGGATCCATTCATAGTAATTCCCATGACACGCATCACATGTTATACGTTGATCATTCTACATGTTATCTTTAGGCCACGACCGCCGGACTTCGACGTATTAGGTAGAACTTCGGAATTTCCATAATCGTATGGCAATGTGACCTCCGATTTTGGAGATAATATAATAAGCTTATTAATAACATCCACTATATATTATAGGCACTATTTGCAATTAATTCAAATTGATAAATGAGTAGTGCACTTTTAAATGAAGTTTAGCTTAGAGGGGGCATTTCTCCGTGGCATACTATATTTACCAGGTCATTTCCCCATGCATGGTACATTGACCCGGGTCAAAACCACAATGTATAGTATATTGTCCCGGGTCATGTTATCACAATCCAACCTTCCAATATAACGAAAACAAACACTTGTTATCATAATTTGTTATTTCTTTCATTAATATTCTACTAATTCATACTAATATACTTTGAAATGAATGCACAGTTATATGTAATTGTCAAAACACTAGATTCACTTGGCTGTGCTAATGAACAGTTGTGCGTTATATTATATAAATGTGTTTTTGATGTACATCATTGTTAGTTTTGAAATGTTAATTTAAATGTAAATGTTTAACAATTTAAATGCTTAACCTTAATAAGGAACAATCCATTTTAGTCGCAAATCATTAAAAGAAAAAACAAAATAGTGGATATATTACTTTGTTTATTTGAACTTGTTAGGGGTGACCTGTTGCATCACTTTTCAAAAAAAAATAAAGTACTCTAGTACTTTAATTATATTGGGAGAGGCGGTCGTTTTCCTATAGGGTGGGCCACTTTTTATATGGAAAAACCTGTGATAAAGTGACTATATAGTATTTTGACCCCTAGGTCACTTGTCAAAATACCATATGACAAAGGCTCCACGATGAAGTACTAATGTTGACTCGAATCTTGCATAATCAACTTAGGTAATAACATAATAATAGTCCCATTTGAAGACCGCCGTGATACATTGGTTATTTGTGATATTTTTCATAACATCAGATAAGATACATAAGCTATAAGATACATATCAAACAAAAATATTAATTTACCTCCTACATTGATGTTAGTACAACATATACTTTTATTGACATAGGGTCGATAGTATGGAAGTTTTTTAAAGAGAGTCTAATTGATAAAACTGCCGTAGGTTTTTTTATTAGGAATTGAAGGCAAACAAATTACAAAGATATATGCTAGGGATATGCCCCTATGAACAAAACACATTGAGTGTTGGGTTATCTACCATGACCCCTCGGGCCACGGTAGCGCCTGCATATGGACAGATTCCCCAGGAATGGCTGGAAAGCAGTTACTAATTTACATAAATATAATAGTATGTAACTATTTTGCAGGAATTAATTCCAAGAGGTTTAGCATATATATGAGTTATGAGTTTAACGAGCGATTGCATCAAAACGTTACCTGATTTCTATTCACAAAAGTTTTTATAACAAAAACTGATATTAACTAAATTCAACCATGCTAAAATTATTCCGCAAATATGATATATTTGGGTTATTACACATATTCATGACACTGCATTATCCTGAAATCGTATTATGTTTTATCACCACAACTGCCTTACAGAGCTGCAACCCAACAGTGACGAGTTCTGTCGATACAAAACTGACGGATGGTATCGACTAGTAGACCAAGGCTACGTTCACTGTGTAGATGGCCGTAAACTGAGCGTGGGCAAATGCGGAATCGGCGCTGCTTATACTCTTGTTCGCCCTCACTTTACGAACTGTCAATTTTGCACAGATATGTGCATATGTTATCCAAAGTGCAATAACATCAAGGACGGTAAGTGCACAAACCATCATTGACCATAATTTTACATTCATATTCATTAGTTCATTAATAAGTTTACTGAATTAATAAGTCTATTTAAATAATACGGTTGTTATGGTGGTTATTTGATTCGCAGAATGAGTTAATGTGCCTTGTGTAAATTGTGTTGACGATTTAGTAACCATACACCTAGTTCTCGTTGATACTGATGTGGATTGGTGTGAATGACTCGAATACCAATCCATTCATCGAGATCAATGCTCGGCGAATCTGATAACCATGAACCGAAATAAACGTTATAATCGAAAGCTAATCCTTTCGAAATGAAGGAATATTAGAAGACAGTGCGTTTTTGTTGATGCATTATGAGGTACCTTGCAAGAAAACAAAACAGTATGGCTTTTCACATAAAACAGAAAAGTTGTCACAGGTATATCAGGCCACCAGCGTGGGTAATTATTGAGTGGGTGTTTTTTGGGAAAGGGGTACTGTTTTGGGGGGTCAGGACAGGAGATTTACACCGACTCGTTTTTGTTCATTAAAACAAAACATCAAATAATATATTTGTAATATATATTAAAGGAAACATTCACTTGGCTGTGCTAATGAACAGTTGTGCGTTATATTATATAAATGTGTTTTTGATGTACATCATTGTTAGTTTTGAAATGTTAATTTAAATGTAAATGTTTAACAATTTAAATGCTTAACCTTAATAAGGAACAATCCATTTTAGTCGCAAATCATTAAAAGAAAAAACAAAATAGTGGATATATTACTTTGTTTATTTGAACTTGTTAGGGGTGACCTGTTGCATCACTTTTCAAAAAAAAATAAAGTACTCTAGTACTTTAATTATATTGGGAGAGGCGGTCGTTTTCCTATAGGGTGGGCCACTTTTTATATGGAAAAACCTGTGATAAAGTGACTATATAGTATTTTGACCCCTAGGTCACTTGTCAAAATACCATATGACAAAGGCTCCACGATGAAGTACTAATGTTGACTCGAATCTTGCATAATCAACTTAGGTAATAACATAATAATAGTCCCATTTGAAGACCGCCGTGATACATTGGTTATTTGTGATATTTTTCATAACATCAGATAAGATACATAAGCTATAAGATACATATCAAACAAAAATATTAATTTACCTCCTACATTGATGTTAGTACAACATATACTTTTATTGACATAGGGTCGATAGTATGGAAGTTTTTTAAAGAGAGTCTAATTGATAAAACTGCCGTAGGTTTTTTTATTAGGAATTGAAGGCAAACAAATTACAAAGATATATGCTAGGGATATGCCCCTATGAACAAAACACATTGAGTGTTGGGTTATCTACCATGACCCCTCGGGCCACGGTAGCGCCTGCATATGGACAGATTCCCCAGGAATGGCTGGAAAGCAGTTACTAATTTACATAAATATAATAGTATGTAACTATTTTGCAGGAATTAATTCCAAGAGGTTTAGCATATATATGAGTTATGAGTTTAACGAGCGATTGCATCAAAACGTTACCTGATTTCTATTCACAAAAGTTTTTATAACAAAAACTGATATTAACTAAATTCAACCATGCTAAAATTATTCCGCAAATATGATATATTTGGGTTATTACACATATTCATGACACTGCATTATCCTGAAATCGTATTATGTTTTATCACCACAACTGCCTTACAGAGCTGCAACCCAACAGTGACGAGTTCTGTCGATACAAAACTGACGGATGGTATCGACTAGTAGACCAAGGCTACGTTCACTGTGTAGATGGCCGTAAACTGAGCGTGGGCAAATGCGGAATCGGCGCTGCTTATACTCTTGTTCGCCCTCACTTTACGAACTGTCAATTTTGCACAGATATGTGCATATGTTATCCAAAGTGCAATAACATCAAGGACGGTAAGTGCACAAACCATCATTGACCATAATTTTACATTCATATTCATTAGTTCATTAATAAGTTTACTGAATTAATAAGTCTATTTAAATAATACGGTTGTTATGGTGGTTATTTGATTCGCAGAATGAGTTAATGTGCCTTGTGTAAATTGTGTTGACGATTTAGTAACCATACACCTAGTTCTCGTTGATACTGATGTGGATTGGTGTGAATGACTCGAATACCAATCCATTCATCGAGATCAATGCTCGGCGAATCTGATAACCATGAACCGAAATAAACGTTATAATCGAAAGCTAATCCTTTCGAAATGAAGGAATATTAGAAGACAGTGCGTTTTTGTTGATGCATTATGAGGTACCTTGCAAGAAAACAAAACAGTATGGCTTTTCACATAAAACAGAAAAGTTGTCACAGGTATATCAGGCCACCAGCGTGGGTAATTATTGAGTGGGTGTTTTTTGGGAAAGGGGTACTGTTTTGGGGGGTCAGGACAGGAGATTTACACCGACTCGTTTTTGTTCATTAAAACAAAACATCAAATAATATATTTGTAATATATATTAAAGGAAACAAAGGTCGTGGTTTTCGGTCTATGGACCTATAAGAGGTACTAAAACATACCCATTTGTAACCTCAATTAAGTGGTTTACTAGGAAAACATTGTTGAATACGCAACATCTTAATTAATGGGCTGCGCCACTCTGTTTGATAACCCTACGTTTGCGTTCAAACTCAACTTATGTAACATATTTTGGCCTTTGTTTACTAAATTATTCCTCTTTCTGTCAGCACAGAACGTTTGTTTGAGACTTTGCGTTGGTTCTGTATATGTCGGCCTCCCTTAATATATCACACGTAGTCTAGGTCACCCCATTTTTATAGAACTGCACATGCGCTTATCGGTCGCGCTGGTTCATATGTCAGCCTTCATTCAACCGTAGAAATACCCGGAAACACTTTCTGAGTAAACCTTAATTTTAATTGCATGGCTAGTTTTTAATATCTCTTTAGGTGCATAGCATAGCCCCCAAAGCCACGAATATTTAGTTTCGCTTTAACTTTAACTATCTCGTCAAACTTGTTTATCATGATATAGGCCTATAATAATTTATTGAATCCGCAACCTGCGGCCCACGAAGATATTTAACCCAATCCGAGATTGTGCACATTTCGGTCTCCGATGTGAGATTTAACAAGATTTAACAAGATTTGCCATTCATGTCTCTAGAGTTGTTAAACCACATTCTTTAAGGCATTCTTCATAACTAAGGTCTCTCAGTTCTGGAATCATTTTAGTTGCTCTCCTTTGTATGCGTTCAAGTGTATATATATCCTTCTTACGATATGGTCTCCATGCTTGTATACAGTATTCTAAATGAGGTCTAACTATTGCTTTATAAAGAGGTATAATTAACTTTTTTCCCTTGTATGCTATGTTTCTTCTAATCAATCCAAGAATTTGATTACCCTTTGAAGCTGCAATACCACACTGCTCTGAAACTTTCATATCAGCGCTTATTGTAACTCCTAAGTCCTTTTCTTTTACAGTAGTACCCAGAACAGTATCTCCCATTTTATAGTTTACATCCAAGTTCCCATGACCTGTATGTAGGCATTTACATTTCCCAAAATTTAACAACATCTGCCATTTCTCAGACCATTTCACTAATCTGTCTAGATCGTTTTGTAAATGTTGTTTATCACCATCAGTATTAACCTTTCTAAACAGTTTTGATTCATCCGCAAATTTCAGTACGTTACTTGTTATACTGTCGTCCAAGTCATTGATATAAATTAAGAATACTATAGGTCCTAATATTGATCCTTGAGGTACCCCACTCAAAACCGATTTCCAATTTCAAACTTCTCCATCTACTACAACTCGTTGTCTTCTGTCAGTCAGCCATTGTTCTATCCAGTCAGTTATGCTATCCCCGATACCATGGACTTTTAATTTAAATAGTAATCTTTGATGTGGCACTTTGTCAAAAGCTTTCTGAAAATCTAAGTAGATAATATCTACTGGCGATCCCACGTCTATCCACTTAGTGATTTCTTCCAAAAAACATAACATATTTGTTAAGCATGACCTCGCTTTAAGGAATCCATGTTGAGATGAATTTAATAATTTATGCTTAACGAGGAAGTCCACCATATGGTCTTTATTTAACCTTTCTAATAATTTACAAATCACTGACGTTAAATTCACTGGTCTGTAATTCTCGAGATATAAATGAATGAATGTATGAACGAATGAATGAATACAAAATAAATAAGTAAGTAAACTTTGAAACTGCCTCACAAAATGTGTAAGCGCAGAACGCAACCGCCGTCGTCGTGAAGACAGTGAACTACTTTCGCGGTTTAAACCACCGATATTACAATTGCATTTACTACGGAGTAACGTTTGTCACGATCATGGAGGTGTAATGTTTGGTCTCTCGTCTCTTCCCTCACGTCTTTCAGGTTGGCATTTGTACCTGCGTACCTTATGTTTCCATCATCATTGACTAGAGACAGTGTATGTCTTGCTGCACGCATGATTGCCAAACAAGACTTCATAACCATTAGCAACGACCTGTGTCATCCGTAGTAGTGCAGCAACTTCGTCATTTGTCAATGCAGCAGCCGGTTGGCCTTTGGCCTTCTTGTGCTTCACGTTCTGGGTGCAGAATGATTCACTCTGACGAAGATAGTTTTCTTCTGATGTCCATATATCGAATCAGACAGTATCCTGACACCAAGTTCCTTCAAATTGACCAATTAAGCCTCCACAGCTGGCTCTGCACGTCATCCATGTTGATTATAGTGGTGTTTGTTGGTGTGCTGTGAACAGGTTTGTCTCCCCTTCTGCTATCACTACAAGAACCATATCTGCGTAATATCGTAACGTGCGAGTTTGTCCACAATCATGGAAAGTTTGACAGATTTGTGATGCAGCATCGCTTTGAATTATGCGGAGACAGTTTCAGTGACAGACTTTGTATGAATCAAATTTGTCCGAGCAGCAACTTTTATAGTTATACAAATTAGATCACCATCTTCCTTGTCATTACTTGTCATTTTAAGGGAAGTTATTAGTGATTTATATTATCATCGCACATACAAAGAGAAGGAAACATTCCCTTTTCAATGCAGCATTGTTTGTGCCGATCCTTTGTTATGTAATCTTTCTGGAGATGTTTAAAATTAGTGTACGCTCGCTATCGCGATATGGGACTTTTTGTTTTTATTTCTTAACAAATAATGGTTGTCATCGGTGGAATATGTTTCATGTTGGTGAGTGATTCCGGATGATCGAGACATACATTGCTTTCCACACATCACCACTTGGGCAAAAAATACCTCCCTCCTCGTAGCAACAGCTCTTGATAACAACATGTACTTTTCGTCCGGTATTTCATATCGGCGTTATGGCATTCATCTCCATCATGCACTGCCTTGGGGTTCCAAAATCCAATTCTCTTTTACATTTTGCCACTTCGTCCTCCAAAGTCTGGAATTTAGTTGCGGCAGCACCGAGCAGCTCACAGTTCTTAATTATTGATGGATTCTTCCTGTGGCCGGCCTGCAACCAGGCCCAGCATGACCGACTTTTCTGCGCCATGTCATAGTATAGTGCAAATTATCAAGTTTCTCAGTTGCAGTATCATCACTCATCAAGTTTAATTCTAACGGGGACTTTGACAATACCTTGAAGGCTACCAACGGTACCTATAAGGACATGTTGGTGTGACACTGGCAGACACAGATGCACATGCCTCTGAGTGATCCTGATGACTGTCGACATTCCCCTGTAGAATGCAGCAATTGATATTTTTATTTCGCCGCATTCAAGGCAGAACAACTTGTCTGTCAATGATAAGTTACCTCTTCCCTGACCGGTGTGGCCCTTCTTCCCGCGCAAATTCCCTCTTAAAACTCTAAAATCCTTGATTTAACTTATTCAGTGCCGGATTAATCTTGATGCAAATGGTATACTCGTACCAAGCCCAACACAAAATGGGGCCCCACAAAATCAATCACAATCCCTAAGAAACACCAGAAAGCAAATTTTAATATACATTTGGCAGTCCTTCTCCTGAAATTGTTGTCGACGTTTCTGCGTTCGTTTCGAGAACGATTCGAGTCAAAACATGCTGGGGATGAGCTATCAGGGAGGCGAATTTTGTTGAAAATGTCCGAACCGGCAAGAGGAATATTATATTGAACCTCTTAGATTGTGGTTGAGAGCCAAACGCGTACTCTGATGTCAGTAACCGCTTTGGATTTCTCCGCAACTTGACGGAGATGGAAGTCATGGAACGAAGATATATGCGACAGGCTGCTGAGAAACTGGTAAGACTTTACTCACTGATCCAGTTCGGTGGGCTAGTTGCAGAAATTCTCATAGATGAGTCTGACGAGTGGAGTCGATGTAACAGGTGTTAATCAAGAGGACCTGATCAAAGATGAGCAAGCATCGATCCACAGTGAACCAGAACAGACTGGTTCATTTGAATATGCTCTGGTCGGAATGGAATTAATGCTGACAAGATTTAGTCGGACTTCAGTGCTGCCTAAACATTCATCTCAATGTTTGAGAAAATTCAGCTGATGTAGTATCACTATTACTATTTACATTTTTTGGTGTGTTATATTCTGCTTGTCATTGTACGCTGTATGTTTTTTTGTCACCATACGCTGCATTTTATTTTCTGTATGTTTGTATGTTAGTATGTTTGTATGCCGCCGTCGACAACCATCTGTGAATGCCTATGGTCAGGCATAGTTAAGGTATAAATAAATACCACGCGATATTCACGCACTAGGTAAAAGCCCTCACAATATTAATCCAGCACTGGACTTAGCTATTGCCTACCTTGTATTTCTAGCTTTCTTCTTGTTATATATGTTATCTATCGACAGGGATACTTTCGTACTGAGGACTTTGCGATCCACTTAGAGTTACTTTGTGTTGGGGTACAAGCAGCAGATGCTACTGTCTTCATTTATATCACTGTCCAATCATTTAGGCTAATCCACAATATACATTTGATTCACATAAACTCATAAAAACATATGTTATTCTTTTGTATATACGTGATAAATATAGTTCTCATAAATCCATGTACATTTGTTAAAATGCAAACTGAATTTCAAATATACAACTTTATACATTTCTTACAATAAAATAGAGATATAAAGTATGTATTAAAACATAATAAATCAACTTAAAACCAACAATCCATTTTTGTATTAAGTCGACTATGCCAACCCCGATACCATGGGCGTTTTTACTTAAGTAGTAGTCTTTGACGTGGCGCTATGTCGAAAGTTTTCTAAATGTCTAAGTAGATAATATCTGCTGGCGGCCCCTTCTCGGTGTTGCCGTGCTTTTCTAAGATATTGGAGCATCTTATGTATAGTTGGCTCGAACACTTTCTTAAACAATTCTAGATAATATCGGAAAACCAATATCGGAAAACAATACTTCACTTTCATAACGTGATATATAAAATAACACGTGGAACTGGCAATAACGCATTTAACATAAGTGTATTGTTGATCTATTTAAAGCCTTTGACGCTATATAATAATATATTATTGCAGAAGATAAGCTGTTACGGAATCAAAAGGCATATATTCTCCAGGTTGAACAGTTACTTAGATAACAGAACACGATATGTCTCACATAACAGCCTAGATTCTAAACATGTGGCATTGAATTGTGGCATTCTATAAGGCTGAATATTAGGCCCACTATTATGCAACACGTCAGCAATTATGAACACATGTCTGTAGATGACACTGATTTGTTTTGACAAATTAATAATGAAATTGGTAAAATATCATCGTGATTCAATACAAATAAACTTATTTAAACGTAAGAAAATATATATTTCTTATTCATGCCAGCAAATAAAAAGCATAACGTCCAACTAAATGCAATACACATTAATGGATATCCTATCACTCAAGTTAGCCATACCAAATTCCTATGCGTGTATATAGATTAACATCTAAAGTTAGTATTCTAGCAGGTAAACTTAGCGACATGTTGGTATTCTCGACAGACTTAGACACTTTCTCCCGTCATGTATTCTAAGAACTCTCTATTGCTCTTTGATACGACCACACTTGCAATAATGTACTTTAATATTGGTAAATACATACTCCACAAGGCTGAATAAGATTAGGGTGTTGCAAAAGAAAGAAATCCGAATAATTAATAATTCTGATTACATTGCCCATACTGATTCACTATTCAAAATTAATAAACCAGTGTAACTTACGATATAAACGATATGCAGTAGGGGCTGATCATGCACTAAGAGAATGGTAGGATGGGTAATCTATTTTTTTAATGGATATAGCTGGTTTTGAAAGTCAACTCTTCATGTCTTAACATTTTGGAAATGAGCAACAAGATTGTCATCCAAAGAAGAAACAATTTACGTCCCGATGGCCAGTGAATAAAGATAGTCCAACGATTGTTCAACTATGTGTAATCCGCCCTACTGATATGTGTTATTTCTTTCGTTTTGATCCGATATTTATTATTTGTTCTTTGTGAGTTGTTGAATGATTTCCTCTCTAAGAACATGTTAGCATAGTTCATTTGTACACTTAAGTAAGAAACAATGACCCATAAAATGCACGTGAAGTTAATGTTGTCGTCGTCCTGTTACAGGGTGTGAAGCGTTGGGCTTCGCGTGAGCTTTCGGCTAACCACGAGTTTTGCGAAGTATATTACATCTGCCTGCCTACCTACGGACCTGGTATGTACCGAAGCATGGGGGGGGGGGTCAATAAGCTGAAAAGAGGGGGTGGGTGGGTGGGAGTCCTTCTTCTCCAAAAAACAGACATGTGACAGGACGTCTACTTATAAAAGAAATATACATGATATGCACGCACGCACATCTGAACTAACCTATGCACGCAAGTCCATCCGCAAGTATGCAAGCACACATGATAGGGCCTACTAAAAAGGGACCACTGTATGTATAAACTACAGTAGATTGTGCATACGAAATATAAATAAAATAGCACGAATACTGTTTGGCTTAAATATGTCACATTTTAAAAATAATTATGTTCTTTCGTATGCAAATTCGTACCACCACCCATTGTCTTGAAAATTAAATCCACTCTAGTTTTTACTTCAGTTTCATATCCAACACCTCCACATCACAACACAACACAACACAACACAACACAACACAACACAACACAACACAACACAACACAACACAACACAACACAACACTACGCAACACTACGCAACACAACACAACACAACACAACACTGCACAACACTACACAACACAACACAACACAACACTACACAAGTGTTCGACCACTTCGATCACTGCGATTAACTCGTAGCGTTCTTTGGTCCGAACATTGGTGCCAATAGCCACAGAGACCAGCAGAGCATGACCAGTGACTCCCAAAAGTTAGTGGCCTTTATAGTACTATTTGCATCAGCTTCGACTTTACGGTAGCCGTGTCGTGAATGACGAAAATTAGTTTTAGTTTTTTGGCGCTTTCTGGCGCTTCTCCTAGTCGCACGTATTTCACAGCAGATTTCCGATCTGTTGGCGTCTTCCCCAAAACACTAAACAGCACGGTTTGTTTTGACATGGCTGCCAACTTATTAATGACCAGTGATGATGTTTTGGTTACCGTGTACGCACATTTCGGGCGCTTTTCCAACTACAAAAATCAATATAATGATCGCCATTCACGAGCGCCGTGTTTCTCCATAACAACTGTTTTCAAATAATATGAACATAAAACGCATTATTGTCAACCTTTGCTTCTTCCTTCGGCCAGTTTCTTTCAAACATCGCTACAAAATAATTAACGCGACAAGATGGGTGCAGGTTGCAGGACTAGAACAATAACTAGTTTATTATAGCAGGAGCGTCTACGTCGCGGCGCCTTTCTGATTCGCTGAATCTGCTAAACAATTGTCAAGACTGTGATCGACACAATCGCTAGCATTACAAATAAGAGCACTCATCAGGGCCAATACTAAGTCTGACGATAATGCCTGCAAACTACTTGCAAATATGTGCGCCCTCCACAAGTGTCAGGTGGTGTGCCTACAAGAGACACACATAGAGGGACAAACAACACCCGTCCACAAATACCAGGAATGACACTGGGTGGTAATCGAAAGGCTGCATCGACAATATGGTAATGTCATTCTGACAAAACGAGGACAATGACGATATCGAAATTCTGAACATTGACATTGGTGGAATCTATATCACGTCCGTCAAAAAACCACCATGCACGTGAACCATTCGATTTCACTGTACCAACGACCCTGGGCCGAGACAAAGCAAGGGTCATTATGGGTGACTTCAACAGCCACAGCACAGCCTGGGGCTACGCTACAACTGATGAAAATTGAGACAAAGTTTACAACTGGGTTCAACGCCTGATGCTAAAAATACATACTCCATAGTTGCCCGGCACTTCAACGGTGGCAGATGTAAACGCATATATAACTCTGACTTTGTTTTCGCCACCAGCAATACAGCCAGTTGCTGCAACAAAGTAGTGATGGACCCAATCCCCACAGGCATTGACATAAATGTAACATACGAAACATGTGCCTTTCCGCAGACGTTTCAACTTTAAGAAAGCAAACTGGAATGTTTTTTTGCAGACGTCGATGCCACAATGGCTAAGATTGAATCGAAACCTGACAACTACGATCAGTTCGTCAAGGTGGTCCACTTCAAGAAATATCATCCCCAGGGATTGCAGAACTAACAACGTACCAGGAGTAAAGACTGATCTATATGACCAATGCGAACAATGCAAACACATGTTTGATACATACCCGTTCGACAACACCATTGATGCCAGTGAAGCGATGCCTCCGTCTTAGCGGACGAGCGAACTAAGTCATGGCAGACATTCATCAATAACGTGGACATGACGCACAATAGCAAAAAAGCCTGTACAACAATCCAAAAGCTCAACATCGACCCCCAGGCTTTCTTTCTGTTTATTTCTTGATATCCTTCGTGGGCCACACTTGGATCCTGACCATACGTGGTTTCAAGCAGATACAATTTCCCTTAAAATATAAAATCTTTGATAGCACCCAGCGTTGGGATTGCCAACGTTCTAGAACAAAGTACTCGTCGCCTTTGGAATGCCTCGCTCTGTGATAAAATTTAAATACTCTTCTGCCACAAGTTCCTTTCGAGAACTCTTATTCGTCACTTATGGGTGACGAGATAGGTAGCCTGAAGAGTTTACTCTATCATTGCGGTACTCGACAACTGTTTGGTCGGACAGCAGTGTCTTAGCCTTTCTCTCCAATCGCAGTGGCGCCGGGGTTTCCATACAACGTGCCCAACGGCTTGTGGTCTGTGAGCACTTTAACTGGCGCCCCGTAGACATACAAATATTCACAGACCCAGACAACTGCCAGCGCTTCCCTTTCTAATTGACTTTTATATCGCTGCTCGATTAGTTTTAAGGCTCGCTCACGGGACTTCTTTTCGTGGTAATATACTAGCATCGTACCTAGCACATTAGGAGATGCATCCACAAGTATTTATGTCTCCTTCTCCATATCAAAATAAACAGCACGTGGGGACGTAACTAGGACAGTGTTTAGCATCTCAAATGCTGACTGCTGTTCGAGTACCAATTGAACTATTGCTCCTTATGTGTAAGCTTCCACAGAGGAGCTGTTACTGTTGTGTTGTTGGGAATAAACCTTGCCAGGTAGTTTGTCATTCCCATAAACTCTGAAATCTCCCACATTTGTAGCCGGTTCCCTTTCTAGGAGCGCTTCTACTTTCTTCGGTTCTGGTTACATCTCGTTCTTTGAGAATACCATACCATATAACTCCATCTTTGGCTTTCGGAACTCACACTTGGCGAGAGTTATTGTGAATCTGTTCTCGTCGATTCTCTTCAGCACTTGATCCAACATAACAGTTAAATGGAACAAACTCAACGAGCTTCAAGTTCGGGCTGAAACAATAAATTAATTCAGCCGTCTATCCTGCGGCCTACATAGCCAATTGACTTCATGCGCATTCACTTCGTCCTAGATTATTGCCAAAATTGGGTCCTCATAACGTACAAGAATTATAATTAGAACATTATGGTACACTTCGCTCGCACTCGAGATATTGCCAAAAACAATCACGATTGGTTAATGTGGTGATATATCGAGATTCTTTGCCAAGCACCAACTGATAGTAGCCTGGTCTTAAATTTTTTTGATGAATACCCGCGCATTATTCCGCTTTTGAACAATATCGTCTACCGTCGGCGATGGATGTCGCTCACGCATTATTGCTTTGGATGCCTGTCGCATATCGACGCAGATGCAAACCGCAACAGGCCATTTGGGTTTGGGGACTACCACAATTGGGGACACCGAGGGAGTTGGACCCTTATCCCTTTCGACAACATCATTTTCGTTCACCTCAAGTAGTTCCATTGTTTTGACGCTCGTGGAATGGGATTCATCTGTGGCGTTGGGCTACAGAAGAATGATCTAATTGATGTGAAAGTTAACTTCAAAGTTTTTCAACTGTCCAATACCCTCAAATACCTTAAGATATTTCTTCACTACAGGACACTCGGTACTCCCAACATTGTGTATCCCATAATCCGCAACCCTAGTGAGCCCGAGTGTTTGACTCGATTTTTCGTTGAGTAAACAAAGTTTCCTTTCACAACATAGAAAACATCACAAACACTCTTTGTTCCACACATACACAGGTACTGTGACATCTTCTGGGACATAGGGGTACCACCATGCACATTCATTTTGTCCTGACACATTTCAAGTTTAACACACTTGAATTTGTTAGCATATGTTCTTTCATCGATTACTTTACATGATGCGCCACTATCAGCTGTCATCACAACTGAACACTAAATTTTGAACTTTGGCGGTTATGCTACAAAAGTGCAGTTAGCATCATGTATTCTACTTACACAATCATCACACACATAATGTACTCAAAACACATAGTCGTCTACATCTGGTACACTTTCGTGCACTTTTTGAACAGACGTTTTCCCCTGAACCTGTTTTTAGTTACCTTTCTGTGTAAAAAACTTAGCAAAACAGTTCTTCCCAAAGCTGGACATAATTCATGACCACACAAATGGGGATAACCTTTCTTTCAGTACCGACATATCTTCCCACCGTGTGTTTGTGGTTTTTGCTGCTGGGATTGTTCTGACCTGAGATGTATCTTCTTGACGTATTTTCTGACACCTGTCAAGAGTCTTTCCATATCAATGGTTTGCGCTTGAGCAAGTCCATTATTTCGACCTATTTCAATAAAGTCTTTCAACATAAAGGCATCATTCATAAAATCCTGCTTGTGATGTTTAGAATCGGCATTCATCTGGATGATATAAGACTTCAGTTCTCCATCGAGATTGGTAAACCCATAACTTGATTGTGATTGACCTAAGCGAATGTGATAAGCGTCAATTATCACAACACGTTCCTGGCATATTCACCGAAATACAGCACGCACATACTCTTTGTTTACCTTTCGGTTGAAGTAGCTCGCTTGTGAGCATGAGAGTAAGTCTCATCTTTGTCTGGTAGATTCACAAAATTATGTATTGACACCTACTGCCTTCAACAACAGTGCTTTCTTTTGTCCTTCCTCGATGACAGCAATGGCGGACACATAGTTCTCAAGACGCAACAGCCATTTATTCCGCATAAGACCTACTGATGCCTCACTGTTACCTATCTCAATGTCAACTGGCTGGACACATGCCATGGCCCAATACTTCACAATCTGCGTTGACTAACAGACAAACACAAATGTTGGACTGAATGACACACTTGTTTACTCTAACTGGACGACAATAATGCCAGCACCGGACTTGACACTGACATTGCTAACTGATTCCTATACAGCTTCACACCAATGCTGGACTAAAATTACATACTTGTTTACTGTCGTAAATATCAACTTTCAATTTGAGCATTTGCCGTCGCAACGACGTCACAATCAGTCACATTATCGGGCGGCTGTACTAACTCACTCACGTCCCGATACTCCCGAAAATTGTTCACAAATATTTCACACATTCTTCATGGTTCTGCATGGACAGCATTCCACAAATGCTCTGGTAGATTCCTGAAACCCTACGCTTGCTTCTTACAGTCATTTGCTGTATTTGTCCCAATTTCTCTTTTCGTTTTCTTTAAAAACGAAACGAGAATAATATAAAATAGTGAACTCGACAAGATGGGTGCATATTCCAGATTTAGCTTAATCCTTGTTACAGGAGAGCTCTCAATAACTCTATATCAAAACCACAGGTGACAGTACCAGGCCGTAGTAATGTACATTACAATTGCTTCTTACTTCTGAAATCACTCCATTGTCATTAGAATTATGTTAGTAGAACACTTTTCCAATTTTGTCATCATTCGAAGATTCATCTTTCTAATCATGTCCTGCTGACAAAAACATTTTGGTAGAACACTGATCGTATCCATTTGTGCTTCGATTTGAGATTCCATTTGAGATTCGGATTTTATCGCAGTAGAATGGTGTTTATTGTATTGTATTGTATATTTACTCACGAATATATCGGTGTTTAGGAACGTCTAACGGGGCTTAGATAATTGTTTCAAAACTAGGTCCATTGTGCAAATATGTTTTGTCGCCTACTGCGAAGGTTCAATGGATTCTTTCCAGATTTGCTGACTTATTTGTGCATGCATTTGTGACATTTTGGTTGAGAACTATATATAATATAGCTACTTTTAAAATTTGCACTTGCTTGTGTGAATACTTTAGTGTATGATTCCTAGCTTTTGTGTGAATATACATTGGAACCTCGTTAGTCCAAAGGCTGATAATCCGAAAGCCTTGGCATCCGGAAATATTTGTACCGGAACAGAATTTACAAACTCGCAAATTTCCCTCGCACATGGCAATGCACATACTTATGTGTAGATGTGATGCTGCCTATTAACCGAACTGTACATGCACTGTACTGTGTGTGTGTGTGTGTGTGTGTGTGTGTGTGTGTGTGTGTGTGTGTGTGTGTGCGTGCATGCGTGCATGCGTGCGTACGTGCGTGCATGCATGCGCGCGTGTTGATACAAGTGATCATGATTCATATATATCCGGAAACTCGTTAATGTAGACATATTAACGGGAACCATGGTGAACGGAATAACGAAGTTTCATTGTATTTAGTAGATTTTCACACCTGGAATTGACTCTCAACTATTCACATCGCTTAATAGCAGGTGTGCTTCCTGAATCGATGAATGCTCACCAATGCCGCTACCCTGATCGCTGGTCCATCGAACACGAGCGTTGTGAAGGATTCCAGTCAGTGGACTGCGGTACACGTCTTCCCAAGTACAATCCATGTGAGTGTAAACACATTCATACACATATTATTAGCTGTAGTCGAATGAATACTTAGTTTACGTAGAGTCACGCATATTTACAACAATCATTGTCGTGATCACATTGTTTACACAGAGATACGCAACGTTACAACACTTACGGTCATGATCGCATCGTTAACTCAGCGACAATAAAAAATACAACAGTCACGGCTACAACTGTATTGTTTACGTGCAATACGCGAGATTGCAACAATCATTGTAATGATTACACTATTTACATAGTGATACGCAACAAGACAACAATCACCAAATGTAAATAATGCTTGTAGAACACAAAATGCAATTCGTTTCCTAATTGGCAACCATTACACAGCATCCTAATTTCATAGTTTAGACATTTTTAATTTTGAACAGTCATGGTTTGCTAATGCAAAAACGCAAATGTTCGTGTCGGGATAACAACTACACAAATGCTTACATTTTATTTTCAAAAATTCCGTCTTGTCACTTACAAAGAACCAACATGTAAGATTTTCCAAAATTGTCGCTTCAATGGATTGTGGTCTTGTCTCAAATATGCCTCCTGTCTGAATATAATTGGCGCATGAAATGCGAAAGCTGCTGAGTATGATTATCTTATTCCACGAAGACATGAATGGTACAGTGCAGTATGATGGATCATCATCGAAAGCCCAATTCGCAATGGTGCGAAATATGGTTGCGTTCTTGCACTAACCTTGTTTGGTGTATTCTTTTTACTGCTGCTTTATTATGCCTTCGGCTCATCTTAAGAATAATGACTGATGGGAAGTTGTTCATCCTGGTATGTCTGCGTGCGAACACTAAAGTATGACAGGTCTGATTACGGAGATATTCTTTGCTGATGACACAGCGCTGACATCACACACTGAAGATAACCTCCAGATACTCATAGACCAATTGGAAGGGTGTGGGAGAACATCATGCTCACTGAGAACACTAAGGTGGTTCGAGTATACCAGGCATGTCTCATAAGCAACCTTCCTCTACTTGAACGAAGCGAGGACAACATATGCAATTTATGAACCCCTCCCCCCAACAGCTTCCATCTCCGATGCCTCAGACGCATACTTGATATCACCTGGCAGGGGAACACACCAAAAACAAAGATGTATTAGAGCGTGGATACATCTCTAGCATATTCGCCAAGCTAAGTCAGCAACGTCTGCATTGGCCGCATGGACGTATTCCGAAGAACGTTCTCTACTGTGAGCTTGCCTCTGGCGCAAGGCTTGTCGGCCGTCGAGGTCTGTGGTTCAGGGACGCTTGCACACTGCTGTAGTAGACTGCAACAACTAGAGACAGATTATGCAGAGTTGTATCAAGAAGAAGAAGAAAGAAGTAACGAACTATGGGCGGAGAAGAGAGAGCGTCGTAGAGATAGGCCACCGACTATCACGCCTCTACATCAAACTGTCTACACCTGTACTGTATGTAACAGAGACTGAAACTTAAAAAACTATTTTGACTTTTTAGTCACAATGAATGCTGTGCAAAACACTCATCACCTACGACGCAGCCCCATTATGGTTCGAGATAGACGGTTAGACTGACAGACAATATTGTTTAGTGGATATGCACTGAATTGTCATATTTGTATGCTCGGATAGTCTCTCTCTCTCTCTCTCTCTCTCTCTCTCTCTCTCTCTCTCTCTCTCTCTCTCTCTCTCTCCCCTCTCTTTCTCTCTCTCTCTCTCTCTCTCTCTCGCTCTCTCTCTCACTCCCTCCCTCCCTATCCCTCTCTCGCTCTCTCTCTTTCACTCTCACACTCTCTCTCCCTCTACCCCATATCTCTCTCCCTCTCTCCCCCCTCTATCTCACTCTCTCCCTCCCTCTCACTCTCTCTATATATCTCTCTCTCTTTCTCTCCCCCTTCTGTTTCTCTTTCTCTCTCGTATATATATATATATATATATATATATATATATATATATATATATATATAAATATATATATATATATATATATATATATATATATATATATATATATATATATATATATATATATATATATATATATATATATATATATATATATATATAAATATATATATATATATATATATATACATATATATATATATATATATATATATATATATATATATATATATATATATCACTCCCCCTCTCTCTCTCCGCATATATCTCCTACCTATACACCGAGAACATCACGAAAACAGTAGAGTTAGACAGCCAGAAGGAAAAACTAGTCGATCCATGAAGAAGTAAGT
Source organism: Lamellibrachia satsuma (assembly GCA_033239005.1). Classification (NCBI taxonomy): domain Eukaryota; kingdom Metazoa; phylum Annelida; class Polychaeta; order Sabellida; family Siboglinidae; genus Lamellibrachia; species Lamellibrachia satsuma. The sequence continues at coordinate 47,250 of BSQZ01000145.1, read as the reverse complement.
AAGCTAATCCCATTAAAATTAAAAGCATTAATCTAGCTGTTTTATATCATGCGGTGACATATTGATCAGAACGAGTGAATGTAAGCTGAAGAGAGGAATGTATGTCTAGATGGAACATCATATACCTTATATATATGTATACATATTGTCAGGCTTAAATTCACATGAGTTGGGTTGTTTATAAACATGACTGAAAACTGCATTAAAATATACAAATATGTTTTTTAAGTGTCCATTACAAATACGATTAGTTAAAAAATAGTGTTTCTTGTAGACGAGTGTTTTACCATATCAACCATGCCGACATATATAAATTGGTTTTCCTACACTAGTCATTTCATTTGAATAAGGACCAGTTTGTGCAAATACAAGTTGCAAATCTGTATAACAGTAGGGTCGAAAATGTATATGTATGTACATGATAGTGTTCTCTTGACAGGTGATCGTGGAGGCCGGGAGTGTATTCTCGGGTTACATCACGGCAACTGCACTGGACAGAACAATGGCCTTTACTACAAACAGTACAATAATTCGTGCGGTTTTTACGGCTGTATTAACGACACAGTGGTGGAACTGTACGGAAATGTTACGGCCTACTACCGCACCAAAGATTATACATTGAAGACGTTCTTCAAATGCCCCGATGGGCATGGTATCAACCGTACCACTGGTATTTGTGAAGCGAAAGCCGACTGCCCATACGACACCGTCGGATGTGAGTAATTTCAATATACTCCAAAATCGGTTGTAATTAAAAGTCAAACTATGAATCACCTATGGATTTGATTGTCGCATCAACGTTCACTTATTTATTAACAACAACTATTTTAATGAAGTAACGATTTTCTTTTAATCACAAGTATTGAGATTTACTTATGAACTAATTTCTAGGCGACTAGTTCTTCTGCTCGCCAGTTGGCATGACAAGCTGGCCGTCCCATACGCGGCTGAGTCTGTATCTCCCTCGTCTCTATTCATGATTGGAGTCATCTTTCTGATTCATATCAACTTTTTAATCCATCTGGCGATCCTGTTGTTTTCTCTCTATCACCTTTGCTCCCTCCCAGTCGGCGGTGAAAATGACAATGACATTGATGGTGAGCCATTTATATGCAGTTTTCAGTTCGTTGTCTCACTCGGTACTTGTGTTCTTTTAGATGTCCCCGACTCGCCGTATTTGTGGTGTACCGACGGTGAAGTCCGCAGTTATGTCTACGATTACAATTACCGCCTTTACTGGCGCTGTCAGAACGGAGTGTGGACGGTGGAAAGTTGCCCTGAGGGTATGGTGTGGGCAGGCAACGAGCTGCAATGTTTCTCTAATACCGGCCGAATTTATTATCCCTGGAATGGCAAGTATACGCTTGATTTGGATATAACAATCGACCAGTCAATATCAACAGGCGAACCGCAGTTTATGTGTTTAAGCCAACAGTGCAATAGTATATTTTACAGGTGTATTATAATAAAGTAGTTTCAGGAGAATTGCAAAATACCATATTGAACAACATATAAAAATACACCAGTTTCCCATGTGTTCGTGTGTCACAACGAGGCTAGATGCGTGGAAAGTATTGTAGACTGTATGAATGTGTAATTTTGGGGTCAACAATTTTATTTTTTACACTGACATCAATGGCATCAATTTAAAGCTCATGATCTACTGAGAAAAACCATAGACCATATTAAAATAAAATAGTAACTCTTTGACCTAACTACAATGGTTGACGTGTTACGGTGATACCTACGAACATTACTCCTGGTCTTTTGGAGCAACTTGGCATCTCTCTGTGGGTGCAGGTATTGATTTTCTGACCAAAACATTACCCGAACCAGTAAGGTTGGAGTGCCTATTTTATCAAATACTTACATATTAAGATAACATTGTAACCATTTATCTATATGATACTGGTTTGGTTTGCTACTGTGACAACCACTAGCAGTACTCCTGGCCATTGTGCTTGTGTGTGTGTGTGTGTGTGTGTGTGTGTGTGTGTGTGTGTGTGTGTGTGTGTGTGTGTGTGTGTGTGTGTGTGTGTGTGTGTGTGTGTGTGTGTGTGTGTGTGTGTGTGTGTGTGTGTGTGTGTGTGTGTGTGTGTGTGCGTGCAGGTATCGATATTCTGGCCACAACATCTGGCCAGGAAATCGACACCTGTACCGACATAGAGATACGAAAATTAGCTCAAAAGGACCAGGAGTAGTTTCAGAGGCACAATAGCCAAAAAAAACATTTTACTTGATTAATTTTATCTTACTGTGTATTTGTTTGACAAAAAAAAGGCACTCGTGTCCCTACAGGGTGTAGGAAGGTTTTTTGGCCAGGACATCTATGTTTGCAACCACAGAGAGGTACAAAATGGTTCATTGTGATCAGGTGTAATGTCCACAAGTGTCACAATAGCAAATTGCCAAATTAGTTTGGCCAATGTGTTACAATTGTGGCTTAATTTTATTTTTATAAAGTTGCAACTTTACAGGATAGGGAATGTTTTGGCAAGAAAATCAATACCTACACCCACAAGAAGATGCCAAATGGCTCACAATGACCGGGAATAATGCTAGTGGATGTCACAGTAGCAAACCAAGAAGACCAGAAAGAGTAAAGTCACAATAACAAGATAAAACAATTTAAAATGGGTAAAGTGATGCAATTAATGTGAGGCACGTGTATGGTGTCCATATAGACCAAATCCTTGTGCTGAATGCGAGTATTACTACACAATAAGGGCAAGGTGTCAGAAACTGCTCAGAGAAAATGGCAAAAGCATTTTTTTTCAAGTTAATACATCCAGAAAAATAGTCCTACCTGTTAACGTTTCATGTTTACCTAAATACATTGGCCCCAATTGTTTCGCTAAGATAGGATGTTGACCGTTTGAACTTACATCTGACGTACCGGGATACGCACACAAACTATTTCTATGTATGTCTGTTTCCTCGTATCTCCGTCAGTTTCGCATGTGTGGGCTGACATTTTGTAGGCATGCCCAGGAGCCCATCATAGTGGTTCGTACAATAAAACAAATTCATAATTCCCCCGGGGGTGGTGTATTACGTCGAAGGAACCAATGTGGACATTTGACGTAAATTATATAACTCAGACCAATAGCTGAGTGCAGTAGTTAGCAAGTGCGTGTTTCAACCATTGTTACGTGATCTACGTCAAACGTCTACCGAACGCTTCGTGGAACCGGCAGTTATACATGTTTGTTTTTGTGGTGCGAAGTAATTGCTGTTGGTATGGCCAGTACCAAAACTTGACTGTGTTGTGCCTTTTCTCCCGTGCACCGCCAAACAACTGGACTAGCAATTTAATAGAGCAATCCTAACATTAATTGCTAAGTTAGCGCAATACTATTGCAGAAACGAAGGAGATCATTAAATGGGTTGCTCAATCGAAATATCACTATATGTGGTAAAACATAGACCCAAGATCGTAAAACAAAAAGAGTGAAGACAAGCAGACAAATTATCGTTTTTATTCATAGAAAACGAAACGGATTATTTAAAGTATGTTTTCTTTCTTAATTATGTCCTATTTTAGATGTAAAGATGAGACAGTTCCACGGACAAATTTCAGCCCTGAGATTGTATAAATTCCGACTGTCAGACAGGTAAGACACATGCACAGCCACATTCTTTTACAATATTTGTCATGACTGAAAGTCTGTGGTAGGATTATTGCATTGTCCACTTTGTCATCATCACTGTATACCAAAATGTAAGTATGCGGTTATACAACCTGTACTTACATATATTTCCATTGTAAAACATATGCCCTACACGGAACAATTACACTTTTTGTATGTAACAAACAGTATTATATAATTTATACCTTGCTGATGCTTAATGGAAGAACCCTGAGCTCGTTTGCTATATGAACTGAACAAGAACATATATAGTTGGGTCATTTAATAATTGTATCAACTGTAACTAAAAACTTATATCTCTTTCGATGAGACAAAGCTTAAGCGCTAAACAAATGATATCGTCATCGAGGTACTACAAACAATTATTAAATGACATATCAGATAAGCAAAGGTGGGGCGGTAATATCCCCCACCCGGCCTTATGCAATATAGGCCCAACCCCCACCCCAGGGCTCTGATATTCAGTGATCTGGCAAGGTTACGTTTGGTAGACCGAGATCGCTTGATCAACGTTATATCATAATAATGGGTTTTACTGTATAAATATTGAGTATTTATACTTCGTGTTACTTTAGTGAAATCTACAAGCTGTACGATCCTCTTGCATCCTGTAAACAGTGGGGGAGTGAAGCACACCCCATCGATTATGCCACTGATTTTGACCCGTCCACATACTGGTTGAGTCAGGCGGGTCTACCTTCGGTGGATCTGACGTTTGATTTCACAGGAATGTATACAGTGAGTATTGCTTGTCGCCGTGGTTATATTATGCAATTCCCAAGTTGCTCCTTGTCACAAAAAAAATCTGAATGACTAAAATTGGCCTTTTGAGATGGAGACGACAATCGTGTAAGCCCTAATTGGTTGGTCTACACGTATACACGCGTCTGTGTGCCGTGGGTGTACACGTGCACACTAACATTATAGGAATCGTGCACGTGAAGAAATCAATACCTTACACCTGTGATATTGTATACAATACGTATGAAAAAAGTACAACTGAATAAATGCATATAATAATATGCTATTCTAATTAGTGACATTTTACATGATACAGAAATATATAATTATGGACCATTTTCGCGTATCCATTACTTAACCTTTGTGCATTTATTGAATACCAACACACCATGTCTTGTTCACTCTATATAGTTGGAGGAGATATCGATGACGTTCTTCGGCCCTGTTGCGTTAGTCGTGTCGATCTTCAAGAAGGTGACTACGGGCGACTCGTGGCAACTGTGGCGTGTCTTCCGTGATGACTGCGACAACGACTTGATGTGCTCTCAACTGGGGTATGCATAGTAGTGGCTTACAATGTGTCGCCGGCGATAGAAACATGACGTACTGTGACTATTCACACCCATTTTCCTTTCACACTAGCTGAACTCAGTGTTTGGCCTACAATTCGCTTTAAGAATATCAAACTGTCAGCCCTGCTAATAATGTAATGTCGTCAGATAATGTAATTTGTTAAACTTGCTACATTGTTTGTTTTTTGTAAACTATATAGTTAGCTATTTAATTATTGCATATAAGGATATGACAACAAGCTGGTACGTCTCGATCGCTTCAGGACTGTAAAGCTTGACGGCGAACGACTGACCTACAGCCTAGTTGAGGCCAACCTAGGTCCGCTCCAACGACGGGCGTCGTCGCTACGAGTTCGCCTGTCTGGCCACAGACACGAAGGCGCCGCTCAACTCCGGGACATCTCGTATTTCGGCCTTTACAACTTTGCAATAAGTCGCAGGTAAGTGCATATTTCAGTAGCGGTCATATGTCATTGGCGTAACTAATAATTTCTAAATGTCTTCGGCCACAAGGCTAATAAAAAAACAACAACAACAATAATTGTGTATGTACATACGTTTGTCTGTCATGTCCATATACAAGTATGTGTGTCTGTGTGTCTATCTGTGCGTTTGTCTGTCTCGTGGTTCCTTTATTAATTCAGCTCACGATGTTGCTACAGGGTGTCCAACCGGTGTGGCATCTTCGAATATGTAGAGCATGAGTCAAGCCGTATCTGTCAGCCGTGTAACTGTGACGTCCGTGGCGTCATTGACGGAAACGTCGAGTGCAACGAGGTTCTGCTTGAACGAGGTTCTGCTTGTTCTACGTATTTATCACGATAAATCTTAGCCCACTTTAATGTCACGTGAACCTACTTTAGCTGAAATGTCATAGTGCACTCGATCTTATTTAATACACACGCACGCACCACAATCGTGTGATCCAACTTGGGTTTAACTTTCTTATGGTTAGTGTTGTAAGTTAAACTTACTATTCGTCGTTGCCTTCATTCGTACTTTACTATTATTTTTAAAACATTCCAAAATATATTCATAATCCAACAACTAACTGGTACGCAGGTGATATTAAAAAAACACACAGTTACTTGACCCAATATGAAGGGGTCACGCATCACAAACACCACGACAAATGGTTTCAGATCGGAGGTCAGTGTGCGTGCAAGCGGTACGTGACAGGCCGTCGTTGTGACCGGTGTCTGTCTGGATACGACAACATCCGGCAGAGCGACCCGGACGGCTGCTCCAAGGCAACGGAAACGTCGACGTCATCAACACCGCTGACGTCATTGACCACACTGACGTCATTGAACACACCGACGTCATTGGTCACACCGACGTCATCGAAGAAATCAAGTACACCGACGTTATCTCTGCCTACGATCATCGCCTGCAGCGCTGTTATCGTTATAGTTGTTGTTGTCATTATTGTAGCAGTCGTCTGTGTGCGGCGACGTCGGCGGGGACCACCTCAGTCACGTAAGGAGAAACATTGATCACGTGATGCCTCGTTATCCAACACGTTATTCTTAACCCCACACATTCCTTTGTCGCCCAGCGTTACCAAACACATTCCTCTACATCCAATGCATTTCTTATCACGCAACATAACTATCATGTCGCCCAACACATTTTACATTACCAAACACATCCCTTGTCACAACCCACATTCTTCTTCATTCAACACATTCCTTACCACGCAACACATTCATTCTTCAACACCCTAAACAGTCATTATCACCCCAGCACATTCCCCGCACCCAACACATTCTTCACCAACGACACATTCTATTATTTCATTACACATCTTTAGCAATAATTGCCGTTAATTTAAGTATTCCAAACAATTGAAAGTTTGCTTACGTATGCCGAGACTGGATCATGTTTATTGAATGTCATATTATATCCTTGACAAATGTTAGCTATTTTGTTTTGTATGCCATCGCAGAGTCCTGTATTAATTTTAACTTTGACATGAATGTGCAAGCATGGCATACTAAAATAGTTATACAAAGTATATGCACGCATTGCACGTTTATAAGACCATTTGAATATGACTTTTTAACAATAAAAAAAATCGAATATGAAAGTGCATTTGCTTTCGCTGAATTTCCTGTACGAATAACATAAACGTGCAACTTTCTGTGAACAGAGAACACAACTACTAACCCGACTTCGGAGCATGATTCGCCCTCTCAACAATCGATACCCTCCACCTCGTCTAACGACGACAACGTTTACACAGAATTGACGACGTATGAACACCCGATGCGAGCCTCGACGTCTCCCAATGACACTGTCTACACGGAGCTGACAAAGCCTCCTGCCAAAGCACGAGCAAAGCGATCAAAGAGACCAGCTCACAAAAGAAAGTAAACATGTATTCATACTACCCTGAGCCAGTCAGTGTAAGACCACGTGACCACTGCGATAATGATAACGTTTACAACGAGATTACGGACTAACACTTGGTTAAATACAGAGTTCATAGCTGCTTCTGAAATTGATTTAGCCCATTGCGAATCAGGTTCGTTGATGTTCATATATATATATATATATATATATATATATATATATATATATATATATATATATATATATATATATATATATATATATATATATATATATATATATATATATATATATATATATATATATATATGTAGTAGGTGAATAGTTTAAGTAATATGCGCTGTAGGTTTAGTAAACAGGTGCTACCTTTGCTGAAATCGTCGAAACTGTGATCGCTAGATATGTAAATTGCGAAAGTGAATAGCCCCCTGCCGACGTTTAGCAGCACTAAATAACTATGACATAGAATTGCGATGGCAGCTTTAAATAACAAGGCCATGTATTGCATTGATGTTATGCAGACGACGTTCGTGCTGTTTCACACATAATCCACACATCGCTATGCGAAGCCGAAACTAAACTCAACAGACTGTTGAGAGGGTGTATTTTGTTAATACGGGGTATTTTATTAACAAGTGACGTGTGTTGTCAACAAATGCAGTAGTTTGTTAACATTTTGTGTAACGTTAACATTTGATATATTTGTTAGCAGGAAGGTTTGCAACAGTCACAATGTCGAGTAATATTGGTCAGGCATCTACACCCAACACGCTGTGGTCCTCGTCTAGTTCCGGCCTAGTGTGTAGGCCTAAATTATACACGAGCGTAAAGAATATTCTACTGCACCTAAGAGTTATAGTTCTACGTGTGTTGTCGTTTATTGGTTTAACTAGAGTTATTAATGTTGAACCATGTACTCCTTCATCGTGCAGTTAAGTGTATTAATTTAACTATAATTATAAATGTTCAACCATACACGCCATCATCGTGCAGTTAAGTGTATTAGTTTAACTATAATTATTAATGTTCAACTATACACACCATCATCGTGCAGTTAAGTGTATTAGTTTAACTATAATTATTAATGTTCAACTATACACACCATCATCGTGCAGTTAAGTGTATTTGTTTAACTAGAATTATAAATGTTCAACCATATACACCTTCATCGTGCAGTTTAGTGTATTAGTAGAAATAAGTCCACTCCATGTTTATAAAATGTTTATCACAGCATCCCATCAGCATCAACTAGCCGGCAGCCGTGCTGGCGCTTACTGCTAAGTGTGCTTAGTGTAATAACGCATCGAGACAATGTATCAGTATATAACTCGAGCGTAAGGATGATGTTGAGTCCTAGCAGTGGTAACCAGAAGCCTCGATCAAACTGTGCGCCGCACTTCGACATCGAAGTGACTAAGGTTCACCAGTAGCTAACGGTACAGCGGAACCGCCAAGTTAGGTATGATTGGTATTCGAGTTAAACGGATTTCGAATTAATGATGTTTAACAAGATTTAAGCGTATAAAACAAGATTTAATAATATTAAACGCGATTTAACCAGATTTAACCAGATTTGACAAAATTTAACAAGATTACCATCCAAAACAAGCACACAAGATGGCAGGTGGACAAACGCTTAGAGAGGAAAGTACAACGAGTATTATTCTACATGTAACCCGCCCTTACACATATTTACTAGCATTTACACAATTAGTAGATCATTTGTTCCACTCATTTATCGTCCTCTGTGAGAATGTGTACTTACTGACATCCAGTTTACACTGTTCCTTAACTAACGGTACTTCATGTCCTCTAGTTATTATATTTCTTCTTAGCGAGAACAAATAATTTTTCAACATATCCACAACCATGCGATATCTTAAGCACTTTGTCATATCCTCTTAATCTCTTTGTGTCTCATGTGATTTAACAAGATTTAACAAGATTTGCCATCCAAGCAAAAGGCCCAGATGGCAAGTGGACAAGGAAGCCATTGGCTTATCGAGAGTCCAACAATGTTCATCTATTTATAACCCGCCCTCCTGAGATATGTGTCAACCTTGTTTTTAAACATAAGATAAGATAAGATAAGATAAGATAAGATACGTTTTATTACCAAGTAGCAAGTACAAGGAATTTGTAGTGTTGTGGCGTTAGCACAAACATACACTCATGCACCCAATCACACACGGAACTAAACATTACATATCACAATCGTAATACTAAAAACAGTTGAAAACAAGCGAGAGTAATATAATAGGTTGCAAGATTAAAAAATAAAAAAAAAATAAAAAAAAATTAAAAATTAAAAAGGCGACATTGCATCTACCTACCAGAGGCAAGACATTTATGATGGCTCTCCGTTTAAAAATCTCAGCGCTTGAGGATAGAAACTATTGTTAAATCGCGTCGTTTTAGTTTTTATGCTACGGTAGCGCTTACCGGAGGGAAGGAGTTCAAAGAGATGGTTGGCTGGATGATATTCGTCTTGTACAATGCGCTTGGATTTGCGCAAACTGCGAGATAGATAAAGAGATCTGATGGACGGCATATTTAACCCGATTAGTTTAGAGGCGTACTTGACGACTGATTCAATTTGATTAATTTCATCTTGGCTGGCGCGACCAAACCAGACAGTGATAGAAAATGACAAGATACTTTCAATAACTGCGCGGTAGAAACGTGTTAATATTGCTTGAGATAAGCCGAATCGTTTGAGGTGTCTAAGGAAGTACATGCGTTTTTGTGCTTTTTTAATGATGCCAATCGTGTTATTACACCAGGAAAGATCTTTAGAAATAGTCGAACCCAAAAATGTTACAGAGTCGGCTTGTAAAACTTCAGTACCGTCAATGACAAGGGGGTGGATGGGTGTTTTCTTTTTGCGAAAATCAATGATCATTTCCTTCGTTTTGGATATGTTTAGTACCAGGTTGTTGTTCTTACACCAGCCGACCAGTCTTTGAACTTCCTCTCTATACACAGACTCGTTAGCATTGTTGACACAGCCAATTACAGTGGTGTCATCCGAGAACTTAACCACGCGAACAGATTGGTTACCAGATACACAGTCGTTTGTAAAGAGAGTGAAAAGGAAAGGAGAAAGCACGCAGCCTTGTGGGGCACCAGTGTTAAGAATAACAGGTTTGGAGAGAGAGTTTTTGACCTTGACAGATTGAGGCCTGTGAAGAAGAAAGTTGAGAGTCCAGTGACATATGGCAGGATGCACATTCAGAGATACAAGTTTATCAAACAACTTCACAGGAATTATGGTGTTAAAGGCCGAGCTAAAGTCCATGAAAAGAATCCTCGCATAAGTGCTCGGTTGTTCCAGGTGATTCATAACATAATGTAAACCTAAGGCAACTGCATCGTCCACAGATCTGTTAGTTTGATAAGCAAACTGGTGAGGATCCAATAGACCGGCCGTGGAAGATTTCAGATAACGGAGCATAATATGTTCGAAAACTTTCATCGCAACTGAGGTAAGTGCCACTGGACGGTAATCGTTCATGGTAGAGACTTTAGCCTTCTTGGGAATAGGTATAATCACAGAAGTTTTAAAACACGTTGGAACTATGCACTGTTGTAAAGATGAATTGTAGATGTCAGCGAATACTGGAGCAAGCTGATCGGCACAATTCTTGAATGTATATGATGAGATGTTATCAGGACCCGAAGCCTTGCGCGTACTCAGTCGCTTGAACAATGTCCGCACGTCAGCAACGTTAACGGTGAAAGGCGGCGACAGCGGAGTGTCTGTGGGTAGGGGCGCTGTTCCGGCGATGTGTTTAACTTGTCAAATCTGCTGTAGAAGTCGTTTAGTTGGTCGGGGAAGGACGGATCGGCGTTGTAAATGGCTGAAGCGCTTGGTTTATACTGTGTAATTTGACGTAACCCTTGCCATACAGATCTGGTGTTGTTGGAAGCAAATTGGTTTTCAAGTTTGCGTTTGTATTTGTACTTGGCCGAACTAATCGCCTTGCGCACTGCGTACTTGGCTCTCCGAAATTCTTCCCTGTTGTCGCTAATGAACGCTGAGTTTTTCATGGCTAGCTTCTGTTTAATGTCCCTGGTAAACCATGGTTTGTCGTTGCCATATACTGTAACTAACTTACTTTCGTAGCAGGTTTCTTCACACCAGCTGATGTAGGCAGTAACTGTGTCAGTGTACGCGTCGAGGTCGTGGCAGGAATCTTTAAACATTTGCCAGTCCGTGCTGTCAAGGCAAGCTTTCAAAGCAATCGTTGAGTCAGCAGTCCGCTTTCTCACTGTCTTGGTGGTCGGTTTTATTGTTTTTAACTTCTGACGGTATGTAGGAATCAATACGACTGTAGCGTGATCTGACTCACCCAACGGAGCCCTGGTGGTCGCCCGGTAAGCGTCCTTGAAGATGGTGTAGCAGTGGTCTAGAGTTTTATTGTTACGAGTGGAGCAATTAACATGCTGTTTGTATCGGGGTAGAACTTTCTTCAGATTAGTGTGATTGAAGTCACCCAGGATGATGATGACACTATCAGGGTACGTTGTTTCTGCTGCCAACACGCGGGTAGTCAACTGGTTAATTGCACTGGTTGCATTCGCGTCGGGCGGAATGTAAACACCCATTAAAACAACACTGCAGAATTCCCTCGGCGAGTAGAACGGTTTGCAGTTAACTGTGAGTGATTCAAGTTCAGGAGAACAGGAAGAGGCCACAATAGTTGAGTCATTGCACCACCGATGATTGACAAGGAAGCATATTCCACCACCCCTTTCTTTGCCCGACAGTTCGCTTGATCTGTCGGCTCTAAGCAAAGTGTGGCCCGGTGGGGTAACGGCAGCGTCAGGTGTCAGTTGGTCAAGCCATGTCTCAGTGAAGCACAAAATGGAAGAGTCCTTGAATTCACGTTTGAAAGACAATAGGTGGAACAGTTCGTCTGTTTTGTTCTTGAGCGAGCGCACGTTAGCGAGAACAATAGCAGGAAGTGGTGGTCTAGAGCCGCGCCGACGAAATCTGCACAGTGCCCCGCCTCGTCTGCCCCGTTTGCGAGCGCGATGAAGCGTGGCGTGGTGGATTTCAGAAGTAGGTCGAGTAGAATTGATCACGGGAAAAACGTTCTCAGAGGCAAAGTTAGGTCGATAGTCCTTATGCATTGTATCCAGAATATTCAGCAAATGTTCACGCTCATACCTGTGCATGGTAGCTGTACTAGCCGCTAAAACAGCAAGTGAAATCACACATACAATCACGCATCGCCACAACGTGTCGCCATACACCGGCGCCATCTTGAACAATGACATATTCACGCTGCTAGCAGTTAAACAATCTGTAGACAATTTGTTCCATTCATTTATTGTCCTCTGTGAGAAAAAGTGCTTCCTGATGTCCAATCTACATTGATCCTTTATTAATTTTACCTCATGTCCTCTAGTTCAGCTATCCTTCTTGAGTGAGAAAAACATATTTCTATCAATATTTTCATACCCATTCAATATCTTAAAAACTTCAATTTGATCTCCTCTTAACCTCCTTGTCTCTAGAGTTGTTAAACCACATTCTTTCAGGCGTTCTTCATAACTAAGGTCTCTCAGTTCTGGAATCATTTTAGTTGCTCTCCTTTGTATGCGTTCAAGCGTATCTATATCCTTCTTACGATATGGTCTCCATGCTTGTATACAGTATTCTAACTGAGGTCTAACTATTGCTTTATAAAGAGGTATAATTAACTTTTTTCCCTTGTATGTTATGTTTCTTCTAATCAATCCAAGAATTTGATTACCCTTTGAAGCTGCAATACCACACTGCTCTGAAACTTTCATATCAGCGCTTATTGTAACTCCTAAGTCCTTTTCTTTTACAGTAGTATCCAGAACAGTATCTCCCATTTTATAGTTTACATTCAAGTTCCCATGTCCTGTATGTAGGCATTTACATTTCCCAAAATTGAACAACATCTGCCATTTCTCAGACCATTTCACTAATCTGTCTAGATCGTTTTGTAAATGTTGTTTATCACCATCAGTATTAACCTTTCTAAACAGTTTTGTGTCATCCGCAAATTTCAATACGTTACTTGTTATATTGTCGTCCAAGTCATTGATATATATTAAGAATAATATAGGTCCTAATACTGATCCTTGAGGTACACCACTCAAAACCGATTTCCAATTTGAAACTTCTCCATCTACTACAACTCGTTGTCTTCTGTCAGTCAGCCATTGTTCTATCCAGTCAGTTATGCTATCCCCGATACCATGGGCTTAATTTAAGTAGTAATCTTTTATGTGGCACTTTGTCAAAAGCTTTCTGAAAATCTAAGTAAATAATATCTACTGGCGATCCCACGTCTATCCACTTAGTGATTTCTTCCAAAAAACATAACATATTTGTTAAGCATGACCTCGCTTTAAGGAATCCATGTTGAGATGAATTTAATAATTTATGCTTAACGAGGAAGTCCACCATATGGTCTTTAATTAACCTTTCTAATAATTTACAAATCACTGACGTTAAACTCACTGGTCTGTAATTCTCTGACTTATTTCTCGAACCCTTTTTAAATAATGGTATGATGTTTGCCTCTTTCCATTCAAACGGAACAACTCCCTCTATTAATGACAAGTTGAATACTATTGCAAGTGGTATACTGATTTGTTCTACTGTTTCCATTAGTCATTTTGGAGGAATCCCATCCACTCCCGGTGATTTGTTATCCTTCATTGCCTTTATTTTCTTAGCTACCAATTCTGGAGTTACAACTAACGGACCTAAATAGTCAGATTTAGCCCCCTGAAATTTAGCATCAGCAACTGGTAATGAAAAATATCTTCTTTGGTAAACACTGAACTGAAATAACCATTTAGGTCTTCCGCCATTAAAAACCCCTGTGATATTATATTTCCAGCACTGTCTTCTAGAGGTCCAACCTTGTCTTGTACGTTTTGTTTACTCCTGACATATGCATAAAAACTCTTGCTGTCATTTTTTATGTTACATGCTAGTTTTTGCTCATAGCTTCTTTTAGATTGTCTGATTTCACTTGTAGCTGCATTAAGTGCCTCTTTGTAATTTGCATAGTCTTCTTCCTTTCTGGTACGCCTATAAACCCTCCACATAGTTTGTTTTAACACTATTTTTCTAATAGCCTCTTTTGTCAAGTGTTTCTTTCTACACCGTTTTCCTTGTTTTTGGAAGGGAACAAATTTATCGATGATACTCTCAATTTCATATTTTAGAATATTCCAACCTTCAATTGCGGTCTTATTCATCAGCATGTTATTCCAATCTAGCTTTGCTAAGTATTTTCTCATATCTTTGTAGTTCCCTTTGTGGAAGTTTCTCTTGTACGTTTTCTTATTTTTGCTTTCTGATTTTACATTGATGTCAAAACGTATTTGATTATGGTCACTGTTACCCAATGGTTCAAATATTTTTACATTGTCCACTAATTCTTTTTGTGATGACAAAACTATATCTAATACATTTTCTCCCCTGGTTGGTTCTCGTACGTGCTGAGTAAGAAAGCTATCCTGGATTAAAAATAGAAATTGTTGGTCCTCAATCCCTGTGCTCTCTATAGAATTCCATTGTATGTGTCCATGGTTAAAATCTCCCATTATGATACATTCCCCTTTACTAACTTCCTTTATAGCGTTTTTTATTTTTGTGTTGTCCTCTTCGTTTATGTTTGGACTTCGATAAACTAATCCAATAGTTAATTTTAAATTTCCTGAAACAATTTTGCACCAAACAGCTTCATCGCAATCTGCTTCCCTTGCTAGTTTTATTTCATAAGCCTGAATAGATTCTTTAACATATAAAATAACTCCTCCGCCCCTTCTTCCTATTCGATCTTTCCTAAACCATAAATGATTAAACCATATTCTTTTAGGCGTCCGTCCTAAGTTCATAACTAGTGTCTCTTAGTTCTCGAATCGATTTAGTTACACTTTGTTATTCTTTCTATTTTATCGATGTCGTTCTTACGACATGGACTCCGTGCTTGTATGTAATATTCCAGATAGAGCCTATTGCTTTGTTGAGGAGTACGATTAGCTATTTGCCTTTATAGGTTATATATCTCCTAATTAGCTCGATACAATTACGCTCTGAAGCAGCAATTCCACATTTATGTGAAACGTTCATGTCAACACTAATTGTTATTCCAAGTTATTTTATTTTATGGTCCTACATATGACAATTTTATATTCTTCTTCCATGATTCCACATCCAATATGTTGATTGTTATATAGGCAAATACCTATATAACTACAAACTAAACACAGACACCAGGCTACGCCAAAATGCAATTCAGAATGTTTAAAGACGTAGAAGAGACATTACTCACACTGAAGACAAGAAACTCACCATGAAAAGCTTATCAGCCTCAGCTACGCGGTTAATATTAATACTTAAATAGAATTTTATTCAAGATGTATATCTAATAATATGTTTTAGCTTATTTGCTTTTAAAACCGAAGTATTGAAAAACCAGGTTGGTAATCAAATGTTCTAGTAAAGGATTGTGTAACATTAACACAGCTGTGTTCTTCTAGGAAACAGTCACGGCGCGAACAAGGCAGATAATGTGAGAAGGCTGCAGAATGTTGCAGTTTATATTATTGCACGAGCCATGCTGGTTAGGTGCTACACCGTAATATATGAAAGGTGCATGACATCTTCTGTTGGTGGACAGATGAACGTGAGTGTTGTGTGTTCTTCAAATCTTCAATATATACTGTTAAAAAGTAATGTTGCTATAGTGCAGTTTGTAACGTCATCACCCAAGGTAGGGTGATCTAAAACGTTTGCACATACAGTAAATGTGTGCAGTTCAGTGATAAAAATGGCACCTATGATTACTTAACGTGATAAAGGAATGTTTAAAGACGTAAAAGAGACACTACTCACACCGAAGACAAGAAACTCACCATGAAAAGCTTATCAGCCTCAGCTACGCGGCTAATATTAATACTTAAATATAATTTTATACAAGGTGTATATCTAATAATATATATTTTATATGTTTTAGTTTATTTTCTTTTAAAATCGTAGTAATGAAAAGCCAGGTTGGTAATCAAATGTTCTAGTAAAGGATTGTGTAACATTGGCACAGCTGTGTTCTTCTAGGAAACAGTCACTGCGCGGACAAGGCAGATAATGTGAGAAGGCTGCAGAATGTTGGAGCTTGTATTATTACACGAGCCACGTTGGTCAGGTGCTACACCCTAACATAGGAAAGGTGCGTGAAATCCTCTGTAGGTGGACAGAGGAACGTGAGTGTTGTGTGTTCTTTAAAAAGTAATGTTGCTGTTGTGCAGTTAGTAACGTCATCACCCAAGGTGGGGTGATCTAAAATGTTTGCACATAGAGTAAATGTGTGCAGTTCAGGGATAAAAATGGCTCCTACGATTACTTGATGTGCTGGTAGGTCATGCAGGAGGCTGGTAGTGTTCGTAGTTTATACTCGTTGTGGCGTCTAGTGCGAACTGTGACAATGATGGTAGACAAACTGATGCGAACTAGTCCACAGTGAATCTAAAAACAACAGAGTGGCATCTCTGATATAATGACTAGTGTGTAGTAAATTCCACATGAGATTAGCACACCGATAATCACCACCGACAAAATGAGTTGCGGAAGGCTGCACTTTTTTAACTTTCTGAATGTCTGTCTTGGTGTTGGGTGACCAGGCGCAAGTAGCATGTAATGTCCTTGGGATAAGAAGCTGAAAGAGTCCACGGGGCTCAGGACAACAATATATTATTTCGTGCTGGCTCTCTAGCTAACCAATGTGTGTTAACAGTCTAAGAGAGCGACAATTCATTGCGTTGTACTGTTATCTCTGCTGTATCAAGATGTTGATTCAATACCAATTAAATATCTATAAAGAGATCAACCTGGAGAGCGTTTCGAACTACCTAATTTAATGACGACCGAACAGTGACTACTTTTAGCCCGAGCGTAGCTGAACAACAGAACAACTCGACTTGGCGACCGTGACATAAAATGACGAAAACCTTATGAGTATATCGACGCCCCCCTTCTGGGGGAGGGAGGGGGAATGGAAGAACAGAGGGAAGGAGGAAGGGAGGGAGGAAGGCGACGAGAGAGAAGGGGCGATATCCTAGAGGGAAGGGAGGGAGGACGGACGGACGGACGGAGGAAGGAAGGATTGAGGAAGTAAGGGAGGGAGGATGAAAGGAAGGAGGGAGGGTAGAAGGAAGAGAGGAAGGAAGGACGGGAGAAAGGAAAGAAAAAAGGAAGGAAGGAAAGAAGGACAGGAGGAAGGAAGAGAAGAAGGAGGGGGGAAGGTAGGGAAGATGATATGAATGAAGTGAGGAAGGAGGAAGATAGGAAGGGAGGAAGAAGACGAGGGAGAAAGGGTCGATATCTTACTCAGCGGGAGGGAGGGAGGTAGGGTTGGAGGGAGGAAGGAAGGGAGGAATGGAGGATGGAAGGAAGGAGGGAGGGAAATATGGAGGGATGAAGGAAGGGAGGAAGGAAGAAGACGAGAGAGAAGGGGCCGACATCTTACAGGGAGGGGGAGGAGGAGAGAGGGAGGAATGGGGATGGAGGGAGGAAGGAAGAAAGAAATGGAAGGAGGAAGATACGAAGGGAGGAAGAAGACGAGAGAGGAGGGGCCGATATCTTACAGGTATGGAGGAAGGAAGAGAGGCAGGGAGGAAGGAAGGAAGGGAGAGGGAGGGAGGAAGGAAGGAAGGGAGAGGGAGGGGAAGGAAGGATGGAAGGAAGGAAGGAAGGCATTGATGGAAGGAAAGAGGGAGGGAGGATGGATGGATGGAAGGAAGAAGACATGGATGGAAGGAAGGAGGGAGGGAGGGAGGGAGGGCAGAAACTTGGAAGGATGTGAGGAAGTGAGGAACGGAGGAAGAAAACGAGAGAAAAGGGGGCGATATCTTACATAAGAAAGCACATATATAAATATTTAAATAATATATACATACGTACATCCCTTCCTATGTCCCTCCGTCAATTCGACCCTCCCTCCATCCACCCACCAACCCATGCATGCATGCCTGCTTACATACACACATCCACGCATATATACATGCATGCTTACTTACATACATACAAACATTTAAATCCATACATAGTTCAACGCAAGTAAACAGTTGCAGTGCTGGAACACTGGCTTTCGAATTTAATATATTGTATTCCGATTGTATATTTTGTGTCAGCATTTAAATTTCTCAATAATAAATAAGATAAATAATATTTCATGACCATTTCACAAATATGCCTAGATAATCTAATTTGTGTGTGGTGATCTTCATGTTCGTTTTCCTCTTTAAACTCGTTTGTGTCACTTCCACATTTCATAACGTAGCTTGTAAGTAAACATCGTGCGAGAATGGGTTTTTTTTCAACCCAAATACACCAATATTAATATACACACATTACAAACATAAATTTTTATATTTAATAACAATAACATAAAACTTGCATATGTGGTGTATTGTTATGGTGTCTTTTCTAGTGAAACCAAACTATCATTGTCCTCAGCTTGGCAAAATGTTGTTTGCTACATTTTGATGTACAACAGTCAATGAAATATTCCAGCTTTAATAATTCAAAACTGTGAAAAAGGCGCAGTGAGATCATAGTAGTTAGGGGTATTAGTAATCCACATTGATTGTTCTGTTATAACAACAATGTTTCAATTCAAGATTGATAAGTTGCCATATACTTACAACCATATTACAGTTGTGGGAAATCAGTGATGCATAATAACGTTAATTAAGAGGTGCAATCTAAACAATTCGACGTTTACGCCATGGCCTTTATCCAGTTCAACTTCTGTAGAGAAGTACGGAGGCAACACCACAAGAAGAACGAACTTATGCTCGAAAATATGACACAACTAATAGAAACTAAGCTGATTCGACAATATATTTATACTTCTCTGCAATAGTGAAATAAGCAATGTGAAATGCTAACCTTGTTGGCCCAGGAGTGGGCCTGAGAACTAGGTTTGACTCCAACGTATAAGATTCTGCATCGCGTTGCATATTCTGCAATGCTAATACTAAAACACCCGCGGTATATATGCGCGGGGCCCTTTATGCAGATGACGCCGCATTATTCTCCCATTCTGATGAACAGCTGCAGTATATGACAAACAGTTTCTCGAATACCTGCACAGCCTTTGGCCTTAAAATCAGCATCAAGATGACCGTCATTATGGGTTAACACAGACAACCTTTCATATTTAGGCCCCGTTGTTTCTGCATTGTCCAAGTGAAAAGTCACAGAGAGAGTCTGGTCAAATGAGTCTGACACTGCATACATAACTGAAAGTATACGGTGGGTTTATTCATAGCATCGTTTTGTATGGTGCATAAACCTTGACAACTTAACGCAAAAAGGGGTGGAAACTAAAGAGCTTTCATTTACGCTGTCTGCGCATGATCCTTGGTGTGATATTAATCACCGACATTGGGATTCTGCAACGTTGGAAGTCAACACTACTGGTAGGCGGTCAAGCGTGTGAGGCGTCACGCTGGCAATATTTCGGCATAAAGCAGTAAAACCACACTGCCTCACGGACAGAGGCTGGTTAAAATTGATTATTAACAATGCCATTGTCCTTAGTGGCAACGTGCTATTTCAACACTAACAACTAAGTTATTTGAAAGTAATCCGGATCAGCGTTGGCTGTGTTTTGGTCACCCGCCAGAGGTCCCTTGAAAGTTGGCTTCAGTTCAATCGCTGGTTTGTCAGTGCCGGTAACTGAAAACGCAAGTTTACATTTGAAAATGTAATTTTGTGTATATCGTGAATACAAAACAGCAGCTTGCAAATTTATCGCCATGATGTACATACACGTACAGCTGCCCACACGCACACACGCACACACGCACACACGCACACACACACACACACACACACACACACTCACACACACACACACACACACAGACACACATAAACACACACACACACACACACACACACACACACACACACACACACACACACGCACGCACGCACGCACGCACGCACGCACGCACGCACGCACGCACGCGCGCGCGCATGTTGGAAAGGTGTCTTACGACTAGATACTCGTGGATTAATACAACCGTTGTTGGGAATAGCAGATATCAAAAATGGCAAACACTGTGCGAGTCAATGACTTCAATCCTCTCGCCGATCACATAACAAAGTTACGAAATTTCACCAAGCGTAAAAATCATGATTTTTCGGGATTTTAATTTTCCCTTCACTTAATCTTTGAACAAGCAATAAGTGAAGTAATAGTTTGTCTGATGATTTCACAAAAAAACTACATGAATAAAATTCCACAAACGAGCTACCATGTTGCAGTGGATACTAGGTAGGTTTGATTTTCACAAACTTAATTTGAAATGGTATTAGGAAAAAATAGAACTGAGGATACACTTTTAACATAACATAATGTAATACTTAATTTTTATGTAACAACCTTGTATAAGGCGTTTGTGATAAATGAGGGCCTAGCTTGCTAAACGAAATATCTAAATAATTTAGAGCATTTTACCAGTGTTTCGAATGTCCCCAATAATACAGTAACAGCTAGTTATACATTAGTTATATTACGTACGCATTTCAGATTGTCTCTCAGAAATAAGAACTACGGAAAAGCCGGAAAATTTTACAATTACGGTATTTGCATTACACAAAGCGCACAGCGCACATGTTTAAGCTATGTTGAAAATGTAACAATATTAGTGAACAATTGAAATACTTTATAAGCTACGATTTAAATAACATACATATGTGTATTGCAAATGGTGTTTTGTGAAAGTATTGTAATTCGAGTGTTAATTAACATTATTTATGAACCGAATAATAAATCTAAAATTTTACACGAGTGATATGTTTTAAATGTACCTGAATCTCGCTGTCGACGACGACGACTTCTCACACAAATTACTGCGACGATGATGACAATGGCGACAATGATTACAATGACGACACCGGCGACAATTTCAACATTGTTGGCGGCAGTAAGGCATATAAGTGATGACGTCGTTGACCCGGATGACGTCGTTGACCCTGATGACGTCGTTGTGTCAGTCAATTCGTTGGAGCAGCCGTCCGGGTCGCTCTGCCGGATGTTTTCGTACCCAGACAGACACCTGTCACAACGACGGCACGTCACGTGCCGCTTGCACGCACACTGACCTCCCATCTGAAACCGTTTGTTTGATGCGTGACTCACTTATATGTGTCAATAAAACAGCAAACAATGACGTTAGTTGCTTGCACATATAAAACACATTTTAAAAGACTTAACTTGATTTAAACGCATATGCCACATTTACCCCTCATTGCCCTCCAGGAGGTTGCACCCCTCCCTCCATCCTGCTCAAATGTTCGCCATGTCGCTCTGCGGTCAACTGCTGGAATCTAGTATCACTTCTGGTCTGGTCACTCCACATCTTACGTGGCCTACGTCTCTTCCGCTGTCCTTTGAAATATTACTTGGATGCTTGACTAACGATTCTATCTCTTGGCATAAGACAACCGTGCCTAGACCACCGAAGTCTTATGACGGGGTGAATGCGTTTTCTCTGATCTGGGTATTTTACCATCTATCTGCTCTTGTAACACCTCTGCCGATCAATGCTAGGTCTACCATCTCTCTATGTAGACGGCACTGTGTGTTACCCAAACAAAACTCACTCACATTATCGAGTTGTTCGACTTTGAACAGAATAATATGCTTGTCCGATTACGTGATGGCATTGCATTTGGAGAAGTTTAATTCCATACCCCATTTGCTGCAGGCAACTTAAAGTTCTTCAGTAGAGAGGTGTAGGGTCTCGAACAAGGTGGACATAAGTGTTGTGTCATCTAAATTTCAAAGCTGAGGTTGGTATCTAGCTTGAACTTCTTGCATAAGCTCTTCAGCTCTGCCACAACAAACTCCAGGAACAAATTGAACAGAATAAGTAATATACAATAGCCCTGTCTCACTCATATGTCCACACTTTACCATTAAGTTAGAGGACAATTATTGACGACTGCACATTCAACATTATCATACATAGTTTCAATAAGTGATGTAATATTGGGATCCACCCCCAGTAGGTCTGTACAAAGCCAGTCTCCAGATGGTATCAAATGCAGCTTTGCAATCCACAAAACTGAAATGCAATGAAGCCTCGTGCTCATTTGCGTTTTCCATGATCTGTCGCTCTACTGTCCGTCGGTTCTTCCTGAATCCAAACTGCTGCTTGATAGGTGTAATTCCATTACAGTACAAACTAAATCTACGGGGAATCATAACAATTATGCCTAATCTCATGTTGGACCCCTTGTGTTTCTAGCAACGTCACTACAACATTTTATATAAAGTAAGTTCACATGACTTTACGGCGGGGAAATAAATCGTGATAAACATACAGAACAAGCAGCACCTCGTTACACTCGACGTTGCCGTCAATGACGCCACGGACGTCACAGTTACAGGGCAGACAGGTGCTGTTTGACTCTTGCGTCACACAGCCGAATACACTACATAGGCTCGGCACCCTGGAACAATGTAATAAGCTGAATGATTAACATAACCACGAGGCAGACACACACACGCACGCATGCACGCACGTACTCACGCACGCATGCACGCACGCACGTACACACGCACGCATGCATTCACGCACGCACACACACACACACACACACACACACACACACACACACACACACACACACACACACACACACACACACACACACACACACACACACACACACACACACACACACACACATGCGTGTGCATAGTATGCAGAAGCAAGACAAATATAACAAGGTATGTACATCATTGAAGGTGTGCGTTTACCTGCAACTGATGGCAAAATTATAGAAACCAAAATACGAGATGTTCCGGAGTTGAGCGGCGCCTTCGTGTCTGTGACCAGACAGACGAACTCGTAGCGACGACGCCCGCCGCTGGACCGGGCCGAGGTTGGCGTCCAGCAGGTTGTACGTCAGTCCATCGCCGTCTAGTTTTACAGCACTGAAACGATCGAGAAATTTCAATTTGTTTAATATCATTCCCATCAGCAAAATGAATGAGCTGGGATACAGCTCGTGATATTTGTAATGCGTATAGTAGGCCTAAGTATAGTAGGCCTAAGCGTTTAGTGTAGTTTAGCTGGTGCTATTAGAAAGACGGTGTCAGTCAGATACGGATCGTCACGTGTCTATCGCCGGCGACACATTGTATGCCACTACTAAACATACCCCAATTGAGTGCACATCGATTCGTTGTTGCAGTCATCACGGAAGACACGCCACAGTTGCCACGAGTCATCCGTAGTCACCTTCTTGAAGATCGACACGATGAGTGGAACAGGGCCGAAGAACGTCATCGAGATCTCCTCCAACTTCATGAAATCACGCATCGATTATTTGTCAAAACACATTGATTATCAAATTAAAATAGTGAATTTTAATATCTTATACAATCAGATTGACCAAAATATCAATACGTATTCGCCATGCTTTCAATTATTGGGTAACGAAAAGGTATTGCACAAATTACACACGATATGTGTTGTTTTGCTGACCATAGCAGATATATAACTGGTATTTACAATGTTGAAGGAACACTTCTTGAACCATACGTTATATGATATATTCACTTAAAGAGAAGTGAATATATGCCATAAAATTAAACCACGTTCCCTCAATTATTGCAATAATAAAGTTGTAAACATGTATGGTACCTAAATAGTGACTTTGTATAACTTTCGAATTTCTGATTATTCAGGTCTGCTGTGAGTAACTGTCATAAATTATCCAAATATGGCACACTGAATAATCAAGGACTGTCAAACACAATGGGATAACCTCTAAAAATTGGGGCTGAGATATGTTTTGCTTTAAATCGCAGTATTTTAGGGATTGTTCAACGATTATTATATATGTCATGATGAGTTGCAATTTGTTTTATTTAAAGTAAATTCCAACAAATATTGCTTTGAGGAAGCAATTTACACGTATTGCAACCAAGTGATGTAATAATCACTTTCCATATTCCTCGCCAATCAAACAGTAGATCGACCGAGGGTAGACCATACCGGCTCAACCAAAATGTGGAAGAATCTGAGTCAACGGCGTAGTCGATGGGATGCGCGTCGCTTCCCCATTTTGTACATTTGGGACTGTTGTTCAATTCCTTAATTTCACTGAAAACATAAGGAATGTTAAGATATGGTACATACGCCCGCACGCACGCACAAACGAACGCAACCACCCACCCACCCATGCACGCACGCACGCACGCACGCACGCACGCACGCACCCACCCACCCACCCACCCACCCACCCACCCACCCACCCACCCACCCACCCACGCACGCACGCACGCACGCACGCACCCACGCACGCACACACACACACACACACACACACACAACTATAGCTTGTACTCCAACAGGCAACACTCTATGTTCACATGTGGGTGTGATGTGATTGTGATGAAGTATGTTGGCCTTACCTTCGAGAGAGCGCGAAGTCATACAGTCGAATATCCGCCAGTTGACCAAGGAATTGTCTCTCCCTTGTATCTGAAATGACATATAATAAATAATAACCATACGTTATTTTAAGTCAATGTTTTTCGCCAATTAACTACCAGGGATAACATATATTACTCCCTCCCTCCCTCCTCCCTCCCTGCTTCCCTCCATCCATCCCTACCTCCCTCCCTCCATCCCTTCCTCTGTATCTCCCTCCCTACGAATTGCTATATCCTTTTTGTTTACGGTTCTACCTAGATTGGTACATTCTTTTTAAAACTAATATGTTCTTACCGACCGTTTCTGGAACCCAACGACTGCCACATTGGGCATAATCAGAAGAGTAATTCTTTATGACGTCTGACCACACCAGACCTTCAGCGCAAATGTCCATCGTCCACTGTCCGTTCTCACAACGCCAGTAGTTGCGGCAATCATAGCGGTATGGTTGGACCTCATGTTCTGTCCATCTTAAATACGGCGAGACGGGGGCATCTACAACAACACAGTACCGAGTAAGACGGTGATCGATTGTTGGTCCCTCGATAAGCCAATGACATCCTCGTTCACTTGTCCATCACGACGTCTAGCTGTCCACTACGACGACGTGTCACCCAATATGCATTGTCATATAATGTGTACTATACTAAAAAACATAAATAAAATGTCATGCTGAAAAAGTATTGCCCCAGCAAACTATTACAAACTAAAAACGATGCTTTAGATTCGAATTTCTAATTATAAAGTTACTCACTACTCTACATTTATAATAAAGTTACTCACTACTCTACATTTATAATAAAGTTACTCACTACTCTACATTTATAATAAAGTTACTCACTACTCTACATTTATAATAAAGTTACTCACTACTCTACATTTATAATAAAGTTACTCACTACTCTACATTTATAATAAAGTTACTCACTACTCTACATTTATAATAAAGTTACTCACTACTCTACATTTATAATAAAGTTACTCACTACTCTACATTTATAATAAAGTTACTCACTACTCTACATTTATAATAAAGTTACTCACTACTCTACATTTATAATAAAGTTACTCACTACTCTACATTTATAATAAAGTTACTCACTACTCTACATTTCGGCAATCATCGTTCACCTTTTTCTGAAACCGAATTCTCTTAACTTAGTTCTTCTTCTGCTCGCATGGCGTGCAGGTTATTTCACACGCGGCTGAGCAGTACCATCTGGTGTGCAGGAGAAGAGCTACGTTCCCGGAATTGAGTTCTTGAATGAGGCAAATTGCCGAAACGTTGAAAAGTGAGAAATTATATAGCTGTATTCAGAAGAAATTCGAATCTAAATTATTATCCCAACTTGATAAACGTTTTCATTAAATATAATGCAGTTGCTATGTTGACTATTCGGAAGTCATTCTCTTTCCAATTGTTAACAAAATCATGACGTGTTGACTATTCGGAAGTTATTCTCTTTCCAACTGTTAACACAATCATGAAGCTGGAAACCATGGTCGTTTTAGTGTTAGTACAATGGGAAATGAAATGGGCAGCCGCTAAATGTAAACACGCGTATTAAATCAAGTGGTATTGGTATCATACAACTATCAAAATACAGTTTACGCAAAGTATGAATACATTTATTCAACTATTAAGCAAATGTATGAAGTTAATTTTATATATTTAATATGCTTATATTACCTATTACCTGTTTAAGCAAACCTAAATTAAAGACGTTAAATGTATGCCAAAATATGTACTTAATATTATTAAATTAATATGCTGCTTTCCCAAACCGTGGTAATATTGTCTTGGTTTTTGGTAAATACTTGTGATTAACGAATTATTTACGTCAAGTCGGTGTTTTACCTGTCTCTGCTCTTCCGTATATATAAACACACACACACACACACACACACACACACACACACACACACACACACACACACACACACACACACACACACACACACACACACACACACACACACACACACACACACACACACACACGCACACACACACACACGCACACACGCACACACGCACACACACACACACACACACACACACACACACACACACACACACACACACACACACACACACACACACACACACACACACTAAATATTCGCTGGAAGAATGGAACGTGTTCAAGAAGCGCTGGGGGAGTCGAAGGAGGCGTTTGAGAAGTGGAAGGAGGTGTTCCAGAAGCGCTGGAAGAATGGAAGATGTTCCATAAGCGCTTGAGAGTGGAAGGAGGTATTCAAGAAGCGTTGGAGGAGTGGAAGGAGGTGTTCCAGAAGCGCTGGAAGAATGGAATGTGTTCACGAAGTGATGGAGGAGTCGAAGGAGGTGTTTGAGAAGTGGAAGGAGGTGTTCCAGAAGTGCTGGAATGATGGAAGGATGGAAGGTGTTCAAGA